>OX459100.1:17380767-17710767 GCA_949775045.1 Metridium senile | reverse complement strand
GCACAAGCATGTGAAAACGAGACGTGAATAAGCGCAAGCGCAAACAAACTATTCACTAGTGCCACGCGCAAGCACAAGCGCAAACGCAAGAAAAAAGGAAATTTTGTGATATCTTGCGCTTGCGTTATCACTGTTTCAAACGGTTTTCACAACGAAATAAGGTCTCTTGCGCTTGTGTTTGCGCTTGTTCTTGCGTCGCTAGTGAAAACCAGGCTTTACTGATTTTTCTCGATGTAAACACGTCTAGTACGTTTGTTTTGTCTTATTTTGTTCTTGATTATAGTCCTAAACTATCTTCGATCTGTAAAAATTAATTCGAACTTATCCCGATAAATCTCTATACCGTTTGCGAGAACGGCCGTCTTCTGTGAGTATCCTAGCCTCCTATGCAGCCGCTCCTTTGTGTCGTCACGCAACACGAGTCTTTCCGAGGGGAGATTCGTGTTGTGTGACGACACAAAGGAGCGGTGGCATAAGAGGCTATGACTATCCCAGTTCAAGGGGGATTAACTCGCAAACTAAAAACCTAGAAACAAACATATAAATTCACTAAGTGAATTAAAACATTATGAACATTTAGATAAATGTAAAAACTATTTGAAAAGAATTGAAGTATATATCCAGTATTGCTGTGGGCGCTGAGAGAAAATTACAAAAAAATTAGAAACGATAGTTAAAATAATAGATAGATAATTAGATATACTACAACTTTGCATTGGGTAATAACAATGCTGCTAACATGAAAAGACTTGAATAAAAGTGATTTTAAAGCAGATTTAAACTATGATAATAGGAAATAGTGCACGCATAGACGAAGGGAGAGAATAGTCTTTATATATATAATGATATATAAGCAAGCTCAACGTTCGTCTCGCTTCGATGCAAAGGCCCGGCTACCTTTCAAGATGGCCCAGGGAACTGTGAAGGGAATTATTAACGAGCTGAAGTACGCTGAGATTACATATGAAGCACCCAAATTCTTATCCGCCCAACAACTCTGTGTCGCTTCTCCCAATGAGAGAATTTAAACAACGGTATATGTATTTATATCATATTTTAATTCTTTTAAAACAGCGGCTTTGGTGCGTCTTTATCATCAAATCTTCATTAACGGGATTTACAATTTTACCGCAAACAGCAGACGTATTACCCTGCGACCAGAGATTTCTTTCTCTCTTGGTAAGAGAAAGGAACCTCTGCTCGCAGGGTACAGACGTATCATGCTTTTATACAAAGAAACTTGACTAGTAATCTCGAAAAGTTACAGTTGGTTCCCTTTTATTTGAACCATATTCACACCAACTGATATAAAACCATGTGCTATTGCTAGCGTACTTATGACTCGTTCATTCGGTAGCCTGCGTTGTTGACGGTCTGCGAAGTTGCGATACAAAAGGGGGAAACTTCGCAGTTCCGCAGACCGCCAGCAACGCAGGCTATTTCTCCGGTATCCTTATTCACTAAACGAAGGTCCCCAATAGTCCTTTTCACAGTTCCGTTCAGTGACCACGAACATTATAGTTCCAAGTCGAGGTTCCAGTTGCTGCGCATAGCAAAACTATAATTTACCATGCGCAGCAACGCGAACCTCGACTTGGAACTATTATCCGTGGTCACTGAACAGAACTGTGAAAAGAACTATTGTGCTATTCACTTAGATTTTCTCGCGTTTTTCTCGTCAACAATGAGCAGCAATGGCCCTTCATTCCTTGCAATATAATTGTACTTGTTCCTTGAATGTTCACCACACCGTCCGTAACGAGGCAGCTCATTCCTGCGCAGTTATACATCTTAATTTATTCCACATTGTAAGTTCTAGGTCCTAGTTGTAAACTGTTTCGGTCAGTTTTGTAGCCTGATTTTCAGACGGGCCAGGGTCCTACGCTAACGCTAAAAAAGCGATAGCGTAGGAGTGATAAAAGCTCTGCAGATGGTATGTTATTAGTACTTTACATTTTAGAACACCAAACTCTGATTGATCAGATTTTTGATGTTAATTTTACTATATTAACGTGATTCTTTTATACATTTTTTGGCTCAAAATGCAATATTCAATGTCTGATTTGATATAATAAATCAGAAAAGAATATCTTCAAGATTCAGAAAGGTGTATTTTATCTGCCCTTTCATTTCCACGCTGACAGCGAATCAGAACTCATCTTCTAAAAGGTTTGAAGTGATATATAGCGTGCTGGATGAGGGGAGACTCGAGCGAGTACCCAGGCCCGTCTGAAAATCAGTTTTGCTGTAAAGTACAAATGATGAAACACATCATTATCGGTGCCCTGAGATATTTACTTCACACTGGTCTTCTTCCTTTTATTTTAAAAATTCTCAGCAGATTTGCTGTCAATCAAAGAGTCCATTCACCTGGTCGGCTCGAGTTTTGTTTTTAAATGGAAGATTCTTTTTTTTATTGTTTTGTTTTCATTTAAGGATTATCAGATACTCCATTGTCACGGACACTTATCTTTTCTTCTACAAAGTCCTATCAAGGACGTACGTTGGTTTTAAGCTGTATTCATCAAGTTACTTTCATTCATTCCTATGTCATTAATAACGATGCTCCACTGTATAGCTCCTTTACATCGAAAAGCCTGTTTTGTTTTTCATTTAAGGATTGTCAGATACTCCATCGTCACAGACACTTATCTTTTCTTCCATGAAGTCCTATCAAGGACGTACTTTGATTTTAAGCTGTATTGATCAAGTTACTTTCATTCATTACTGTCATTAATAACGATGCTCCACTGTATAGCTTCTTTACGCCAAAAGCCGGCCTGGGGTTTTTTAGCTGAATTTTCTTTATAAAATACCATGTGATTGAGGACATTTTTTCTTTATTTATATTATGTCCTATATCACGAGGTCCAACTGGCTTCTTTTGTCTTTTCTCACATCGAATGCCTTGGTTTGCTTTTCAGTTTGCTTTTCCTTATAAACGAGGTCCCCTTCACAGCTCCCTGCGCCATCTTGAAAGGTAACCGGGCCTCTGCATTGAAGCGAGATAAACGTTGAGCTTGCAATGATAGAGGCCTTTTAACACCTTCTAACAACATTCAAGTGTCTCTATCATTGCAAGTTCAACGTTTGTCTCGCTTCGATGCAAAGGTCCAGCTACCTTCAAAGATGGCGCAGGGAACTGTGAAGGGGACGAGTGTATAGATTCTTTAATCTTTCTCACATCGAAGGCCCTGGCTTGTTTTTCAGCTTATCCTTTTTATCAGCAGAGAATACTTCCTGATTGTGTTTGATGCGAGGGTTGTGTTCGTACGTTTGTTCCAATGGAGCTGTACCAAGCGCTTTAGCTCTTTGACGTTTCATTTTCTCGTGATGTTTGACGTAAGCACTTTCCTGTGCGTTTTTATACCCTGTGAAAATGAGAATTTTGTAATTTCAATACACCAGTTTAGAGCGTAGCTCAGTTGGTTTGTATGCGGCTTTCAGAACAAGTGGTCCTGGGTTCGATTCCCACTGGCCTCAGAGGTCTGCGGCTTTCACTATCCGCAAAACGGAACGTTGATTGAGAGAGGGGGAAAAGAGCGCACCGTCAGCTTCCTGGAAGACTAGCTTACTTCTTGCTGAAAAAACTACTAACACTAAATATTGAGCAGCGTAAGCCTCGGTAGCATGTGATATGTTATTATGCATTTATACAGGCAAACATTTGTAAAGAAAAAATGAGGGAGAGAAACAGGGAAGAAAAACAAGACGGCAACAAGGAATGCAAATCAAATGGAGAGGTCACAAGTAGAAGGAAAGGAGGAGAAAAGAAGAAGAACGGAAAAGAAAAGTATATTTTACAGCCATCACTCCCCGTCGAGGTTCGCTCATACACACTTCCACTACAATCAATATTAAACAACACACAACTCTGCTCACATGTTGATTTTTGTAGAGTGAGGAAAAAAACAATAAATAACGTTGAACTGTGAAAGGAAGGGAAGATAAAAGGAAGGAAAGAAGGATGTAAGAATAAATGGAATGAAAATAGAAAGGAAGGAAGCAAAAAAGAAATGTATATAGAATTTGAAACACAATGTAGTAAAAAAGAGATTGAATATGGATATAATATTCTTGTTCTGACGTTTCGGAGCCATCACGCTCCATTATCAAAGAATAATAACAATAATGTAAGGAGTTCGTTTACAAAGAACACAGGTAATCTAATTTATGTGAATAATTTTGCACGGATGGAGTCCAATTGGACATTCAGGGCGGCTCCGAAAGGTCAGAACAAGAATATTATATCCTTATTCAGTCTCTTTTTACTACTTTATGTATATAGAATACGGCATGAAATAAAGCAATCATGAAAGAAAAAGAGCGAATGGTCTGAACCCAGGTGTAAGTGATGTAGGTGGGATATGTTCAGGTTTGTGTAGTCTTGAGAACGACTGTTGGTGTAGGTACATCACCATTACTAATAACATTAAACAAAAGTATAAGAGTGAATGGTCTGTGTTATGATCATCCAGGTTTTTGAAAAACTGTTGTTGTTGCTCAACGTCGAGAGCAGAAGTCATCTACAGAGTGAAAATGACTTCTGCTCAGAACGTTGAAATGTCAGACAACATTCAGGCCTCGGAGGCATTCACTAACAACACTCATGATTGTAGTGACTGGAAGCAATGAGGTGATACCCACATCAAATTAAGCCGTGTGTTCAAAATGAATATTTTTTATTGGATGCTATGCGCTGCTAGAATAGGATTTTGTTCTACTAATAGTGAAAAGGGAGAGTGGTTTTTACTATATATAAAAAAATAAAGTACTCAGTATAAGTTTATACGGATAAATTTGAATACATAGAAATGAAGGGGGGTGTACATTTGTGTGTAACCCGTCACATTTATTAGCTGACTTTAGCGGTTATTGCAATATTGCACCTACTTAGCGGTCTTTTAGCAAAAAAATGCGATTGATATTCAGTATATAGGAAAATAGCTATACGTTTGTGGAGATAAATCAGTAAAGGAGAGTCTTACAGATTTGTTTTTGATGATTTTATTTCCCATGACTATGTGTAACCATTTAGCGTTAATTTCTGATATCAGTAAAATTTGTTAAAAATAATGTGTTAAAACTGGTTTATTAGTTGTCAAATTTCGATTGAACATGAACTTTACTTTATCTTCGACAACTTAGTGCAAATTTGATGCTGATCGACCTTGATGATCGGGAACAGTGTAAAATTCAATTTTTTGTTTACAGATTCGACACGTCAAAAAAATGAATTCAATTTTTGTCAACATTTCGTATTTCGTGTATTTACTCTAGTTACAAAGCCTTGATTTCTATAATACTTCAGGATGTATTTGTCGTTTACTTGTTTGACATATTTCTACCATAAAAGTCAGGCTAGCTCTTAACATAATTTTATGATTATAGAAGAAACTTTGTTGAGTTATTTTCGACAAGCAAATACTCATTTGCATATGTCATAATTTGGTGCAAAAAAATATTATTGTTATTGCATAGAGATCATGCGATGTGTTAATTTGAGAATTATTTCACATGTATTTCATGTTTAGAATGAATTTCGCATCAATATATCTATCATTTTATTACAAAAAAGTACACATTTCAAATTGTCGGGAAAATCGTTCTTGTGACGCTATTGGGTATCACCTCATTGCTTCCAGTCAAACTGTTTCCAGCAGTCCGATAAGTCCTTCATATACACATTATCGGAACATTAGTAGATTGTAAAGCGCTATGAGCTATTCGAGAGATTTAGCACTATATAAATGAGGCATATTAATATTAATTAATTAATTATCAACAACAACAACAGTCTTTCAAGACTACACCAACCCGGACGATCATAACACACCTACAGAGAAAGACGAGGAACAAGATAAAACTGACAAAAGAAAGGAATCACACAGAAGACAGAAGAACAGGATGGGAAAAGATGTACACACACACAGGGAAGACCTCAGCGACAGGCTAAGTTGTAAAGTACATCGCCCACACATGTAGATTGGACAATGACGATATGAGGAAACAAATTCTTTTTGATGAACGTTCCCTGAAATGGACTACACTGGGAAAACAACTACGGATGGATGGACAGCAGATCAGATGAATGATGATGGATAAGACAAATTTTCTGTGTCTACTAGACTACATAGGCACACCCTTAAGGGGTTAACCCCCAGAAAAAGGAAAAATAAAGAAGTTTACCTGCTTTCATGTTTTCAAAGAAACCTCCCTGTGGGGTCGCCTCATGGTGGACCTTCATATCAGGAATATCAAAGTACTGACGGACAGACTTTAGTTTCAGTATCGACACTTGTCCAAGAGAGAAAATATTGGAAGTTATCCAGTACGAGAATATAGCCTGAAATAAAATAGACATTGATTATAAAACAGCTCAAAATATGGTTGTGTGTGGATTTCATTTCAGGGTTGAATACACTTTACTTTGTCTAGCCTCCGTTCCAGACGAACCACATGAGACGTCTGCAACGGAGGCTACACTTTGTCCAACCTCATTCCCAGGGCCCTCTCCCTTTGATTTTGGGTGGCCCTGGGAACGAGGTTGACACTTTGTCAACACGGTAGAAATTTAATTCTGAGCTTTCTTCAGGGAAAGGATGGTAACATACTAGTACTGTGATAAGTTAAGGTGTATGCTATATGAGAGCAAATAACATGCATTCTCCAATTCCCCAATTCATTCCCAATCCCTTCTCGTCTGTCCTCCACAGGAACCCCAAAAACGCAATAACCAAAAAGGGATCAAGAGTTGGCTGCAGATGAGGGTAATTATCATTATCATTGATCACTCACTCTTATCATCATAACATTGTGGATGATAATCAATATTTTGACTTACGGTAGGGAACTGTGCTGTCATCGGTATCATTACGATACACATGACTCTAAAGAAAGCTTTCATGTTCTGCATCTGAGGGTTACTGACTCCTGCTTCGCCACCAAGCTTCAAAGGAAACACAAGAACAAGTTTAGAAATGTCATCTTTCTATTGTTTATTTTTAAGTTACAATCAACAGACCATTTCACGGTTCTGTTTGTCTATCTGTTTGTTTGTCTATCTGTTTGTCTATCTGTTTGTTTGTTTGTCTATTTGTCTATCTGTTTGTTTGTCTATCTGTTTGTCTATCTGTTTGTTTGTTTGTCTATTTGTCTATCTGTTTGTTTGTCTATCTGTTTGTCTATCTGTTTGTTTGTTTGTCTATTTGTCTATCTGTTTGTTTGTCTATCTGTTTGTTTGTTTGTCTATTTGTCTATCTGTTTGTTTGTCTATCTGTTTGTTTGTTTGTCTATCTGTTTGTTTGTCTATCTGTTTGTTTGTTTGTCTATTTGTCTATCTGTTTGTTTGTTTGTCTATTTGTCTATCTGTTTGTTTGTCTATCTGTTTGTTTGTTTGACAGGGATAGACCCACAGAGAATATCTCCAGTAACGGGTTCCCAAATTCCATAGAGAAGATAGAGAAGCTATGAGTGATCAATGAAAGAATGAATTCAAATTAATTAATGATGAAAGATTGAATAATTGATTGAAAATATCAACACAATATGTGAGTGAATTAATCAATGAATGGGCAGAGTAAGGGCGAATTTGAATTTATGCAAACGAATGAGTAAAAAGGAATAAAAGAAATTCAAAGGAATAAAAGGTAAAAGAAAGAACAAAGAAAAGAGAAAATAAAGTTTGCAAAATTGGATGTAGATGATTTGATTGGCAGTGGATTGAAAGATTGGTGATAAGATTTTTTGATGGATAGATGAAGGAATAGACGAACAAAAGAAAATTGGATGAGTGGATGGATGAGTGGATGGAAGGATTAATGGATGAATGAGGTCATCACTTAATATACATGAGATAACTAAATCTTTTTTACACTAAAGCTTTATCATTGTCATCTCTCTCCCATTATGAAACCAGCTAACGGTTTAAAGCCACTAATCAATGTTCTTTTCTATTTCATTACCATGAACCATTGGTTGTTTTATTTACAGATTACGATGGAGCTAACACTAGTAGAGTACCCAGTAGAGACCAGAAACAACGATCAAGTAAGAATACCAATGATCATATATTGACTGTTTACTTGAAGAAACTGTTCAATAATCAATCAGTCATGATAGTAATCTATCAAGTTTATAATACATTGTTATTACTAATAGAAGCCTTATTTATTAACGAGGGCGTAGATTTGTTGATTTATGTTAAGTATAAACGTATTTTGATACATGATATAAAGTGTGAGATTAAACATCAATGACAGGATTCCGTGACATGTTATTCACTCATTCATTTGTTCATCCATCTCTTTGTTTATTCCTGTTTTCATTCATTCAATTGTTCAATCATATTTATTCAAGTTGTTATTACCATTCTTTTTTTTTCTTTTGTTATTTCATGTTTTCCTACCTTTAGTTATTCAATTTGTTAGTGAAATTATTCATTTTTCGACATTCATTTACTTGATCATTCTTTTGACATTTATTTATTTATTCAGTCGTTATTCATTCTTTCTTACATTTGATCATTGACTGATTGTATTAGATTGGATCTAATAGAGCACAAACACTAAAAGTGTGCAACACAAATACCACTAAATACTGCTAAATTATGCAAATTATTTTGTTCTCTATTGTTTAATCAACACTATTTAGTGGTAAATAGTACAAAGTATTGCACACTTTCAGTGTCTGTACTCTATTTTAGTAATTTAGTATTTAGTCATTTCAAAAATACAAAACACCCCCTCCCTGTGTAGTCCAAATCACTTGACCATCATCCAACACTGTTATGTATTTGGGATGATTTGTTAGTTGACTGACCCTTCACTTATTTTGCTTATGTTTTTTTTTATATTTAATGATTCATTTTGTTATGCAATCACTGATTTTGGGAACATTCATTCATTTATTAGATCATTCGTTCGACATTAATTTATTTATCAAGTCGTTAATCATTCTGTCTCACTTTTGATCATTGATTCAGTTATTTATTTTTTCATTCATTTATTCCCTCACTCATAATTTTGATAGTTAATTTAATTAATAACATATTTATTTAAATACCTATTTCAACATTTCATCTTTACTTCTATTTTATTATCTCATTTATTTATCTATTCCTATATATAAATGGAAACTAGCAAGTAAACTAGTATAGGCTGCATCAGTGTTTGATTAAACAGAGTTTTTTATTTATTTTTTAATACTTTTATTACAAACACAGTCATATACTTTTTACAAGATTTAATTATTTACAATTAATGAGTAACATACTAGGTGTGTTACACTAGATTTTTTATTTACAAATATTATTACAAATGTCAACATAAAAAAAGAAAACAAAATTACAATAAATCAATAACATGGCTTAGTCTGATATGATTAATTAATTTGAATTGCTGTTATTAGTTTTTCCCATTTTTGTTATGATTAAACAGAGTTAATAGAGCATATTCGTATAACCCTCTTTGAAAATGCAAATAAGAATATGTGTAAAAAAAAATGCTAATTAGGTGTGCCTGTTATAAAATGCTTCAGTAAGTCGCGCTCTTGGCTACAAATAATCAAATCAAAATAAAACGATTATAGATTTACTCGAAACCACTTTTATCAATGTTTTCCACAGTGGCTTGTGGCTCAAAGAAAAAAATGAAAGCAAATAGCTACACGCACACCTCATTAACATGTTATTTCACACATATTCTCATTTGCATTTTAAAAGTGAGTTATACGAATACGCTCTAAAATCAACTCTGATCTTTTTCTTTTTCTTGTTTGTTTGTTGATAGGTCAAGTTAGTTTCTCCATTTATTTGATTTTTTTTTTGTAAAATTGTATACTATCTACTAGTTGTTTGTTTGTGCTTTTAATAATTAATTCATCAGAATACAGTTTTTAATGATTTCTATTTCCTTATTATATTTTTTGAAGTATTTTGTTTTAAGTTTTACTTATTTATCTACTTTTAATTTAAATATGTAAACTGCTGTGTGTCTAATGTAAAATACTACTGACTAATAGACCAAATCGGCTAACTCATTGCTATGTACATTTCCACCCAATTTAAAACTTCTGGGTATAAACAAAGGTTTGTTCCAAAAACTTTCCACGTCATATGGAAATACATAAGACAAAGAGTCTTATTCCCAAAGTATTTCAATAGGGTGGCAACATACATAGCAACGCGTTAAACATACATAGCAACGCGTTAGCTGATTTGGTCTATTGATATTTTGAACAATTAAGTACCAGAATCATTTGTATAACTGAGTATATTAGATTGGATCTACAATGGTTATTGAATAGGATCCAGATGATCTAAGTTTTCCAAGGTCTATATCTTCATCACTCTCTTCTTCAGGTTCTTCTTCAGTCATTAGAATTTAAAAAGAAAACACCCCCTCCACATGTAGTACAGATCAGATTGCCATTATTCAATACTGCTATGTAATTAAGACCATTGGTTTGTTGACTTGACTGACCTACATAACGACCATCCAATGTAAACTTATGAATCAAACAAGCATTTTTATCACAGACCAGTAGATTGTTATCATTGCCAATAGCCAGACCACTTGCTTTTTTTAGCCGACCATAAGTGTAGTCCTGTCCACCAATGGTGGTTACTGTAGTGGGTGACTGGTTGTCTTTCATCTCAATCACACGAACAACCGGATTGATATAATCACTGACATAGAACAGTCCATTGTGTGTAACTATACTAAACGGTCTTGATACACTAAACTGATACTTATAGCCACCATCCTTTGTAAACACTTGGACACGACTGTTCGAATAGTCACATACAATGATGTTTAAATCATTATCAACATGTACTCCAGAAGGGTTATTAAATTGACCATTGCCATAGCCCTGACCATTGCCAAAGGTTCTCACCAGTTTTCCTGTTGTAGTGTTCACTATGCATATTCTATGATTATAATGATCAGCAATGACTAAATCTGTTTCATTAAGAAATGCTAAACCATGTGGATATTTTAACTGTCCCTGTCCACTGCCTTCACTACCATATGTCAGTAACAAATCTCCGTCCATGTTGAACACTCTAACACAGTTTGAGACACAATGTGCTACAGCAATCTTACTGTTTGTTTTATTTACTGCAATGCCTGTAAAGTTCTTAGTTCCTGTATTTAAGGCGCCTTTTAGTTTAGAATATCCAGTCATTTCCTTCATTTGTTGTGGCTTAACAAGCATGACTAGTGGACTATTGGATACAGGATTGCCTTGTACTTGAATATCTACTGTCACGTTACCTGAGAAACGTGGTATAAAATCCACTGTAATCTCTCTATCATCTGTCATCTGTATTCCTTTAACTTGCACATCATCTTCCGGAGTAAACTGTATTGTTACATTTTCCAGAGATTCGTCAGTGACTTCTCCTTCTGATGATTTGAGTTGTACTGTCAGCTTTGCTTTCTTCGTAGCTTCTATATTAGAAGGCTCAATTTTGATTGAGCTTGTGTTTGGGTCAGCCTTTTTGAATAATCGTACTATTCCTAAGCCAGTTTTCACTTGTTCACAAAGTTGTTTATTATGGTCAAAAATGATACTTGTGGTATCTTCTGTAAAAGAATCATAAATGAATTGTTTAGAGCCGTGTATTTCTTGATTGTCAGTCATGTCACTTGCTGTTCCTATCTCAACAAGTTTGCTTATGTACTCTTGTGCTTCTGTAGTGTGACGAATTATGCGTAAATTCCTGTCTGCTTTCGTTATGCTTTTCTGGATCTCATTCACAAGTTGTTGTTCGTTGTCAAGAATTGATTTGATTAACTTTTGGGTTAGTGTCTTGACTTGTTTTTTAGCTTCTTCTCCATTGTGTTTGATAAGGAGAGCGATTTCTTCTTGTTTTTTGTTTTCCAATTCGTCAGTACTGATTTTGTTGATTTCTCCAACGTTTTTAGACAAGAGATCTTTTTCAATGGTAATAAACTCCTGCAGTGATGTTCACAGTCTTGTGGTTGTGATGATGGTCTGTCAAGCAGTTTCTACAGATTAGCATATCGCAGTGTTGGCAGTGCAAATCCACATATTGATTATCGTGTGTTTTACAAGGACTTTCTCTTTTCAGCATTATCTCGATGTCTTCCTTCTTCAAGTCAGACAATGAAATAACTTGGTGATTTTTGATGAATTTTGAATGACAACGAAGGCATTCTTCACATAATGACTGATGACAGTCGAGGCAATGCCACGATGCTTGCGAATGACTCGCGGAAACTGAACAAACCTTCTCGCTTTCGATAAACGATAAGACTTGCAAGATTCTAGAGTGTACTGGACTGATCTGTAGGTCTTCGACGTCGTTTAGGTCTTGTAGCAGGGTTTGTGAGGTACATTGAGGACACTTGAAGTTGTAGACTTCTTCAGTGAGTTGTGCATTGCTCTTGATACAAGACTTACAAAACGTATGAAAACATTGTAACAACTTGGGTTCAATCAGTGTCTCGTTACACAACGAACATTGGACTTTGTGTTTGAGATTTGCTAGAAACGACTCCATTTTACGCTCGTTTTCTTGTAGCAAACGACGATAGCTTATAGTGAAAGTGACTCGTTGAATAGTTTCTGGGAAGTCACGGATGATTGCACCATCGGTTTCCGGAACTGACACATCGTAGAAATACGATTGCGTGACTACAAACAATATGTATGATAATAACGTGATGTCTATGTAGCACTTGGTGTTTGAGATTTGCTAGAAATGACTCCATTTTACGCTAGTTTTCTTGTAGAAAACGACGATGGTTTAAAGTGAAAGGGACTCGTTCAACAGTTTCTGGGAAGTCTACAAATAACATGTATGATAATTCCGTGACGTCTATGTAACACAATATCTCTTTATATCGACTAATCCGTTTATTGAGACAAATATGACTTTTTTAAATAATGATTTCATAAAGCACTTATAGACACTCCTTATAGACGGAGAATTCGAGGGTTGTCCAGTATCACAACTAAACTCAAGTTGTATAAATACATTTACTAGTTGAGTCTATTGGTGAATAAGCACATGGCCCCCATGTTATTACACTTTACCTGAAGTAACAGTGAGTTGCTTAGCACCCTTGTTTTATTAATGTATAAGTGTAGCGAATGGTTCAACTCCTTAGATAAAATTTTTTAGGCATGTTTCTACAAATTGAATCTAATGGAACAAGTTGTACTACTAGTATAAGTGCATGGGTCTATGAAGAAAATGTAATTGATCATGGGTTTCCTGTGTATATTACATATCTAACACATCACTTGTTGTTTAGCACCCTTGTTGTAATACTGGACATGTGTGTATTTTTGGAGAGTTATTTTTAGGATTTTTCACATTATATAAATTATCTCTCGAAAATGATTTTTCTTTATTCCTTCGTTGTTTCAAAATGTATAGCAATATTAGAACTGAAATTATGCTATTATTAGTCGTTAAAATAAAAGTCTTGAGGGAGAAAATGACAAAATAGTAGAGAATTTTGATGTGTTTTGAATACATTTTGACACACGTCATTGAGCGCTGGCTCCGTATTTTCACTTTCAATTATCTGTCTTTTTCGGCAAAATAAAACGATTGAAATGTTATATTCTTTCAAAATATGGCAAATTTGACCTACTTGTTAGTTTATACTAAAACAATTAGACCTCTCACCCTCATGGTCTACGAGTTCATAGTGCGCTGGGCACTTTGATATGCCAGTCGGGAAATAAGTGATCACTTATTTCCCGATTGGGATACAGTTGGATTTAATCAGTATCACGTGAGCACCTTTCAACCAATGAGGTTTTTCGTTATCTCGGTAAAATAGACAGCTATATAACAAAGATAGATAGATAGATAGATGTGTTTATTCAGGCCTCTTGCAGCGTTCGCTGAATTACAATCTTTCAGTTGAATTCCTTTGCTTCCTTTAACTCTCTTTCCCTTTCCCTTCCTTCCATTTCTTTCCCTTCCCTTCCATTTCTTTTCATTTCCTTTCCCTTCCTTTGTTATCTTCTTTTTCCAAACCACCACACCATGGTGTAGTTTAGCTTACTGTTATTTTCAAACTATTACTAACCTCAATGGATGCTAACATGGTAAGACTGCACAGTACCGGCAGTACAAAGTAAGGATCATATGTAGTTAGATCAGTAAACCACCATAGACCACCTGACTGAAGAGCTTCTACTGGTAAATTAGCCATCCGTCGCAGGCCAATAAAGAAAGAGACAAACAATGGCAGTTGTACCAGAGGAGCTATTACACTCTAAATGAAATAGATAATGAACTTTTACTATTTGTAATGCACCTATCAATGTCTTGCTCCAACGTGGGGAGTGCGGGCATACCCAGGGGCTATTGACATTTTCCATATCTTTTTGTCAATAGTCCAATCCTGGGGATGTCAAATTCACATACTTACTCATATATTTATTGTTGCGGACGCAGAACTCTGTGATGAAATTGTCAAAAAACATTGAGCAGCCCCAGGTATGGGCAAAGTTTATGTTCAATAGCCCAACTTTGCCCACACTCCCCCTGTTGGGGCAAGACATTGATAGGTGCATAATATAACAATTCCCCTTCACAGTTCCCTGCACCATTTTGAATAGCAGGACCTTCAAAGCAAGAGGAACATTGAGCTTGCAATGATAGATGAATAATTGTCACACAAATGTTAAAAGTTCTCTATCATTGCAAGCTCAATGTGTAAAAGAAATGAAATAATGTAAAAATTAACTGAACAATATAGAAATGAGAGCTGAATGTTTAGCTTGAGTGTATAATGTAATTTTGAACAAAAGCGCCCTATAACACTGTAACAACACTTTTAAAACTCATGAATAATTAATGAGAATTTGACAAAAGAAATCATGTATGTGACGAAGGTTGTATTTTAGATACAAAATCGTCCTGATTTGCATGAGTTTTAACTTGAATTTTTTTTCGACCCAATTTACTTTTTTATCTTGACAATTTTAGTAAAATATGAAAGAACTAACGTTGGACTTTTATAAGTACTTTAAAAAACTCATTAATAATTCATAAGCATTTAGTCCAATCACTTGGACCAATTTGGTCACATGCATGAGGTTTTAAACCTAATAAAGCACTCTCATTAGCATTCTATAAAGACATACGCATCTTTTTTTTAGAAACTAATGACCTCCACTGGTCCATGTAATTGGACAAATATGACCCAGGGAGGCTCTTCCTACTCACAACTACAAGTCCTGTTTTAAATGTGGGACGTTAATTAGAGAATCGTGCACATGATCAGAAGGTTATGAGCTATGATTTTTCAATGTTTTATTTGAATTTGTTGTTTTATATTGATGGATTTTTAAAAAACTCACAGGAAGTGTTTTATCAAGTATGAAAAACCGTTGGCTACGCCCAGGGGTGGATTGGGTGGATTTCCACCCCCCATTTTGATGGCTAAAAGTTTAAAAAATAAACTGATTTTAAATCAAAAAATCAAAAATTGAATTGATTCTAAACAAAATATAAAAATAAATATAAATCAAAAGTTCCGTAATGTTCACAATGAACTGAATTATCGTTATTTACATAAAGCATAATGACCTTGGTTGACTGAAATTTTTTTCCACCCCCCTTGAAAAATCCTGTATCCGCCCCTGACGCCTCTGGTTTTTATACCTGATAAAACACTCCTGCTTGTTTTTAAATATTACATACAATATTTGTGTCCGATCATACTGTATAATGACATATATTACTCACCTTCATAGGGTGACAGTTGTTATCTTGATATAACTGCTTCAATTTAAATGTTGCCGTAGCTTTACCCACAGCGTCATTAGTGTTCATTATCTCTCTTAACTGACTCTGAACCTCCTCAAGCTGAGGTTTTATATTATTAAGCCTGGCGGCATTAGCCTGTGCCTTAACTATCAACGGAAACATCAGCATTCGAAACGCAACAGTAGTGGCAACAATTGACCACACCCATGGTAAGTTACAAGATGTGTGAAGTAATTCAACGGCCTGTTGGACAAGTCCGATAGGTGTCATTCCTCCGAGTCCAAGACTATTTAGTGTTGGTTCTCCTAGTGTGTTAAGAGTGTGTACTGCAGCATCTTTAAGCATGTCGCTACTTGTTGTTAAGGCATCTAGAGTGGTCTGTGTATCTGTTATAAAAGGGTTCTCTGCTGTGGTGCTGTCATCTAAGATACTTCCTGTGAATACGAAAACATATTGAACATATTTGATTATACAGAAGTCTTGGAATGTTTTTCAGGATATACTAAGGACATTGCTTAAATTACATAGTGTACAAGGTATCAACAAAATAATGAATGGTGTAAATTGTGAACAAGAGAAAAAACATAATGGCTGAGAATGGTTGTAATACCAATACTTATCATCAACCTCAGCATATTTATTATTATCATCACTTCTATTATCAGCATTACCATTACCACGACTGTCATCATCATCATCATAACCCTTCTCATCATCGTCAATGTCATCATCTTCACCATCATCATCAACATCATATTGTCATCATTCTCATGATATCACTGTTACTATATTTAGCTCGAATAAATATAGATAACCATTAAGTAGTATGACTGATAGTGAACAGTGTGTGCATATTATTTTTTATTTATTTAATTAATTATTATTACTCAGCTATGATGATTGTACCTGCATCTGAACCTCCAGTCTCCTGTGAATAATCTCTAACCCCTAAAACAACACTATTTCTTCCAATAAATCTTGTATTAAATACTAAAGCCCGATTTCTTTGAGTATGATTGACATTTTGCAAACGAGGACGACCAAAACTTGTGCAGCTGACAGAGCGTTTCTGCAACAAAAACAACACAAATATTCAAAATAAGACACCATTAACAATACCCAATTATTCTATTGTATTTCCACAGTGTATTTACCGATGTAGAATGCAGAAGATGCCTCCATATCGAAGTTTTTCTCCCCACACGTGGAATGAAAGCCGCCATCTTTAATTTTGGAAGGAGCACCACAGGAAGCCCGACATATGAGTGGTTAGTTTGACGGGGCTCCTGTGTAATAAGAATTCAAAATGGCGGACAGTCTTGATAGAAGAAGAAGAAGACGCTCCCGGTCTCTTTCTAGTGAAGATAATGAAGACAAGAAGCGTAGAGAATCGTCAACATCTTCTTCGCGACGGAAGGTAACAGTTACATTTGTTAAGTAGGTCCGATGAGTGGAAAACGTATCGAAATGTTGAGATAAACATTGAGTCAGCCAGTTCACAACAAAGTATATCTTCTATATTAATTTATATACTAAATGTCAGGAATCAAAGCAATCTTCCAAAAAGTCGAGAAGTAGGTCAAGGAGTTCTTCATCCAGTAGTGACTCAGATCACAAATCCAGAAGAAGAAAAAGAACAAGAGCAAGCAGTTCTTCTTCGAGGTATATTAACTAGTACAGGGAATTATGGGTGCATTTTTTTAATAGTCCTGAGGAAGACAACCAAATCAATTTAAAGTGGTCAATATAGATATATTTACTGAGTTTTTAATAAGTGAAAAACAGTTGTGAACATCTATCATACACTGTACCCTGATGATGAGCATTGACAGAAAACTTGGAAAAGTTTATCTCTGAAACTAAGTATATTAAGAGAGCTGGTCTGTAATAACCGAACATCGTCGGCAGACCTTGGAAAATCAAAAATCTTCAAACTTTGTCAGATCATAGCCTTAGGTGTACTAGTTATCACAATATAACTCAATAAGAAATTGGGCGATTATTTTTTAAGAACGAAGGCAATTTTGATTTTTTGCCGTTTTGGGGCCTATTTTTAGCTATGAATACCACCTCTCAAACGAAGTCCGTTTCTTCAAGAATATCAAAAGTAATGCAACGTTTGTGTTAATACTTCAAAAGAACATAGAATGAGGGGCTTTTTTAGTGCTTCTTGATCGAAATAGTCAAAAGTGGAATATTTTACAGATTTTTGACTTTGTTCGATTTTGAAGCAACTTCGGCGACACAAAAAAATAGCAAAATTCGCATCAAAATATCTCCACTGGTACGACGATCTAGAACCTAAAAATACTTCTGAAACGACGAGGGATATGTCTTCTTTCGAAATGGCTAATAAAATTTTGGGGCCACTCGAAAATACGATTCAGAGAATCGATGTTTGAAAGGTCATAATCTCAAAAATCCACGCGTCACGCTTGTTGTTGTCACGCAAGTTCACAACATAACTGAGGTGAAAATTTATTTCTGCTTGAAAAATGACTTTCATTACCACAAATGCCTAGCATAATCATTTTTATATCTTTCCTACATTTGAATCGAGTTTTGTGGGAAATTCAAGTGATATGTTTCTGTTTGAAGCAATTTAATGACCTTATCAGACGAGGTCAGACGGACTTTTAATAATTAAAAATTTAAATAATAAAAAAATTTACATAAACAATGTTCAATCGCTCCACAAAACTTCAAACAATACACAGTCTTTAGAAATCACGCATGAATTTGAGATAACATAGTTAAATCACAGAACTTACCAATTTCATAGGATATTTTCCACTCTTTTGAACGACGATTGTAGATTTTCACATATCTAGAGAGCCGACTGCCGACAGTCGGTCTAGCCACACGAACCCTAAAGTTCACTCTCTTTCCTAATTAGGCCGGGTGTGGACCATTTAACTTTTGAGGGGGAGGGGGGGGGGGGGGTGGTAACAAATTTTCTACAAGACAAAATCGCCACTCAAATCTTTGCATTTCTATCAAATAAATTCCGTGCGCAATTCTATTTGGACCAATTAGTCTAATTACATTAAATTAAAATGTTTTGACAAAAAAAGTTTATATGTTTGGAACTAAATGGACATTAAGAAATTATACATCAAATAAGAGGTAATTATCGGGAGGGAGAGAAAATTCTAAAAACCTATAGCCTAGCACAGTTCCTGTGACATGCGTAACACAATATTGACAGGCAACTGGCATTTTCGGTATAGTTTAAAATGAAAGGACATACACTCTCGATCTCATGACATATTATAAACCAAGTCCCAAAAAAAGAAAATATCCTATGAAATTGGTTTAAAGTTCTGTAATTTAACTATGTTATCTCAAAATTTATGTGCGATTTCTAGACTTTGTATTATTTTAAGAATACGTTTTGTGGCGCGCTAATTGACGGCAAACAAGTCAGATAAGAGACGTCATTAATTGCTTCAAACAGAAACATATCACTTGAATTTCCCACAAAACTCGATTCAAATGTAGGAAAGATATAAAAATGATTATGCTAGGCATTTGTGGTAATGAAAGTCATTTTTCAAGCAGAAATAAATTTTCACCTCAGTTATGTTGTGAACTTGCGTGACAACAACAACAAGCGTGACGCGTGGATTTTTGAGATTATGACCTTTCAAACATCGATTCTCTGAATCGTATTTTCGAGTGGCCCCAAAATTTTATTAGCCATTTCGAAAGAATACATATCCCTCGTCGTTTCAGAAGTATTTTTAGGTTCTAGATCGTCGTACCAGTGGAGATATTTTGATGCGAATTTTGCTATTTTTTTGTGTCGCCGAAGTTGCTTCAAAATCGAACAAAGTCAAAAATCTGTAAAATATTCCACTTTTGACTATTTCGATCAAGAAGCACTAAAAAGGCCCCTCATTCTATGTTCTTTTGAAGTATTAACACAAACGTTGTATTACTTTTGATATTCTTGAAGAAACGGACTTCGTTTGAGAGGTGGTATTCATAGCTAAAAATAGGCCCAAAAATGGCAAAAATCAAAATGCCTTCGTTCTTAAAAAATAATCGCCCAATTTCTTATTGAGTGATATTGTGATAACTAGTACACCTAAGGCTATGATCTGACAAAGTTTGAAGATTTTTGATTTTCCAAGGTCTGCCGACGATGTTCGGTTATTACAGACCAGCTCTCTTAAGTAACAGGTTCCCATTTAAATCTGTACTTTCCCATTTAAATCTGTACTTATGCAAATTGTGCTAAACACACAGATCAACCAATCAGAGTATATTATTTCTGAAGTGAATTTCTCTAATTGGTTGATCTGTGTGTTTAGCACACATCAACAAAATTTGCATAAGTACAGGTTTAAATGGTAAAGTAGATTTAAATGGGAACCTGTTATTTTTTATTGTAGTTTATCAAGTTCAGAAGGTAGAGGATCAAGTAAAAAGAAAAGGAAATCATCGTCATCATCATCCAGAAGAAGAAAAAGATCCTCTAGCAGATCATCGTCATCTTTATCATCAAGTTCCTATAGCAGTGACAATGACTCTGACCACAGAAAAAATAAAACAAAGAAATCAAAGCACAAAGTAATTTGCAGTTTTTTCTGAATTCCTCTCAGTTGCAGCACTTTATTAATTAATAATTAAAGTGCACCTGACGCCTTTCATGATATTTTGCGAATCTGTTTTACATGAGGTGTATAATAAGTGTACTTAATTTTTATTGATGTCAACATCTCCTTTCTGAGATATAAGCATTTGAAATCTGAAAATGCAAATGAAGTGACGTCAACAGATTTGCAAAATATCATGAAGGGCGTCAGGTGCACTTTAACAAAGAACACACACACACACAAAATTTACATTAGAGTACAAACATTATAACAGTGAAAAAAGTATTACTAATCCGAACAATATCATCACTAATACTAACAATAGAATCATTTCCATAAAGACCATTATCTTCAGAATCGATCACTATCATCATCATTAACATTTGCCAAAGTAAGAGCAGTCCCTCTCCCCCAGGCTTATTTGCTCTGGTCATGTATGCATCATGACTATTCAAATCAAGAATGATAAATTAAATTGACATTCTTGTTATGCAATAAAATAAATTAAATAAAACAAACAATCACCATTTATTTTAATAGAAAACAACAAAGACTAAAAAGAACAAGAAAAAAGTCAAAGCAAAGAAAATAAAGAAGAGAAAGGGTGCTGTCAATCAAAACAAATATGGAAAATATGGTATTTTAAGTGAAGCAGATCAGTTCACCAAACAGCCTGAGTTTTACTGCTGGCTTCAGGAGATCAAACAGATTAATCCTGAGACAATTTCACGAATAGACACAAAAAAGATGTTTGAAAGTTATATGGAAGATTATAATACAGCAACATTTCCACATAAAAAGTAAGTTTTTTTTTACAGCATAACGAGCGTTACTGTGGCCACCCAAAGTGTTGTACAAGTTAGCTTAGCGGTGGAACATCCTGGGAGGTATTTCAGCCACTTATACACTGCACTCTTGTCTTCGCTTTGAACATATCAAAGTGTTTATCATTTGTCACTCGGCATGTCTTTTATGTTAAGGTCAAATTCTTGCTTTCTGATTGGTTAACTTGTACAAAACTTTAATTAGGTGGCCACGGTAAGTCGCGTTGCGCTGTAAATCCTAGTTTTACAACTAGGATTTGTAACCCATCTCTTAACTTCAACTGGAAAACCATAAGACACTTATGGTAAGAGAGAGAGAACATTGCATCAATCAAACTCAACTCATATAATTATTATTTATAATAATTTAGAGCAAAATTTAGATATAGGTTTTTTTGTTTTATCAAATATTTTGGATTACTGTGCGACTCGCCGTACCAAAGTCTTTTACAAAAACTTTTGATGAATTTTTGACATTATTTTCTTGACTTTTTTTCATCTCAATCAGACCAATCAGGTACAAGTAAATATAATGGAGTCAATAAGTAAATGGAGACTTAAGAAACATAGATATCACTCTGTAATTGGTCCAATTGAGATGAAAAAATGTCAAAATAATGTCAAAAATTCATCAAAAGTTTTTGTAAGTGACTACGATATGGCGAGTCACATAGATCTAACTACATCATTCTAAATTGTGGTCTATTGTTCAAAGGTATTAGCCCATTTCACTTACTTTTCTACCCATTTTTAATTATGCTGTCTTTTATGTTTCATAAAGGTTTTATAATCTTGAAAAATGGGAAATGAAACAGGATGCAAAACGAAAGATGAAGGCATGGAAGAATGCACAGAAGAACAGTATCTCATTTGCTGATGATGAGAATAATCATACAAGGAAGTTTAAAGGAGGAGAAAAACGATATGGTAAATATCTCAAGAAAATAGGGAGGACTAGCTCCAGAATACCTGGCCACTATAAATCATTACACCTTTTTACCTCTGTATGCGAATTGCCCATTTCAGACCATGTGTCATTCCCTTGAGAATTGTTCTTTTATGAAGAATGTGTTATATCATTTACATGTGAAAGAATCAATTCCCAAAGGTAGCATCACGTGATCTGAAATGGGACAACAAACAAGGAAGGTAAAGAGGTTTATTCCCAGCTTGGGAGACAAGTAAAATTGTTTGATGTGTTGTTCATGTGTTGAGCATTGTCAAAAGCTTGTGCTGTGCAATAAGAATTATTGGTGAAACAGAAACAAATGTGTTCAGTGATGGCCAACCTATTTCCACTACATCATAATTATATTTTATTGATTTATGTGTTCCATTTCAGGAATAAGCAAAGTAAAATTACTGGAAATGAAAATGGCCATCAAGGAAAGATCAGACAAAGAGTACAAGAAAAATGTTGGATATGGTATTAGAGAATAAAACACAAATGATATAATAATGTATATCATCAAAGAAGACAATATGTAATGTAGCGGCTAAACCATGTAGAAATGGCAGCAGGACATGGTTTCACTATTGGCCTGTGAAACTAGCATCAAATTACTCGAGTTCATTATTGCTATAAGATGTGATATATTCTTTTGTATTTAGTACAGCCTTTGTTAAGACAAGAAATCAAACATCAATTGATATTTATAGTTACTGTGATTACTGTCCTCGGTATCCACAGCGGCCTTGGGACCTCAAGCCATGCTATCACTTATAAAAATACCACAGATTTTATGCTAGTCTTTTCTTTGAGTCTAATAATAAGTCTTATAAAATTCATGAATATTTAATGAGAGTTTTACAAAAGAAATCATGTCTGTGACGAGAGCCTGTAAATCTCATAAGTTTCAACTTGAATTTGCTCGGACAGATTTACTTTTATCTTGACAATTGTAGTAAAATATGAAAGAACTAATGTTGGGCTTTCATAAGTACTTTACAATATTCATGTCCTATCAATATGCAATATACAATGGCTCATCTTTGACAGATCGGTCGCTCATATTGTATATATTACAAAGAGTAGACATGCATAAAATCTGTGATATTTCTTTACTTACCTGCAGGGGAGGGGTTGGAGGTACTCCCTTCCTTTGTACAAGTGGTAGGGGTGATCGGAAGAGATTTTGAAAACGACCCCTAAAAGATATGTACAGATAAAAATAACTGTAATGTTAAAGCCTTGTTGATTTCAACCCCGGGTATAATACACTCCCATCCCATGTACAGTGTATATATACATGCAAGGTGCCAAGAGAAAGCTGACATCATTGTTGTGATGAAAAATCATCTACTTCAAGCAACCCATTTTAACAAAAAGTGTTTTTTAATGTTTTTTGAATTTTATTCATATTATTTTTTCTGTACAAATAAATTATTTGCTGCAGTAGCACTACAGTACTAGTAAATAACATTGTTGTTATCGTAAATCATTCTAATTAAATTAAATATCCACATTCAAGAGCCATTTCATAAACCTTTGGCAGACATGTTTTGTAGCTATATTTATATATGTTTTATACATTAAACATTTACTTTTTTCTTTTCTCCTACGTTTTTCACATATTCTAATAAGTATACTTTACAATAATTATTGTCAGTGGCTAATTGATTTACTCTGAGTTAATAATAGTATATTTGCAAGCATCCATAATTTATATATAAAGCATGCTGTTCCACAGTCAAGTTCATAATGAGAAATGTTATGCTCTTTAGCTAATCATATTATTGTGTAAATGAATTTTTCTTTGAACCTTAACACATAAATTTTAAACTAACATTTTTTTCTGTATATTCAATATATTGAATTAATATATTGATGTTTTGTTTGTATAAATTAATTTTCATCAACAATTTGTCTCCATGTTCCTCCACAGTGCTTTGAAAACAAAGGCTTGAACACAATCTTGTTTGACTTAACATCTTTCTCTTGACTGCTGTCAGAGTTTTCTTCAAAAGCTATAGCACTGTCCTTTCTCTTTTCCATTCCAGAATACCTTCCTTTCTTTGCACTGAGTTCATGTTTACTTGTCAAAGTATTGCTAGAAGGTTTTTCAGGATAACCTCTTTTTCTTGTGCTTTGCAGAGAAAGTTCTGGTAATATTTCTTCGTCATCAGTTAAATCATTCATTTCCAGCTCGTAAAATCCAGAGTCAAAAGTCTTTGCCTTTGAATTTCCTCTTACTGTATCTGCTTTAAATTTGCACCTTTCATTCAGCTGTGTGCGTTTCTCTTGTTGACATGTTTCCTTGTTTCCAATTATGCTACAACTATTGTGTAGAAATTTGTTGTTATTCCTTGGTGTGATAACATTCTCTCTTTCTCTACTTATTTGAGTAAGTTTCTTTTGTTGACATGTTATCTTGTTTCCACTTACGCTACAACTACTGTGTAGAAATTTGTTGTTCTTCCTTGGTGTGATAACATTCTCTCTTTCTTTACTTATAGGTACATGTAGAAATGCTTTCACCTTCTTGATATTTCTTGCAAGGAATATAACACTTCCATTTTTCCTTTTATGTCCCTTTCCCAGAGGACTGGAGTCCTTAGCATCATTAGTTTTGTCAACAAGCCTTGACAAGTGAAGTCTGTCTATTGTTTCTCGTAAATGTGTCCTTGGGTGTGTTTTGAGATGAATTCTTGATTTTGTAAACTTCTTTCGTCTTTTGTGAACCATAGCTTTCCATGACGAACCCTCTATTAGAGATAAAAATATGATGAGCATATAACAGTTCTATGTATGATTTTTGTCTACATGAACAAGGTACTAGTAATCTTGGATTCAAACCCCAAGAAGAATTTGGGATATAAAATAAAAGAATATGGTTGAGTTGTATTCATTAACCCGTGAAACAAGTGTAATAGTTAAAGCGTGCTATTCAAGTAACAATAAAAAGAACACATAATGTGGACACATAATAAATGGAATTTTAAAAGATGCATTCACTGCAAAAAGTGATCACTTGAACCAAGTGCAAATTACTTAACCTAGGTCCATGGGGTAAGTAGTAGTTCCACGAGATAGTCAAATACCAAGTAATACACTAAAGAGTGTTTCACGGGTTAATATTAAAAACAACTCACAAGATAGTCCAAAATATAGCTTACTAGTTTTTATAATTCAATTAAGCTCAATACCTTGTGCTGCTTTGTTCTGTGATATATCAACTGCAGATAGTTTTCGCTTAGAGTCTTCAATTATACTCTGATTAAATGAGTATTTCCTTATCGTCTTTTCAATGTCAAGATCTTGGGATTGTTTGTATCTGAAATTGAACAGCGAAATTATTAAAAATGCTCAGAAATTCAAAACACAAATATCATCGAAAACTCTCGTCAAAATAAAAAAAGAAGATAGCTTTTGACGTTTAAATATCTTTAGAATCATATCTTACTCACAGCAATTCAAAAGCTTCTTTTAGAGCCATTTTGCGATTCATATTTTTTAAATTTTCCGCCAAAGAATCTAACTTTCAGCCATTTTGGTCCCCAATATAAACACTGCCGAGAGAGATCTGGTTGCTAATTAGCTGATGTTATTGTCACCAAATGGGTGTAACTGCTGGTTTTATTATGAGCCTTCGACACATTTTTAAAATGGCGGACGAAGTTGAAGATTTGTTCTTAAAAAGATTTAAGGTTGAATTTGTTGAGAAAATGGCTGATATGGAAGAATTGGCATCAGATATCTTATCAGATAGACAACAGGTAGATCCAGAGCTATTTATAAAATGATAAAGAAACTTTTTTATAAGTTTAATATTGAGTTCTATCAGAGTTAATAATCTGGTTCTTTTTGTTGTTGTTGTTCTCCGCAAGATTGTAGAACTCGACCGTAAACGAAACAGCAACAGGGAGGCTTTAAGGGCACTAAAACATAAAAACAAAGGTACTTTTGGGATTTATCATTATTGATAACTTATTTAATTCTTTTATATTCAGATAATTTAATCTTATTTTTAAGATAGATCAATCCTTCAGTCAGCCATGCTTTTAAGGAGGCTCGAAATGGTTTCTGTATATATCTATATACCTACTTTACATTGCATGTTCTGCAGCATTATTGTGAAAGTACACAGTTAACCGATATATCATTTTAAAGCTTATGGATCCAGGATATCAATTTGTTTTAAATTATTGCGTTTGACGTTGTCATGACAACAGCAGGCCGCTGCAAAAAGGACCTGAAATTCCTTTATTAAAGCTGATATCTCCAAATCCTTTAGGTGAAAGTTTTTTTAAACTTGTACATGTCTAGTTCCCTACCTGTTCTTGCAACTGAGGAAAAATAAAAAAAATCTGTAATGCGAAACCTTTAAAATATTAAAAAAATGATTTTTTTCTAGATATAAATGTTTTTTCATTACAGATTTTTCTTAAAATGGATCTACTAAATCTAAACATTAATTGGAACAAATTGCCAAAAAATAAAAAAAATCTACCATTTAATTGTGTTGTTATTAATAGAAATACATTTTGTACGCGTCAGAGGGGTCTTGTAAAATTGGCGATATTGCGCGCGCTCGGTCAAAAAACCATTTCGAGCCTCCTTAATCAGCCATTATTTCATTCAATATTCCAGCCTGTCATAATTCATTCATTAAGTCTTATTATCATTCATTTTAGTAAGAACTAATTGTCTGACAATTTGAATGGTTCATTGCTGATCAATTGATTATTTATTTGGCATTTCTTTTTAAAGGTAACAAGTCCTGGCTGTGTTTTGGCAATACTTTTATCAAGCTAAACGACTCAAGTGCACAAAGCATGATTGAAGAAGGTAACTTAATTATAAGACCTATATATTTCCATGATACCACTCTTTATCAGACAAAGAAAAATGTCCACATAACAGGGGCAGATCTAAGAGGGTGTCCCTTCAGGCCATGGACACCCTCCAAGTGCTGCAATTACCCCTATTTTATTTAAGACATTTAGGTACCAGACACCCCCTAATACCTCAAGAGCCCCCCTGACAAATTTCTGGATCTACCCCTGCATAAGTAAACTTTATACAAATACAAATAATGATATTGATTTTGCACTGGGTTTTCAGTGACTACTTACGGTTTTGTAGCAAATGTAAACAAAGGTGTTCTCATTAATATTCTCATTTAGGAACTAACCCAATTATTTTATAAAGTGTTATCAACCCCCAGAGGAAGGGGGGACTCCGGGGAAAAAGTATTGGAGATGCTTGTCGTATCTCTTAGGGGTAAAAATCAGCGATTTGGTATCTTTTAGGGTGTCAAATGCAAATTTTTGGAAATTAGCATTTCTGGTATCTCTTTATAGGGTGTCGAAAAAGGAGAGAAGAGCTAATCGATATTCGCTTCTGATACATATTAATATTATTAATTAATGTGGTATCTCTTAGGGGGTAATTCATCCAGCCATGCCATTTTTAAAAGACTTCTGATTATCTATTAGGGGTATTTTTGAAAATTTCCCAAAAGCATCTCCGGCACTTTTTTCCCAGAGTCCCCCCTCCCCCGGGAATCAACCTTGTTACTGTTTGTAGTATTGTGTATCTTTACTTTGTAGATCAAAAGAATGTCAATGAAGAGATGTCAAGTTTAAGGACACAAATTAAACCTAAAGTAGCTAAACTGCATCAGCTAGAAGGTATTAAAAAGATTATAAAAAATTATGACAGCTAATTCATACACCAGCTCATTCTCTTCCAAGATGATCTAAATCTAATAAACAGGTTCCCATTTAAATCTGTACTTTCCAATTTAAATCTGTACTTTCCAATTTAAATCTGTACTTATGCAAATTGTGTTGATGTGTGCTAAACACACAGATCAACCAATCAGAGAAGTTCACTTCAGAAATAATATACTCTGATTGGTTGATCTGTGTGTTTAGCACACATCAACATAATTTGCATAAGTACAGATTTAAATGGGAAAATACAGATTTAAATGGGAACCTGTTAATATTTATAAAAAATAATGATGTTGATAACATTTTATTTTTTGTTATCTTGTAGGTCTGCCAGAGTTCAAAGGATTTAATTTATCTGCTATGGGTAGTGGAGATATGGATTTTGTTGCTGGGGTCAAGTGAAAGAAACTATCTAACACAAACAAATAACTTACACAGCCACCCTGCTTACTATATGTATTCACTATTACATATGGTGTTCATAAGCACTATACAAATACTTTATCTATTATAGATTGTAAATAAATAGATTAACTTAAATAAATAAAGAGACTTGAGCTTAATACTTTCTAGCATTAATCATATTTAATTGACTATTTTGCTCGGTTACAGATAATAATAATATTTATATTCCATATTTACATTATATTTGTACATTTTTATACAATTTTATGGGTTCATTTAGTTGGTGGCTGAAATACATTTATTCATATACACTATAAGATGGTGTTAAGTTTTCTTAGCAGACTGAGCTGTTTTCAGTACTTGTTTGATCTGTTTTTCTCTGTCGCTGTTAGCACAGCCTGAAATAAGAAAAATTACTATATTTTTGCATATTGATGACACACTAGAATATTGCTGACCCCTCCCCCCTAAACACTAATAAATAAAATAAAAGCCCCATCATTAACACAAATTATATATTTTATTCTTACCAAGGAAGGTGTTGGTAGGATAGAGAGGTTGTGGAATGCAATCAGCACCACAGGCATCATCCATAGCTACAGGACCATCATTCCACATTAAATCAAAACCACCAACTCTTTTCTCTTGCCCTGTTAACCTATAACAAACAAGATAAATAATGAATTAATTCAATAATTCAATAAATGAATGGATAAATGAATGGCTAAATGGCTGAATGAATGTGCAAAATGGCATGAATAGAAATGGATGAAAGGATAAAATGTAATGTATAAAAATAGAATAAGAATAAATATATACTTGTGGTATATATAATAAATGAACAGATAAATAAATGGATGGCATAGATGAATGGAAAAATGAATGGATGAATGAATAGACACATGGTTAAAGGGATAAATAAATGCAGGAATAAATGGATGGATGGGTGATTGGATTTACCTTAAAGAGCAGTAATAGCGAGCATAGTAAGTTAGTGAATGGGTTGAAAGATAAGCAAATGGGTGGATGAATGATGGATTGATTGCATAAATGGCTAAATTAATTCATGAATGATTAGTCCCACTGGGAAAGCCGCTGACAGGTGCATAAATGACTAGATGATCGAATGACCAATGTAAGAGAGAAATGAACAATGAATAAATTACAACAGAAGCAATATAAGTAAAAGAGATTTAGAAAACCTATTTAAAATATAAACTAACGCAAGAATACGATGTCGTCTTTTTATTTTAAAGAAGCAATACAAAATAAGAATTTGCCCCATACCTGTTTTCCATATCTATAATGTATAACATATCTTCCAGTAGTCTGTACTTCAGTTCATAGTCTGTCTGACTGCTTGCTGTCAACGATGGAGAGGCATTCACTTCTATCAACCATCTAAAAGATAACATAATATCAATCAATATATCAATCAATTATTCAATAAATAAATATATCAATTAAATAATAAACAAAATTACAGTAAGGACACTCGAACCGTGAACACTGAGTTTTTTTGCTACTTTTCTTTAACCACATCCCTTGAGCTAATAGATTAGAAATATGATTTATTATAAACACTTAATGTATTTGTGTATTTGAACTCGCTGCTTGATTTTTAGATGTTTTGAAGCAGTAGAATGTTCAAGAAATAATAACATGAAAAAAGCCAAGTGTTCATGGTTCGAGTATCCTCACTGTTATATGCAAATAGATTTTAATTCATAAAACTAAAAAATGGACAAATGAACAGACAAATAGATAAAAATATATATATTTATATACCAACAGTTGAATGAATGAATGAATACAGTTGAATGAACAAACAAACAAACAAATAAATGAATAAATCAGTTGAATGGATGGATTAATGAATACAGGGGTCAGGGAGTAAGTGAGTGATCAAATATATATATTAATAGCTGAATGAATAAAAATAAAAATGAATGGATGAATGAATGAAACAATAGATGGATGAATGCATGAATGTAAATTGTAAATTGTTGGCAAATGTTTGGCAAATACGTACGGTTTTAAGTTGCAGTCAAACATAATATCGTAACCATAACTAAACAACAGTTAAGAAATGTATATCTCAATAACAACATATTCTAATATAAAACAGATACAATTAATTTACAAATATCGAACAATTTACAAATTATGACCTTGGAACTTTGAAATTTCTTTTTAGAATTTGCAAATTATGATCATGAGCGTAATATTAAATACATAATTTGTATAAAGAAAACCCTTTCCCTGATATATACACAGTTAAGCCAGCCAATCAGTGCATGCATAATTAGTATTTCAAATTTATAATTTGTAATAAAGTATGGATACAGTTCAAAGCAATGTTTGTCATTGATAATGACTTTCTGCACAGCTTGCAGGCTTTTGATGATAATATTGTCAATCTCACGGAAAGTTGTTTCAACCTGAAACAGAGAAAATACTTGATAAAACACATGAGAAATATAGAAAAACAAAATAAACCACTTGCTAAATAAAATATATGATTGTATATGGAATCAAAAATCTGAACACGGCTGAAGATTTCCTCCACCTACAAAGTACAGGTGTGCCTAATTGGTAGCATGCCTACATGTATGAACATCCATAGTAAGTTTGTTTTTGTTTATTTTTTTTTGGTAATCATATGGCAGTTGGCATTTCAATGCCAGAGTTAGAAATATACCTTTGGGATTCCATTCTTTGCGACTAGATAGCGTCTCATTTGTTGTAATGACCATTTGCAACCCTGAAAAATAAGAACGAAAATAAAATACTGAAAATAAATTATGTTCTAATTCACAATACAAGTTAGTTGATTACATGCACACCACAAATCTGTGAAACAATTACTTACTATTTATAGGATGTAATAGCATTTAGATATCAACTATTTAGCTTTTTTATTAACTGTTTAGTTATTGTCTAGATAAGAATTTACTTGGTTATGAGCCACGCAATACATGTTACAATGAATGATACAATTCATTATTATAGTAATTAATGCACTGTTGTGCTCCAGTGATATCCACAAGTTTGTACAAAATAGTACAATTACACAATACATATCTAGTTTTGTTTTACAGATACACATACAAAATAGAACATTTGTCACAAAGAAAATAGAACATTTGTGATTTAGTGCGAAAGGAATTAGTTAAAAGACAAAAGAGAGAGTTCAGCTTGAGTGATCTTCTTTAATTTGTCTTTTAATTAATTCCTATCGTACTAAATCACAAATGTTCTATTTTCTTTATAACAAATGTATATTTTTGTATGACAACCTTACTGCAAGTTGGTGTATATGGCATGCACTCTAAGTGAATTTTCTGTGTTGCCTCTTCATAAGCAAATTAAGTGCATTTAATAGCTGCTATGAACAGATATAGTGCCGTGAAGTGAGATGTAACTTTGAACAATATGAAGTTAACATTTCAATATGTATTACCTTTTCTGGATCATAATCTGGAGCAGTCTTTTGAATTGCTACATTGGTCAAGTGAACATCTATTCATTGCAGTTAAGGAATAATCACTTTATCATCATCAGCATCACTATTAACATCATCATAATCAGCAGTGCCAGCAAGAATACCATCATTATCAGCAGCAGAAGTAGCATCAATATTATCATCATCATCATCATCATCATCAGCAGCAGCAGTAATATCATCATCATCATCATCATCAGCAGCATAAGTATCGTCATCATCAGTAGCAGCATTAATATCATCATCATCACTAGGAATTGCTCATAACCCTTCCCATCACTCACTCAGGATCAATCATTGGATGTCACCATCACTATCATCATCATTGTCAACTTGAATTTTTATCATCATCACCATCATGATAGTCACTGACTTTATCATCACCAACACTACAAATCAATCACCGTCATCAGCCATTTACACAATAATCATCATCATTGCCAACATCGTCACCACCACCATCATTACAATCGCCTCCATCACCACCATTATCATCATCATCATAGCCATTACATATTGCTGTTGTTATGAAAGGATACATGTATCATCAATGGAGTCCAGTGAAAACCTTGTGTTGGAAAACCTTGCAAACCCTTCTCTGTACAACCACACACACAGAGGAGAGTACTACAAACCAATGTATACAATCATCAATTAGAAAAATTGAGGAGAAGGTGCTGCCTTTGTTAAAATACATCTGCAAATGGTTAGACCTTCACATCTTCTTGGATTCGGATGCTAAACCAGAGGTCCTGTCTCTCCACACACAAAAACGAACTCACACCTCTATTCGACTCACAGTAGGGCACAGAGCTCCTAACGTAATAGCTATTTAGAGTTCATAAAGTTTATCCTTGAAATACTTACAGCTGTTACAAGGGCATAAATTCTCAAATCAAACTTCCTTCCTAAAAAATGCAAATACAATCCACGGTTTTCAAAAGAATATATTAAATTATAAGTAGTCTCCCTTGCAGCCATTATTAGTGTCATGATGATGGAATGTTTTGTGACGAGGCTTAACACGGCTGCGGGGGAGACTACCCAATAAGATCTTTCAAGATAATTATAAAAATTCAACGTTTTGGCAATGACTATATATATGGCCTTCATCAGTAAAAACTAAAACAGGGAAAATTAGATGTCACACAACTAAAATTATTGTTTACTGAAATTGTCATTGATACTTTACCTCCAATCAGGTAAGGATTTTCTATGTATCTCTGGACAATGTACGTCTCAACAGGTTCTTTGTCATCTTTTTGCTGAGATGTAAAATAAATACAATGATATTGAAAATAAATTTGTATCAACTACATGTACATACAAAAAAGCTAAGATTTTAATGAGCTGAGCTTTCGATCGAATCATCCATCAATTCTTGTATGATAGCCCCGAGGATGGACAAATCATCTGTAAGTCCAGCTCATTAAAATCTTAGCTATTTATAAGTCAGTTGATCCAATTTTTTTCAATATGATTCCTACCTACCAAGTTACTTTTGATTAATATGATAGTAAAATAATATTTCATTTCCCTGTAAGCAGAAGTCATGCTCTTTTATCTGAGTCAGACATAAATGTAGTTCTAGGATTGATAGAGAAACAACTCACCCTCTGCTTAATTGTAGGATAATATATCATTACACCATCTTCAATGAAATGTTTTCTTACTCTTGAGCAAACATCAATAATCACAGCACATTTTTATATATTCATTCAATTTTATTCAATAATTATTGCAAATTGTCAGTCCTTACCCTTTCTTCTATTTGCTGAGCTCTGTATGGGTCTTCCTAAAACATTCAAAAAGTACATGACATGTACATCTATTTTTTTGATTAATTAATTAATTAATTAATTATTTATTTATATTATTTATTTATATTTATTATATTATTATTTATTTATTATTTATTTATTTACTGTAAAATTATCATTACTAACACTACAATGTTTGACGTTTAAACAATCATCATCATCATCATCATCATCATCATCCATCAACTGCAGAAAGGACCTGCATCCTACAACCATTTTTGATCACTAATATACCACCCTCCTGTAGCAAAATTTATCATAATTTATTTATTATAAAAAATCCAAAGAAAGTCAATACTTAACCTTTCTCCAATCCATGATATCTTTTAGCTTTCTAAACAGAAATATACCTTTCCCTTGAGACTTCCCTACCTGCAAATAGACATTAAATATTATCAATTGTCAATATCAGATATATTGAAGTTTAGTATCCAACAACTTATGGTCTATCACGAACCGCGCGCTCTAATTGGCTACTCAACTAGACCATGGTTGGGGAAACTGCCGGTTTTGTAAACTTTGAAAAAGTTTCTTGATTCTTCTATAATCTATCAATCATCCAATCAATCACATATTTATTCACATGAATGAAAATCATATTTCATTTAGTTAATTATTGATTAATCAGCCACTCAGTAAGTCAATCACTCACTTATCTAATTAACCAATCAATTATCTAATTTATCAATCAGCAAGTCATTCCATCAATAATTATTAGGCAATCAATTGCAAACAACCAGCTAAGCAATCAACCAGCTAATCAATGAATCAATTAGGCAATCAAACAATCAATCGACCAGCTGCCAGTAATCATTCTTGAAATCAATCAACATATCTATTAATCAGCCAATCAATCAAATGATCCATCAATCAATCATTATTTTAAATATAACAGGTTCCCATTTAAATCTGTACTTTCCCATTTAAATCTGTACTTATAATGCAAATTTTGTTGATGTGTGCTAAACACACAGATCAACCAATCAGAGAAGTTCACTTCAGAAATAGTATACTCTGATTGGTTGATATGTGTGTTTAGCACACATCAACACAATTTGCATAAGTACAGATTTAAATGGGAAAGTACAGATTTAAATGGGAACCTGTTAATTATATTCTATTTTATAAAAATTAGCTCTTACAGGTTTCATGATCCAAGTTGTTCCAGGGTTACGTTTGAATTCTTCAACAAAAATATGATACTCCATCTTGTAATGTAAAACAAGAGATAAAACTTAGACATGTTTTTGAGTGCACTTTTATGTCAATTGAAAATCAAAGCAAAGCTGATACTTACCGGTAGTTCGAATGTGTTTGGATAAAAATCACATCTGTTACAAAGTTAAGATTCAACAACAAATTCACTTTTGTGAATTGGGCTTGGGCTAAAATACTATCTTAAAGCCTTGATCATCAATAGTATAATCAACAGTAGCTAATTGGTTAGTGTCTGATGGATAGTCATGAGATAGACGTGTTTTCATCAAAATTGTTTATTCAAACAAGGATACTTTGAAGCTTCTATTTTTCCATATTCTCTTTCTAGAGTTTTCTTCAATCTTTTTAAATTTTTGATCATCAGATTTTTTCTTGTTAACTGAAAAACAAAACATTAAATAGAGGATATTACATGGGCGTGCGGAGATATGATATTATTTTCGAGTGTTGATAAGATATCCCACGAGTGAGCGCAGCGAATGAGTGGGATATCTTTTCAACACGAGAAGATAAAATTCATATCTCCAAGCACACATGTAATGTTCTGTTTATTATATAACAGATTGAAGGAAAAAAAAAATTTTGAAAGTTGATTGGTTGAGAGTGATATCACACATGTGCGATATCAATGATATCTTCATGACTAGGATAGGCTTTTTATCTAGTTGATATCACTCGGTATACCACTATATGTTATATAATAAAAGGGGTTATCCCCTTGACTTGCCATTCATTCAAGATATTTATCGTGTAAAGGCTTAATGTGTGTATACTAGAAAATACAAGTAACTCGTGGGTTTAACTTGTGGGTAATTCCACTGTATGCCACTCAAAACCATTGTAAAACTAACATGTACTTATTATTATTATAATAATTTTTTTGGTTTTGAGCGAAAATCTACATAAGTCAACTTTTCAACTTGGTGTTTAAGTCAAGTCGATTTTTTTAGGTTGATTTTAGGTGTTAAAAGGTTGACGAGGGGGGGCGTAAGGGTTTGCGGTGATGTGGTTTCGCGTTATTTTTGGTGCGGTTTTACGTTTTTTTCATTCATAACTGCGGTTTTGCAGTGTCGCAAATCTTGCAGTTGCGGTTTTTAGCAAATTTTGGTGCGATTGTGCGGTTTTTGTCAATTTGTTTGTGCGGTTTTGCAGTTTCCAATACCCCCTTACGCCCCCCTCATTGACATATACACTGGAAATTATGGTATATTATTATTTACACACAATATATACCTCATAGTGGTTTCTAAAGTGACATATCTTGACATGTTCTTCCATGTAGGTATGGTCAAAGAACTCTCTCATCCATCCAATATCACACCAGTGAAAGTCCCAATCTGTTTCTCTGAAAGTATCAAAATAGTACAACTATTTGTTTCAATTTCTGACTAAGTTGCATCTAGGTTTTTTTGTGTGAAACCATAATAAGCCTCTAAACACAGTGAATCGTGAATAATATTGATGTTAAGCATTTCTTAAATTATGTGAGCCATGATTGATATTCATAAACTGCCGAGATCCTCAATCCTTACTACCTCTGATGTATGTTGTGAACATTAAATCATTTTAAATCTTGTATTGAACACAATGAAAAAGGTTATTGCCATTGCAGTCAGACCTCAGCAGGCATAATTTGATGCCGGACCAACTGGTATTCTTATTTTTGGGCTTCCTGTGTTACTCTGTTTACTTTTGCCAAAATAATTATGTTTTATGTAACACTTACTCTCTCACTTCGGTCCATCCTTTTGATCGTAGTACGTCTAAAATTGTATTCTGTAACGAGCACTTGAATCTTATAACTCTGGTGTAATCACTAATAAAAGAATACGGAGAATTAAATTAAAAATGTACTAACACAGCGTAAGGATTGAGTTTGGGTCGACCTTAGCAACGAAACAAACTTTACATTTTCCAATACTTACAAAGGCTTCCGCAAAACAGGCTTCCAGTTTAGAGTAGTAGACTGAAATATAATTATAAATCAAGCGAAATTTTAGTCTTGGAATAAATATTTAGGCATATAATTTCAATCTATTTGCAAACCTTCACATCCTTACTCTTTGCCGCCATTTTGATTTTACAATAAGTCCCAGTCTTGCTCCGTTACAATTACCCAGAAATCCTTTGCGCGGTAGTGCTTCCCAGCGTGCCGCAAACTCGGATCCAGTATTTTCTAACGAGGCGGAAGCGCTTGGAATGCCTGATGCTTTTTGTCTGTCGATCGACATTCTTCCTAATCCGAACAGGATTTTTTCACAACAAAAACTTACTTTTTCATGGTTGAGGCCGTCATGTGAGTCATTGAATAACTCAATTGCTATTTTAAAGTTTCAAAATGAGTTCGTATAGCTCCCAAACGGACTCAATTCGGGAACTAAAAGTATGTTTGTTAGGGGTAAGTTGAAAACATCATTTTTTCCCCACTGAACATTTTTTCCTGAGTCGATATGAACCATCAGTTTAATATAATATTTCTGTAGGACGCTGGAGTCGGGAAATCCTGTCTTGTACATAGATTTGTATCTGATGTGTTTAATCCATCTTCTCCTCCTACTATCGGGTAAGTTATTCAAATCAAAACGATCGAATAATCGAAAAGTTTGTTTATTTAGGAATAATTTGACGTATGCATTCTTAATCAATATTTACGATCGTCGAAGTTTTTGTATCAATATGTTTTCCTTTAGATTGGTATGGTAAAGATCAATTAATCAGTCAATGTTTGTTCAGTTTAAAATGTATAATATTAATAATAACCCGGCGTACTTTATCGATGACAATCGATCATAGATCAATCAGTAAATCGATTTTTTATTTTTTTAATTTTATTAGCTTTTTCCTTCATATGAAGACAGGGACACCATTGTATTGACACCATTGATTATCGATCATCCTTTAAAAAACATTTTCATACGAACGATGTTGAGGCTCGAATCACTATATTGCCTAACCCATCCCTAACCCTAACCTTCATTGTTCATCAAAATGTTAAATCATTAAATGTTCATCAAAATATTATAATTTAACTTTTGCAACAACTCATAGCTTTATTAGCCAGGTATATAAACCCAATTCTTTGATTTCAGGGCAGCATTTATGACCAAGATGATGATATTAGGAGACAATTCTTACAAGTTTAATATTTGGGACACTGCTGGACAAGAAAGGGTATAAAGACAAAACTCATAAATACTCAAAAACCATTCACAAAGATTACAAATTTCAAAAGAAATTTAAGATATTTATCGCTACAACATGTTTAAAATAATTTGTGACACTTTCTCTTCATTAGCCTTACAATAACTATATTTACCAAGCTTTCAAGCAACTTTCTCTTCTTCAATAACTGTCAACCCTTGGTACATGCATGGACATAAAATTATTGAAATGCTGATAAGTGAAAGTGTTATGAATTACAGATTTGGTTAAGACTCATCAATGACATTTATTTAATTCCAAATTGTTGATCTATTTTTATCAGTTCAAAAGTCTTGCTCCACTGTATTACAGAGATGCTGCTGCGGCTATTCTAGTCTATGATATTACATCAGATGTGAGTACTTCCTTTTCAACTAAACTGTATATTACAGGGACAGATCCAGGATTTTTTCAGGGGGGGGGGGGGTGCACCATAAGGAAATGGCATAATATATAAATAACTTAAGAAAAAATATTTTCGAGCTTGATGATTGTCTGAGCCCAGGAGGAAGGGGGGCACACCCCCTGCATCCCCTGGATCTGCCCTGTATTATCTAGCTAGAACTTCAGAGAGGATGATCAGGGTAAATGAGGAAAAAGAGAGATTGAAGATCTAGAAGCATACAATTTGGAATCAAATACTTTGAAAACACACAGAGAATTGTAGAGAGAAAGAGAAATGCACACACATCAAGGTGTAAACGAGGACAAAGACAGACTGAAGAACAATAGAATTTGGAATTAAACAACTTGAAAACTTATTAAAATTCAAATTCATGTGTCTGCATAAGACTAGTTGTTATTGCTATTGATAACTCTGACATTCATTGAATTTATCTATTTGATATATTTGTATAAAAAACATGAATTGAATTGAATTGAATTTTTTATTCACACACATTATAACAATAAAGAAAATACAATATGAATAATTTACATAATTACAAATAGAAATACATATAAATGTAGTAAGTTATCAAAAAGTATAATAAATAGAGTGTGTGTGGTTGTTGAAGTAGTATAAACTTTCGAGTCAACAACCACCCACTGAATAAAGATTAATTATAATAATAAATGTAGACCAAGAAGGGGGAGTCAAAATAAATTAATAATTTATTAATTCGCGAAATATTTGATAAACAATTAATATTTCACGAAGTAATAATTAAGTGTATATACAATCTAGATTTGTGATTGCATCAAATAGATTTTGAAACAGATTCTAAATAAGGAGTAGGAGGTCATTTTTTTAATATGTGTTGGGATCTCTTCCCAAATTTTGGAGATAAAGAATTGAAAAGCAAACTTGCCATAGTTAGTATTAACACGAGGACGAACTATATTCCCTCGAGAGGCAAATCTTGTATTATAAGAATGCTGTTCTTCAGCCATTTTTAATATATGATGAAATACTATAGGAATTGATTCTTTGTTATGAATAATTTGATATGCGAATGTAGCTGCTTTAAATACAAAAATATTTTTAAATACAAGGATATTTAAAAAATTATAAAGAGGAGGTGCATGTTCATATTTACCAGCAAAAAACATGCTTCTTATGCATTTGTTTTGAATAGTTGTTATTCTTGATAAATTTGATTTATAAGTGCTTCCCCATGATAGGATTCCATATGTAAGATATGGATATATTAGTGAGTAATAAATATCTCTTAAAGTTTTAATATTGACATAATATCTGAGTTTCCTTATTATGCCAATATTTTTTGATACCTTGCTGTGAACAACTTTAATGTGTTGCTCCCAGTTCAGGTGTTGGTCAATATATACTCCTAAATATTTCACATATTCTTTTTGATCAATATGTGAGATATTGATCTTATCAATTTTTTTCCTAGCAGATTTAAATATGATGAAATGAGTTTTCTTAAAATTTATTGTTAGCTTATTTATTTTACAGTATTTAAATACTAAATCAAGTTCAGTATTAACAACATTTTCCATTACCATGGGATCTTTATGGGAATAGAAGATATTGCTATCATCAGCAAACATTCTGAAACTTAGTTTGTCAGAAGAATTTGGAAGGTCATTAATGTAAAGGAGAAACAATAAGGGACCAAGAGTGCTACCTTGCGGTACACCACATATGATTTCTCTAAGATCAGAAGTAATATTATTAATTTTAACCTGTTGTTTTCTATTAGTTAAGTAATTAGTAAACCAGCTCAAGGCTAGCCCTCTGATACCATATTTAGAAAGTTTTGAAAGAAGTATTTTATGATCAACTGTGTCAAATGCTTTGGTGAAGTCCAAAAAAATACCACAAGTTAGTTCTTTATTGTCAATTGATTTCTTTATGGTGTCTGTCAACTCAAGGATAGCTTGTTCTGTAGAATGATTTTTTCTGAATCCAAATTGATGTTTATGAATTATATTATATTTATCTAAGAAGTGTAAAAGTTGGTCATAAACAATTCGCTCAAGGATCTTATTTAAGGATGGTAAGATAGCTATTGGTCTGTAATTAGATGGATTTGTTGAATCACCATTTTTGTATATTGGTATTACACAAGAAACTTTGAATAAATCAGGAACAATTCCTTGTTTTATAGATTCGTTAACCAAGAAGGTAATAGGATCAGCCAATTCCTCGCTAGCCAATTTAATGAAGTAGTAAGGTATATCAGAGGATGATTTTTTGGTCTGAAGAGATTTGAGTCTATGACTAACTTCCAATTTTGATACTGGAGATAAGTAAAAACTGGATGTAGGTGATGATAGGATATATTTTGTAACATCCTCATCAGTATCAGTTATCTTACTAGCAAGTTCGGGACCAATACTAGTAAAATATTTGTTGAATTGTTCAGCTATTTGATTCTTATCAAGATAATCAATGTCGTTAATCACTAGCTTATCAGGAAACAATTCAGATTTAGTTTTCCTCTTCACTAGTTGACCTATCAATTTCCATGTTTTCTTTAAATTAGTTTTATGGTTATCAAACTGTTCTGTCCAATATAATTTTTTCTTCTGTTTTATAATGTTATTTAGTAAGTTGGAATAGTTTTTGTACTTAACTGACTTTTCAATGTCCTGCGGATTCATTCTTGAGTTGTGATACATTTTTTGTTTGGTTTTAATGGATTGAAGTATTCCCTTGGTTAGCCATGGTTTCTTCAGGACTTTTGTTTTCCTTCTTGATGCTAATTTCATTGGAGCATGTTTGTCTATTACTGTTTGAATGTTATTTACAATATTCATTGCAGAAATATTTAAATTGTTATCATAAGTAGAATGCCAATTGATATTTTGTAGGTCATGTAGGTACCTTTCCTTGTTAAATTTACTGTAATCTCTATAGTAAATAATTGTTTTGTCTTTACTCTTATTATCTGGTAAAACACAAAAGATAGGTAAATGATCTGTAATATCAAGTGATATAATTCCTGCGGTAAAGTCAAAATTAGGAGAATTTGTATAAATATGGTCGATGAGGGTAGCAGAGTGGTCAGTTATTCTAGTAGGTTTAGTTATAAGTGGATAAAAAGAATTACTAAACAACATATTAACATAATTTTCAGTAAGTAGGTGATCCTCATATTTCAGAAGGTCAATATTAAAATCACCTAGTATGTAAATAGTTTGGTTATTACTAAATTGTTTAATTAATTCTTCTAATTGTTGAGTGAATTCCTCAAGGCTGGCATGTGGGTGTCTATAAACACAGCCAATTATTGTACTTCTACACTTAGAAGTGTCAAATTCAACCCAGCAAGATTCAACTGACTCCATTTGAAGCTTAAGATCAGGTCTATGTTTTGATTTGAGATGTTTGGATATATATAGAGCAACACCACCTGCCATAGTTGGGGAATTATCTTGATATAAATCATAATGGGGAAGATCAATATTAGAAACAGTCTTGTCATTAAGCCTAGTTTCTGAAATAGCTATTATATCTATTATCCTATCAAATGTAGAAAGGTGATCATTCAATTGATCAAAATTTTTGGGTAGGCTTCTTATATTAAAATGAATACTTGATAATGATTTGGTACAGTTTTTGGAATTAAGAAAATTGTTAAGTTCAGAAGCTGAGAAATATTCAGATGATGGTAGTTGAAGCATGTTGTCTAAGTCTTGCTCATCAGATTGATCAGGATTTGGAAGCAAGTTGTAGAAATCAGTATCTGATTTTTCTGTATGATTCATTTGATAGTCAATGTTTTATTTCTAGTGTGACACTTCAAAGTCTTCAAAGGCTCTCATGGTGGTAAAACTATTTACTGGTGAAGAATCATTCTCTTTTAAGAATATTTTACCATTGGATGTCCATAGGTACTTGAAGTCGTTATCTTTCTTGTATTTGTACGCTTTACTGAATATTTGCTTTCTCATGCTTGTTAAGGATTCATTAATGAATATCTTGGATGGATTAGTTAACGATTTATCTGAGTTAACTGATGGTAATATCTTTGAAGTTTTACCTACCAGTTTTTTTTTGCTCTGATAAATCCTTTCTTTCATATCGCGGCGAACAAGTTTAGCAATCATTCGGTTTTTCGTTTTCTTCGTATCGGGAAGCCGATGAACTGTTGAGATCTCGTGGTCTTCCAAATTGATATCAATCGAGGAACATAACTCTTTAAACAATTTCCGAGGATTATCTTGTGGCAGACGCGGAATCCCCACTATTTCAATACAGTCTCGTCTAGAATATTGTTGCATTTCATCCAATTCTTCATCGCGAGAACTCGCTTCTTCTTTTAGCTCTGCCATTAAACTCTCTTGCTTCTTTATTTTGTGTTCTAGGGATAAGATGTGACTCTTGGACTCTTGTAGTGATCTAACCATTTCATCAAATTTTTGTGAGATAAATGATTGAGAATTTTCGATCTGAGTATACCGATCTGAGAGTTGGTTGATAGATTGCTTCAGTTGGTCAATCTCTACTTTGATTTCGTTTCTTATTTCACTCCTAATACTAGGTAACAGTTCTTCTTTCCACATCTGTTTCATTGAGTTAATTGTAAGTTTATCTGGTTCTTTAGACATATTGATTGATGTATGGTTTGATTGATATGTAGTACTACGCCATTTAGTTCTCAGCCAACAACGTGAACACTACTCGTCCGCCATCTTGGATTCATGAATGATATACAATAAATACTTTTATACAATATTTTTTTTATAAATGCATGAATATCATTTTTTTATCAGGCTTATATAAACTGAATGATGACCAGTTGTTGTTCTTGATTGACTACATGTACATGTGAAAATAGTATTGTGTTCCCACATGAACAGATTCAAGGCTATAGTTAGTCAAGAACAATATATACTATTAGTACACATGGTCTGATTTGGTCTACGGTGTCCAGAGAATGTTACAAACATTTTATTATTTATGACAGTTTTGAACTATAATGTTTTTAATGTTTATTGAAAGTATTGTATTTGATATGCAGGCATCATTTCATGCATTAAGACCATGGATACGAGAGCTACAGAGATATGGAACACCAGACATTGTCATTGCTATTGCTGGAAACAAATGTGATAAAGCTGTTCATCGAGAAGTAAGATGATATAATTATAATAAATGTTTACCATATAAAGTTTTCCCAGAATTAAAACAAGTTTCTACAAGCATATTGGTCTTTTTAACTTAACCCTTTTATAATATATAGACTGAGGGATTTCATAGGGCAAGTACAAAAGAAAGTTTCTGAATGACAAAGGATTTCAGTTCCCTTTTATTAAGAGAAAAGCTCCATTGTCTTCACCACAAACGGGGGTCTAAACTTTTTCAAATTTTGTTTTATAATATTGTGGTTCTTCTCCAATCCCATGGGGCAGTGATATTTGAATATATATATTTTTTCTGATTATTAGGTGCCAGCACAGGAAGCCCAGGACTTTGCAAACAGTGTTGATGCAGTGTTTGCAGAAACAAGTGCTCTGACATCCCATAATGTATATTTACTTTTTGAAGAATTATGTAAGTAAAATAATTGTTTGACCAAGTCATAAAAAAGCCAAAATTCCAACATATTTTTTTTTTATTTGTTTATATTTTCAGGTAAAAAGTTACCACAAGAACAGATAGTTCCCCCATATGGCACCAATAGAAATCAAGATGAACGACACAGAGTAGATGATCAAGCTCCAGCAAAGAAAAATTGTTGTTCTTGAAACTAGTTTGTTTCTGTCAGTGGTAGACTTTCAGTATAACATATTTCAACAAACATTGATCAACTGGAAATGGCCTGGGGGTGTACTTCCTTTGTCCAAGTGGTTGGGGTGATTGGCGAACCTTTTAGGGTTAAAAATATTTCTTGTGCTTACCTTTTAGGGTCCTGACTCTCTTACATAACATGATTCTGTACCTGTAAGGGTCATTACTACTCTGCTTTGCTAAAAGTAAGCTTGGCTGGCAAGAAATTCGCATAGCCATACCTTTTAGGGGTCGTTTTCAAAACCTCCGCCGATCACCCCTAGCACTTGGACATACATCCCCAGGGGAAAATGGTCTATGTGGAACTCATGATAAGAATCGCGGGAGTTCCTTAAACACATTTATAATCACATTTTAATTTTATTTCTTTCTGTCTTACTTTTAACATACTTATATCTGTAACTCAGCACCATTCATTTTAACTCTTATTGGTCATAGATCAACTATTTCCAGATGATCAACGTCCATTTATTGAAATAGTTGCACAATGCTTTCAGTATTGTTTTGGTCTATGAACTATAATCTGTGGGAAGTGTGGGACTTTAATTTTGTTTATGAGTAGCTTTTGGATGACATAAAATACGTATACATCCACTGCACAGTAGTCCCTTTCATAGCTCTCTTCGCCGTCTTCAATGGTAGCTGGGCCTTTGCATCTATAAGCAAGAGGAACATTGAGCTTGCAATGATGGAGACATAATTCTCGTGTAAGGTGTCTATCATTGCAAGCTCAACGTTCGTCTCACTTTTATGCAAAGGCCCAGCTACCAATCAAGATTGCATAGGATACTGTTACAGCCCAATTTTAAGTGAAGAAAAATAAGTAATAATTTATAAGTTAGAATTTTGGAACCCAGTTTTAGTCATTTTTTTCGTAAAACATTCAAGTTATTCACTCTTGAAGAATCCTACTACATTTACAAGGTTTTTATAATTTTAAGCTGCGCATAGCAATTCAGCTATTCAGACTTGTATTCATATAACAATAATTTTTCCATCATGCAATCTATGTGTACAGTTCACTTCAACAACCTTTTTTTTTAAAAAAGCAGTATTTAAGACAGGAATAATTTGAACCAGTGACATTGTATTATGTAATAATATTAATCTTCACAAATTTTATGTGTGTAAATTAATATGCACCTTTTTCAATAAATGTCATCAAATTATGTAATCCATATCAATTATTTCTCCAAGTGCAATGGGAATAATTTTGATGAATAGAAAAGAATACTTTATTTCAAGAGGGTAACACTTAATATCTAAAGATAATATACACATGGCCCTAAAAAAATAATAAATAAAGAATGTCAAAGAATTTAAAATTCAGTGATTCAACTGTCACCAAACGAAATTGCTTTTTGCAATTTGGTGTTTAATTACTACATTCTCAATCAAAGAATTACAGACTAATATAAGTTTTGGTTGACAGTAATATGTAAACAAATTTCACAACAATAACCTGTAAGTCTAAATTTGCAGGATATTGAGAATTTGTTTGGGAAAGCAAATGAATTGAAAAATTGTTTCAATTTGGATGAAAAGAGAAAAATTTTAGTAAGTAAGCAATTTGTAAGCAAACAGTGTGTCAGCAATTTATAGAACTCTAAAAATGATGATTTTTGTATGGCCTGAAGCAAATAATATGTATCAGCACGACCATGTGTCAACATTCTTGTTTGAAGTTATACTAATACACTTTCTATCATTTCAAACACTATAAACATCTGTAGCATAGTTTATTAGAACTCTCTGAAACACTGAAATCCTGGGGGGACTCCCTTAAAAAGTAGGGTCGAAAATAAAACCCTTGCGTACCTTTTAGGGTCTTGAACTGGCACCGTACCTTTCAGGGTCAGTTTTCGAACTTAAGATTATACATATTGAAAATTTTTTTTAAATGTGGTCGTACCTTTTAGGGTCTGAAATCAGTATCTGAGTTAATTTATGCGTACCTTTTAGGGTCATTTTCAAAACCGTCCATGGAGCACCCCTTTCCATTTTTAAGGGAGCCCCCCCCCCCCCCCCCCCCGGGATTAAAATAATGACAGAGTGATGTCTTTAAACCCCATCCTTGGAAACACAGGGATTGAAATGAATGGGCAGTGCCTTCTACCCTTATTTCTCACTGTTGCCAGGACCCCACAAACCCTGTCCAGCAACCACTGGGTTTCAAAGTATGAATTCATGTGCTCTACGAATTGATAGACAATAAAATGAAATTTATAACGCATAATGCTTTGAAATCCCAGATGGAAGACTTTGAATCAAAGTGACGAGGAAACTTATCAGCAATTTTAGAGGTTGAAATCCATGTTTTGGTCTTGCGTAGGGTTTTCCTAAGTGACTGTATAAAAACCATCAATAGAGCTTTATGGTTCCTTTAAACTTGTAAGAGTAGAAAGCATTTGATGTGTGTGTTTTCAACACTTAAAATTGAAAAAAGCATGTTTATTTGTTATTTGAACCAGTCCCCAGAATTTATCGCTGCCACGCCCACCAGAACAGGGTAAATGTCACTTTTAGGGGCCATTCACAAACATTTCAATAAGCACCCCTACCCACTTTTGTATGGAATTCCCCTTCCCTTTCCTCCCCCCTTCCCCTCTCACTACACTTTAATTTGATACTCCAGTAGGTGTAAATACTGTTAAGAAGTTTGTTATTATTGTTCTAGGAAAACTTGAAACAAAGGGAAAAGCCCTTTAATAGAAGGAGATAATGTACTCCACCCATTTGCTCTAAACACTACCCCTCCCCTCAACTTCCCGCCCTATCCGAACAATGAATTTATTAAAAGCCTTTTGGATAGGAAATTTCGTCATCGAAAAAATATTTATATCACAAAAACGGAAGTCTTTTCTATATTTACAATCGAAAGTTTGCTGAAACAAACATCCTAAAATTTCGTCCCGCGCGAATCCCGCAAGATTTCACTTTAGAGCACCGCAATGGTGTCTGGGTATGTTTTACTGCATGTGGACGGCAGAGGTGGTTCTGATCTGGTCGACATTCGTGAAAATAAATCTCATTTTCACGCTATTCAAAGAAACAAAAACTCTCCAAAACATCTTCAATACTTTAACTAGTACTTTATCTTTAAGGCAAAAGTACAAATATCTTTTTAAACTGGCTTTTCGTTGAGAAAACTTATATTGTTTTCTCGTAGCTCACACCAACTTCGATCTCGTACGAAGCAATGTGTAGAAATCACAACTTCAACTTTTTTGGATTTTTTCGTTCTTAAATGTTTGTGAAGTCACGATGAAGAGGGGTATGAACCGTAAGAAGAGGCTGGATGCTCCCTCGAAGCAAGAAGCGAGAGAAAGGTACGAAAATGCACGGAAAGAAAGCGGGACAGTAGACGTCAAAATTGGACAAGAGAACACATTTGGAACAGAGGTAAAAATTTGTTAAAATCATTTCTGCTATCTTCTGGGTACGTTTAGAACATGCATCGAGAGTACTACTCTGTTGTATTTTAGTTTATTAACTTATTGTGTTATTTTAACAAATGTAACTTAATGCTGAGTGTATTTTTACGCTAACAAATACAAGCAGTGTTTGATCTTTGGATGATTTCTCTTCCACTTTTATAGTACCTCACACTAAAATCATTTTTGTCATTGAAATGATAAATTTTTTAAGTATAAAGTTGAATACTTCTTTAGCAAACAATTTAGCTACTAATTACTCAGATATTGTTAAAATGTTTTTGAAAGTCAAAGTGTAATTAACTGATTGTATAAAGCTTGGTTTCATTTCTTGTGATACTAAAAGCTTTCTTTATATTTATTTATTCATTATTATAATATTTGACTTCAATGAGGTCTTTTGGTTACATTTTGATGGCTTTTCTTTCTTGGTGTGGATCAAATGGTGGAACAAAACAGTGCAGCTAGACACAGCTGTAGCAAATTTAATTAATTCTATAATGCAAAAATCGATGGAAAACAATTTATTCTGTTACACTAAGTACATTACGCAAAAGTATGACCACATTTAATGTATTCACATACTTCTATGCACGGGAGTTTGTACAGACACATTTGATGTGAAGTTGTCTGATTTTACCAAATAAGGTTTGTAAAAACTTGTTTCGCAGCATAGAGTCTGTGCATAGAAATATGTGAATATATTAAAAGTGGTCATACTTTTGCGCGTCGCGCTGTAAAAAGTTCATAATGTACAATTATTTAAGATCGCAAACTCAACATAAAATCTCAAGACAAATCTTCCTTAGAAAACGTTTATATGAACTCCAGTGATTTATCCATGGTGATACGTTTTCAGCAATTGTCTTCCCCCTCTTCCTGGCACTATCAAGCTTGCTTGAATATGCCTGCAGTCCATAAACCATTGCGGTTTTGGACAATTATGTGGCATCAAAACATAAGATCAAGGATAAAGAACATACCATTTTTGGCATCATTGATTAAATATAAACTTTTAATGCTCAGTGACTGCTAGACAGTTTGCCAGCGTGACATTCCCCCTAACATCAAATAAATTTGTTGTAGTTCACTATGTTGGCATTTTTATCATCTCAAATGGAAGCAAAGACACTGTGAATACAAGGATTCTTATCGTGCAAGCGGCAACGGATATTGTCAGTCATAGAAGCAGCATGAATAGATAGATAGGTACTGGAATAATGTTTTTTTTTATGGAAGACTGAATAAAGAATACAGCATGTTTTAATAGTAGTTTAATGAAAATACAAGTGAAGAAAGAAATCCTCAGATTTAATTTTATAAACATATCCCTTTTTATAAATTAACTATTTAACATTAACTATTTTATTTAATATTTTTAATACCCAAGAGCATAAGCTCATCGATTTCCATATTGTACAAACAGAAAAGATAAAATTGCTGTCCACTGTAAGGTCATGATCAATTCAGTATCAATAAGACAACTTGACCATAAATGGTTGGAAAAGATTTGAAAATAACAACACACAAATATACCAACACCTACAAACTGTGTTTGTTATGTATTTATCATATTTGTTGATATCACAAAATATATATCTTCGTGATTAAATTGTCAGGCTCCAATCAATTAAAGATATGTAAAAACTAAATAGTAATGAATAGTAATAAAACAACTTCCAAGACAACAACAACTAAAAGAAGGGACATTCATCTTCATGGTTACTGGTAAGTATACTTTAACTTTTTGAAAATCTTTAGTGAAGGCACTTAATCAGTTAAACAAAATCTATTAGTCACATTGAAATTGACAAAAGGCGAAAAAAAAATTAAATTAAAATAAAGGTGTATTAGTATGACTATTTATAGAGCAGATTTTATACGGCTGTGAAATGTTCAGTGCCCTGTGGATGCCTTGCCGCAACCGTGATGTTTCTAGAACGTTTTGACATGTCCTGCCAAGACTTACTCTGCGAACAGAGCCACCTTTCTCCCCCTCCGAAAAGAGAGAGAAAATGGCTCTGCCGACTCCCGATAATTACCCTGTTGAGCATGTGTGAGGGTGACCTAATATGACGTAAGTCAAATGTCAATGGAAATTCACAAATGCTGGTGATGTAGGTGTGAAAAAACAGTTTTAAACCAGTTTACTTGATGGATAACCCATAATTTTTACATCCAGAAGTTTGGATGTAATTATCGGGAGTCGGCAGAGCCATTTTTCTCTCGCTTTTCGGTGGGGGAGAAAGGTGGATCTGTTCGCAGATTAGCCGTGCTTTGACCGTGCTCATGCCATAAGCTTTTCATAGTCATGAAATCAGCTCTATTGTTCATTGTAATGTGATCATAATTATATATTATTGTTGACATCAACACCAATAGTCCCACTCAAGACAACACACACATTAGATGATCACTCAGTCAACAACAATAACATTTGACTGGTATTGTTATTAATTATATATTATCAATAAATTATTACTAATTATTAATTATATATTTTGTATTCATACTATTATTACAATCACTTATACAAGTGAATGTATTTTTTCTTTACAGGTTACTGGCATTGTGGAATATGAACATTGCATAATGACGCAATCACTATACATTACAATATTAACACAGCAAGACAATGTATATGTGAAATTTGGTCTATCTAAATAATATTGCTAATGATAGTGGATATTGGCACTAGATATACTTTGTTGTAAAGATACTTGTATATCTATTATGGTATTCTTTGTGGAGACTTATGTTTAAGTAAGGTTTAAAAGCTACTTTTATTTCCCTAATGGTATACACCAAATTTGTTAATTGATGATAATTGTTTTTTATATTTTCATTACCTTTTTTTCAACCTGACATTTTTTAAGAGTTTCCTTTTCTTTTGTCAGTAATGGGAACTGCTTGCAGGGTATTTTGTTCATTCAAAATACTTAAGACATAATTCTCTTGTTCTTTAGATGTTCAAAAGACCTAAAGATGATTCAGATAATCAGTCAGCTGATCTGAGGGATAAACTATTTAAACTATCAAGAACTATGGAGGGCAATGAAGCAGGTATAGATGACAATGATTCAAGGGCTCCAGAATGCCACAATCATGTTCAAAATAAAGACTCAGGGTCACTTACCGGCATGCTTTGCATTGTTCATTTTGATTTGGGTGTTCTAATTCATTCGCAGTCAGTCATATTCTCATCTATCTACTTTGCACCCTGTGGTGCATAAGGCTTCAGTAAATTGTTTCCACCATTCTCGGTCTGCAGTCAGTCGTATTATGAGAAAAGAAATAAAACATAACACTAAACAATTTAGTAGAGCGTAAATACCCACTTTACATAATAAAAGATATTAAAATGTCTGATTGCCGATTTTCATGGTGTACAGAATTCAGTATTTCACGCTGGTAAGTGACCATGGGTCTTGAAGGTGTACTAATTATCCTGATAAACCATATCATGGTTCTTGTTGATCAGCCTCAATAGTGTGTAATATATTAATATATTCTTTAGAACTTGACTACATCCTTTGGCATTTTACAGTGCGAATCAAAAAAACAGAAATATTTAAGAAATCGTTTATTGTTTGTGGAACAACTCAGAAACAACTATATCACCGAAAGAAGTTTGACTGATCATGATGTGTAGTATGATAATTTTTTGTAGTTAAAGTTGTTTGTGAGTTGTTTAACAAACAGTAAACGATTTCTAAAATATTTCTGGGTGCCCATGGTTTTTTGATTCGCACTGTAAGTGTTTCAATTGTTTGATAATGTGTACATTCCTTAAATTACTGCAAGCTGTAGTCAAATTTGGAAGAATATATTACATATATCAAGGCTGAGGTTGATTGATGAGAATCATAAAAAGATCTTCTCTTCTAATTATTTGTATTGCCTTTATTGAAGGATCCCTAATTGTAAACATCAAAGATACTGGATCAAGAAGTCTTGTGGATCCTTCATATGGTGACAGCCGTCCCACAGTTGAGACATTTGACTATTCTCATCGTGTCGGAGACAACGTTCCCCTTGAAGGGGACACGGACGATTTGAGATCTCTTATAGACAAACAAAAGAAATCTTCCCAAAGTGACAAAAATGCAAACACAAAAAAAGAGTCCAAAAAGGGCTCAATTGTTTATGACTCAAAGTACGAGAAAGATTCTTATGATTCCAAGAAAAAAGATTCAAGAAAGTCTTCTTTGTCATCAGTGAAAGATAAAGGTTCTAGTAAGAAGAAAGGAAGTACTAATAGCCCAAGCGGCTATGAACTTGGGAAACCATTCTTTTCAGGTGTAGGTAAAACTTATGAGAATAAGGACAAGTCAGATGAAATGGATATGGAAGAGACTTTGAAAGAACTAGCATATCTGAGAAGCATCCAAACAGGAGACAATGCTCTCCCTAAAGAGGAAGAAGAATATTTCTTGAAAATGAATGATTTGACCAAAACAAGTGCTTCTATCAACGTTGACAGTCTTGGTGCTGATTCCAATAAGAAATCAGAAAAATCCAAAAGTGCTACGGACCTAAACGAGAGTGCTTCCAAGTGGGAGAAAGTCATTGACATGGTTTCTGGCTTTGATTCCACATCCAAGTCAATCCCGAAGAAGAGTGATGATAGCACTATGTATGGTCCATCTCTTCCCCCAAAGACTTCTCCCTCTCCTTCTAAGAAACCTAAACCTGTTTCTGAAATACAAGAAAAAACAGAAACCTTTAGAGAAGCTCGTGGTGGAAGAGGCAGAGGACGTGGTGTACGTGGTAGAGGAAGAGGGCGTGGACGTGGAAGGGGTAGAGGTAGAGGTTATGATGACACATATATACGTGGCAGAGGAAGAGCCAGAGCAATTCGAGGTGGAAGAGGGTTCATGCCTTCAAGAGGAAGACATGTATTTGGAAGTAAACCACACAGCAGAAGGAGAAGAAGCAGCTCAAGAAGTAGCCGAAGCAGCTCAAGTTCTCGAAGTAGAAGCCACAGAAGAAGTAGAAGTCAAAGCAGGAGCACTGGAAGAAGCAGAACAAAAAGGAGGCGCAGAAGTTCCAGTAGTAGTAGCTACACTTCAAGCTCAAGCTCAAGTTCGAGAAGTAGAAGTCATAGTAACAGCAAAAGGTCAAGGCCATCAAAGCGTCGCAGCAGAAGTAGAAGCCGTAGTACGAGTAGGAGTCACAGCAAAACAAATACGAGCAGTACTCGAAGGCGCAGTAAAGAAAAGCGAAGAAGTAGAAGCAAAAGTTCTAGTAGGAGTAGAAGCAGGAAGAGAAAAGACCGTAGCAGGAGTTGGAGTTTTGATGAAGTTTACACCACCAATAAAGATGGAAAAGTACAAAAAGGAAAAACACCTGCCAGTGATAACAAAGAAAAAAACAATAAGAACACCAAACTACAAGCTAAACCTACCAACAAAAGCATTGACGATAATAAAAAAACTGATACAAAGTCAACAGAACGTAAACATACAAAACCATTACCTGGAAAAGATACAGGGAAGCCTCTGAAGGAAAATCCCAAAGTAGCTCCTGTTGTCCCACCTGCTGTGGCTGCTGTAGCCTTAAAAGAACTTAAAGTAGCAGCCGGAACAGGTGTGTTTCTACCAAGAACAGTTACCAAGACAGTAGGCTCTATAACAAAGGGCATGCAGTTACCCAAAGGGCGTGGTCTGTCTATGAAGGCACACCCACTATTCTCTGCAAGAGAAGAGGTAGAGGAAATACAGGAATCTCCCAAAGAAACAGAAGAAGATCAGCAACGGAGGCAGATGTTTGATAAAGAAATTGATAAAGTGTTCAATGCAAAGCCCTGGCCTAGGGAGAACAAGGAAAGAGGAAAATGGACCCCAGTTGTATCCACCGAAGAACGTGAAAGAAAAGCTAAAGAAAACAACACAGAAGTTCAAACTGAAAAGAGAGACATTCAAGATGAAATAAATGTTGAAATGGAAATTGAAAGTGAAGGCACTGAGGACCTCTTCGAAGACAAATCCAAAGAAGAACATAAGAAAGAGCGGAGAGAGAAGCGCAAGAAAGAAAAAGAAGAAAAGAACAAACGGAAAAAGGAGAAGAAAGAGAAGAAAGAAAAGAAGAAAAAGGAAAAAGAAATGGAGAACCCTTCTGAGATGGAGAACCCTGCTGCATTTCAAGGTGCACAAGGTGAGCTTGCCAATCAAGGTACAGAAGGTGAAGCGTATACAGAATATGGCCAAGGCTATCAAGAATACCCTGAAGGTACCTATACTGAAGGCTGGTATGATGAGAATGGTGAATTCCATCCCAATGAAGAAGGTGAATATTGCTATTACTATGACGCTGAGGGAAATATTGTAGGATATGAAGGTCCTGAAGGATATGTAGAAGGCAACCCCTTTGAGGTATGTAATTACTTGATAATCTTGTTGATGGATTCTATATGATAAATACATTCATTATCATATAATAAATGTCATTATCATCAAAACCATCATTCACATCACCACCATCCTCATCACCACCACCACCATCAGCATCAGCTAACAACTCATCATCACCACCAACACCACCCATTATCACCATCTTTTCCATTACAATATGAATCGCTATCACAACCATCGCCTGTCCAGTGGTCTCACCAGCACCAATCTATTACCAACTATTACCAGTATTCTCACTGTAATCATTGTCACAAACGCTTTATTGGCAACTTATGATATTGAAGCCTATGAAATTCTAATATTTTGTTGTTTTTTCACACCAGCTTGCTTTATTTTAATTTCTCAAAATCTTATAACTTATTCTATTTAAGGGTCAAGAGTACGCTGCTGAAGGTGGAAATTGGCAGGATACTCAGGAATATTATGGAGGTTATGATGATGTAAACCAACAGGGACAAGTGCAAGGACAAACACAAGGAGAAGTACAAGAACATGCACAAGGAGGACACATGCATGGACAAGTAGTTCCAGAAGGAGGTAGGCTTTCCATTCCATTCATTTCACCTGAATGATTAGATTGTGGGTAATAATAAGGTGATGTTTTTCTGCAGGAGAAGCTCAATATGGAGCACAATATGAAGGCGAAGGACAAGAGATGTATTACACTGAAGAGCATTATCAAGGTATGCAAGCTATCAGTAGCAGAGCTTCATAATTATATTTATGATAATGATGGTAAAGATAAGGATAGTATTATTAGTTGTAGTAACAATTCAATTCTTTATTTACACATATACATGTAGATATTTACAACAATGGAAAACTATTACATGACACTTTGATAGATTTAAATATATAATTCTAGCAATAGAACATGCTTAAAATTGTCAACAATTGGAAATTGTGCGCAGTGGCCAAAGGAGCATTGGCCTTCTAGTAACAATTAGAATAAATTATGATTATCACAATGACAATGATTATGATGATAATGCAATGATTTTAATAGTGATAATGACAACAGAAATGATAAACTAGAGTTGAAATGATTAAATTCTATTCTTCCATTACCCAGTGAGCATTGAAATATTCACAAACCTTTTCATTCTACACAGACCAAGGTGATTCTGGACAATGGGAAGGCTACCACCAAGATGAACAGCAGTGGTACGGAACTGAGGGTGCTTATCATGAAGGAACTGAACAACTTAGCGAACATCCCTACCCACAAGAACAACAACACTATCCTCAAGAGCAGCAGCACTACCCTCAAAGACCTGTGATGATGGATTCAAATGTACCACCCCAAAACTATCCCCAACAGCCAGCTGTAGTAGAGCAACCTGTTCCTGTCCATGAGGAACATCTAGCTCCAACTATTCCAGTTACTATTCCAGCTGTTCCAGCAGTTCCAGTTGCTCCAGCTCTTGATGCCCCAAATCTGATTACCCAACTTGCAGCCAAAGCCAACCCAGCTTTAATGCTGGAAATGTCAGCAAGGGGCATTGGGGAAAAGGAGCTGTTATCCTTTCTTGGTGCACAACTCACAGAGTTTGCTAAAACTCAAGGTTTGGGTTATCAAGAGCCAGCAAAGGTTGAACCTGAACCTGTCAAGGCTCCTGAGGTTGTGCTTCCAAAACCTGTTCTCCCACCACAACCACCTGTAAGGACAGCGCAACCACCTGTAAGGACAGCTCAAGCAAGGGTTCAAAAACCAAAACCGTTGAAGTCTATTCTCAAGAAAGGAAATCCAGTTTCCTTGAAGCCTCCTTCCAAAGAGGGTAACTCCAGCTTGGCATTGAAAACAGAAACTCCTGAAGCTGGAATCACCCAGACTATTGGACAAGAATGTATTATACGCATCTCTGACAGGGGACCAGAGAGGTACTTCTGCAAGTTGTGCCAGTGTCACATAGAATCGGTGATAGCTAAGGAACTACATACTAAGAGTATGAAACACATTGAACTGTTTGTGCGTGAGAAATCATCACTGCTTCAATCTGTCATTGGTTCTGCTCCTACAAGTACAGCTCCAAGTGAAGAATTGCAAAAAGAGCCTCTTTTGCCACACAGAGACACAGAAGCACTCAACAAACCAGATAGAGAAAGAGAGATAACACCCGAAGAAAAACGAGATTCAAGTCGGAGAGATCAACAAAAAACTGATGAACGGGCTGACAAATATGGCGACTCTTCAGAAGATGACACAGAAAGACAAAGATTGATGGACTACGACAGATTGAGATTAAGAGAATGGCGACTAAGGGAATCCACTGGAAGTGTTGAACCTCATGGAGATGAGTCAGACCACAAAGGAAAAGATGAATATAGCCATGAAAGAAGAGAAATCTCCAAAGAAGCACCCTCCAGAGGTCCTAGACGAGATGACTATCGTTCTGACTACAGTCAAGAAAGTGAGGAATATAGTAGTTCAGTGCATGATGATAAACCCAGGCAATCTTGGGAAAGGTATCCAGACCATCATGATGACCATGCTGATTATGATCATCTTAAGCCATATCCACCAGATGATCAGCAGAGGTATAGTGAACAGATATCAAGAGACTATGAAAGTGATCGACACAAAAGGAGGCCATCAGAAGACCGTGAAAGTAATAGTTCTAAGCGAAGCGTTGTTTCAATGTCAATAGATGGAAGTGAGCACGATTATCGCCCTCCCGAAGTCTTTGATTACAGCAGCAACCAATATCCCCCTTACAAAAATGAGAGAGACATGGATATGAGATCACAGTCTAGAGAGCGAGAGTACAGACATTCTCTGAGAGATTCACAAAGGCTACAAGATGATAGGAAAAGAGAAAGATCTTATGACGAAGATACCGTGCGCCAGGAGCATCCAAAGCGATCAAGAGATAGGCCACCTCCAACAGGTAGACAAAGAGAAATGCCTCCTGAAAGCACTAGTCAGCTTCCAAAGTTTATGAACCAACCTCAATCACAAGACATTAGACAAAAGCCATCAAATCGAGATAGAACAGCTTCAGCCAACAAAGTTCAAGCTAAATCAGGACTACCAAAACAAGCTGGTAGGCTTGGACAACCTAATCAAGCTAGTTTACCAGGATTGTCAGTACCAGCCAACAATAGTAGCACAGCATCGAACAATCAAAGAGAAGTCCCTGTAGCTGCAGATCGACTAAGACGTGAGATACCTCCACATGTAGATAGCAAACAACCCAATGAAGAACAAACGAAAATGAGGCCAACCAATCAGAGTAATTTGAAACAAGAAGCAGGGAAAAGTAGAGGCCACCACAGTCAAACAAGTAGTAAAGATAGTAGGGATAGAGAAAGAACTGACAGTGCAAGAGATAAAACAAGTTCCATTCAACAAAAACAAGATAAGAGTGTACAGCCTCAACAAAACAGATCATCATCAGAAAGGAAAATGGCCAATAAACCAAGCAGCCAGTCATCTCAAATTACACCCAACCAAAAGTCTAATGTCGTTCCAAAGCCTCCAAAAGAGACTGATCTAAAGACACCAGTTAAGAATGTAAACACCAACACACAAAGTAGTGCACCAGCAATACCATCGGTAGGTCAACCAATCTCTACACTTACTCCAGGACAAAGTGAATTGAGGGGGAAACGTGTACCACCACCTCCACCACCTTATAACCAAGGTAGTGGGCCACAGAAAGGACATGCTCCACAAGGACGAGGGGGAAATCCTCGAGGTAGAGGAGGCTTCCCTCCTCTAGGCCGTGGTCAATACAGAGGGCGTGGACGGGGAGGATATCAATCACATTCTACAAGTCAACCAGAAAGTCATATGAACCCTCCATCGCAGTCAGGAGCAGTAACACCACAAGCACCATCAATAATGGGAGTGGCCCCTCCACAAAGTAGAGGTCCACCACAAATGGGTGGACATCTCCTGCCAGGTGCTGGCCCTCCACAGAGAAGTGGACACCCAACAGCAAGCAGAGGACCACCACAAATGGGTGGGTACCCCTCATCGGAGAGAGGTCCAGTACCGATGGGAGGGTATCCACCATCAGACAGAGGACAGCCACAAATGGGTAGATACCCTCCCTCAGACAGTTTCCCTCACGCCAACAGAGGTCGCCCACAAATGGGCGGACCACCTCCGCAAAGCAGAGGTCCTCCACCACCAATGCTGCCCCACACTTCTCCCCCAAAGGACTATCCCCATGCTGGTGGTCAATACTATGGAAATCAAGGAAGAGGACAACCAGGATATCGTGGTAGAGGTGGTAGAGGCGGGAGTCCTCAAATGCGTGGCTCACCACAGTTTGCAGGAAGAGCAAGAGGTGGTCAAGGATACCATGGTCAGAGATGGTGATCCAGAAACTCTGCACAAAGAACTAAACCAGATTAAAATGGGGCTCAATATAATAACTAATCTTCTGGACCAACTAGTTTTTTAAACATGTGAAAAAATCATTTTTTCTCAGTGTGAACACCAGGATGGTTAGTTAAGAACAGTATTGCAGTGAAGAGTTTGTTATTGGTCAGCCTTGAACTCATTTGTATGTAAGTCAGTCTAGACAAACTCATCAGAGGTTTTGTTATTTTATTTGTACATATTAACTAACCTTACCACAGGCTGTACTTATAAAGAAACATATATATCTCAGGCAACAAATACTAAGGCTGAGCAATGAAAAATTCAAAAATTGTCTATTATTTGTCGCCATAGTTCAATTTGCTCTATGATCATTGTAAAATATTTTTCTATGTAGAATAATATGTATAAATTGTATAAGAAGTGGAAACTACTTGATGGAATGGAGCTAGTTTTATAAATATCTTGGAGGAATTTTCAAGATAAAGATAAAAGCATTATTAAGAGACGTTTAACAAAGACAGTACAGCTATCTCGAAGTTCCATAATATAGATAAATAGTTATAGATATACATATTTCAAAAAAGGTTCTTTGAGTGAACAACTAAAAGCTAATTGCAATTGCACCAACAACAACCTCAGCGTTTGACCATTCCTGTTCACTCAGACAACCTTGTTTGAAATAGCTATAGACCTATATAAAAAAGGTTGTTCTAGCCAAAGACAAAGGGCATTTATACAACTAGACACAAATAATTGAGGCCTTTAAGATAATTAATTTGTGGACTAGAAACAACAGAAACAACCCTCTGTGTTCTTGACTCAAATAAGAAGCATGAACAAGTTATTCCAGCTATTCTTGGAACTTGAATGACCTATTACCTATGACAACCTTTTTTGAAATAGGTGTATGCTAAATTTGTTAGGTTTTAGATTAGGATTACTTCTTGCCTCCTTCTTAATTCGTTTTGTTTTATAGATCAGATTTAATAAAGTATTGAAATGATCAGACAATTCTGTCGTTATTGCTGCCATTGCTCTGAGCCCAAAAGAGTTTTTAATAATCTTGTTTAAATATCAATGGCATGTACAGCAATTGTAATACAGTTTTAGAACGTAGGTTCTTTAGCTGGGACATGAGAATTTTTAAGGAAGTATTCATTTATTCACCAGCAGAAATTTTGAAAGCATTAACCAAATTTAGGTTTTGATTCTAATCTGAGAATCTTTCTCAATGAGTGACATTAGTGTGTTGCCCAGTCCTCTTATGACCAGGTGACAACATGGCATGATAGACTGGGGACAAGTAATAGACTCTCAGATAAGAATCAAAGGCTTTGGTTTACACTTTCAAATTGTTACTGGTGAGTACACAAATACTTCCTTAAAAAATAGAGTACTTTTTGCCATTGCCCCTGTAACATCTATACCAGATTGCTTGCACTTTCATGCATGTCTATTGCTCAAAATCTTTAATGGGTGTTTTTACTTGAAGAAGCATAATCTTTCCTTCTAACGATTTGCACTTGTACATTGACATGTTTAAATTTATTGAATAGAGTTCCTTTAAGTACTATTTTACCTTACATACTGCACAAGTCCCCAGATCTGTTATATAAGTAATAGACATGTATTTAAGAGTTTATCTGTCTGAGTTCTGCTTGCACAGGATTATTTCCCTGACTTGTGCACAATGGTGTGCAACTAGGCAATTTGGCATTCATTATTTTTTTTTTCTCCAAAAGCATATAATTATGCAATGTGACATTTACTATGTATATTGAAGTAGTTGCAGAAGGAAATAAGATTCCAGTGGATGTGGCTCCTATCTGTATAAAGAAAACAAAACACGATTTGGAATTTGTGTAGCATACTTTCCATGTGAATATATTGAGCTGCTTATCACATCTTTCTCTGAATGGGCTACAATCTTGTGAAATTGACGGCACAAAATTTGTTACAAAATACATTGACATTTGTAGCAGCATGTTTTGCTGTACATATCTCAGTAGAAATAAACCTTTTCACGGTTCAAATGGAACAACCTCAGCCTTGATAGCGTGTAATATATTCGTTACAATTTGACTACAGCCCGTGGAATTTTGAAGTGTTTCAATTAGCTTCAATTGTTTGATGTGTACATTCCTTAAATTACTGCATTCTGTAGTCAAATAGGAATATATAACATGCTATCCAGGTTGTGGTTATAAAAGTAGCCACTGCAAGTTACCAATGAAGATACGGTAAGTCATCAATGTGGCTATGATGTTTTATCAAAATGTTTGCCTTTAGGTGGCTGACTACTTCGGAGAGCTCAATGTGCGCCTACATGTATGTTGCCAAATTACCATGATAGCAACCAATGAAGGTATCTTAATCACATTTTCCCACTCAGCACATGACCGGCCTTGGTGCATGATTGCTTGGAGCAAGGGAACCTACACTACAGAAACCATGTGAAGTTATTTTTGTCCATCATTGATCGTAATGCCTGTTGCCTGTCTATCCCAAGAAGAAACCTTTGAAGAATAACAACAAACATATGAATGGGTGGCATAGTAGAAATGAATATGAGTGGATGGATGGATGAATAGATGGAAGTTTTTTTTAAATAGTACTTTGATTACATTATAATCAAGCCTAGTTAACACCTGGAATGCAGTGGTTGGACGTGAAAGGGTTTATATAACAACTCAACACTATATGCCATTCATTAAAAAACATGTTTTGGAGAGAAAAAACATTGCCATTGCTTGGCCATATCATGCTTGACGTGCAGGCTGTACCTGCATGGAAAACTAGAACATTTTCTAAACTTAAAAGATTAATTTTTGTGATTGACATGCAGGATCTTATACAACCTTGCTTGTCTTTGATAGTGACTATTTAATTCACTAAATAAGGACACTTTTACATAATCAATGTAACAGAGTTTTTGCACATTTTATTTTTAAAATGTGTTACCTATTTAAACAGAGTAGTTGAATCGAGGGCATTATGCTGTGATAGTTGCCCGCGGAAACTGGATGTTCAGCAAAACAAATAGCCGCCCGATAACGCAGTTCGAGGGCGACTATGAAGTTTTGAGGAACATCCAGTTTCCCAGGGCAACTATCACAGCTTTATGCCGGAATTTTAACTGCTCTTATGTTTTTATTATTCAACGACAAAATTTTCCGAAGCGGACGAAAAGCTCAGCGGGCACTATGCACTGATAGTATCCCTCTGCGGCGGGCACTATCACGTCATGTGATCGCCCCTCGACCAATAAGAGCGGAGGAAAATTTGTTGTTGAATTATAAATGCTGATATACCTTCAGTCTGAAAACTAAGACATTCTTATATGGGGAAGTTGCTATTGCTGCAGAACAACTTCTTACACATCATTACTTAACACATTTTATTTGCATGTTAAAAGTTAGCCTGATTTTCAGAGTGGGCCTGGGTCCTACTCTATCGCTTTCTCCCCAAACTCAATAGCGTAGGACCTAGGCCTGCTCTGAAAATCAGGCTAGTTAAATGTGGGTTGTAGGAACACAGCAGTCAAACAACTACGCATGCGTGGCAAAATTTTCACAGCGCTAAATTTTGGATTGTAAAAGTTTTTGAAGTCGATTTATAAGAAATTCCCTGAATATACAAGCTTGAAGTTTCGTGTACATAACCTTTGTTATATTTTAAAGCTACAACGAGTCTATACTTTTGTATTTTTGTTTATATTTTGAGAAAAAAGCGATGAAAGTCGTCCAATCCATCATTTTTAATAGAGTCCGTGCGAAAATTAAGCCTGGGAACGAAGTTGGTGCTCGATCATTTTACTTGTTTTTTCGCGTATGCGTAGTTGTTTGACTGCTGTGTTGGTTGTATGAGAATGCATACGCAAACAAATACGCAAACAAGGTATATATTTTCTTCTTTTATTTAAAAAAAATGTTTGTATCTTTTCAAAATTCTTTTTACAATAAAATGAACAAACAATTGTAAAGTTTACACTGAAACCTATTTACATAATTGTACACAATAAAGAGCAGCTCTTTCTGTAGTTGCAAACTTTATGATTGGTACAGGTGTGCATCCATTTTGTAGAAACTATTGGATATCACAGGAGCAGAGCTGAGCAATAAAATCAAACTAACAATCAACCTACATTCTTACTTTGGAATTTTTGTGTGGTTCATTAGAAGAGTAGATTCTAAGTCAATAAATGAATATAAGACTTAAAACGACAAACAGATCTGCTGCTCAATACATACTGTTTATGGAACCAGTACTTATCTTTCCGTTCTTATTTTCAACGACACACTATTAATAGTTTTAGTATTCAGGGTAACTCACTTCAACTAAATAGTTGATATCGGTGGATGTTTTATGCATAAATTCCACATTCACAACTTAAATGCCAATGTTTTCTTCATAGAAATGCCCCAATAATTCTACTTTTCTTTTTCTTTATTTTATATTGAGTTTACTTTTAGATGTAATTGTTTTAATCATATCTAATTTATCTGCAGCTTTGAAGAACTTCTCAAAGAAGATGGCAAGCTGTGTGGCCCAGTACTGAGACAAGCCCTGCTCAGCCTGCTGTGGACTGGGTACCTCCTGGGGGCTTGGGCTTCTTTGGTCATCCCCAGGGGGTGGAGGTAGTCCTTCTCCGCCAACACCTGAACATAACAAAAACATATTAAAAGTTGGTACAAATAGTCCCTTTCACAGCTCTCTGCATCATTTTGAAAGGTAACCGCGTCTTTGCATTAAAGCAAGACAAATAGTGAGTTTGCAATGATAGAGGTATATTATTTTCCAAGGTGTTAAAAAATGTCTCTATCATTGCAAGCTCACTGTTTGTTCGCACCGATGCAAAGGCATGGCTACCCTCACAATGGTAACAGAACTGTGAAAGGGACTATTGTTAGTACAGTGGAACCCCTTTAATCCGGCCACCGAAGGGACAGCCCAAAGTGGCCGTATTAACGGGATGGCTATATTAAGCGGGTAAATTTTATAGAAAATGTATGGGCATGCATTTTGTCAGGACCTAAAAAAACTGGCTGCAATAACAGGGTGGCTGTATTAAGCAGTTGGCCGTATAGGCAGGGTTCCACTGTAGCATTTATATTTTATCCCAAATCATCTTATTATTCAAAATACCAAAGGTGTTGTATATTATACACTTAATGACTGGTCCCGAGGGAAACAGTTAGTTTTGTTTCCCGAGAATCTCAATGTTTCCCAAGGCTCCGGCCGAGGGAAACATTGAGATTCGAGGGAAACAAAACTAACTGGTTTCCCGAGGGATCAGTCATTAAGCGTTTTGTTATATAGCTAATCATTTTAGACAAGTAAATTAAGAAAATTTGAATTTTTGTTCAATGCGCTGGGCAATTGTATCCCGGTCGGGATACAGTTAGATTTAACTAGTATCACGTGAGCATCTATCAACCAATGAGAATGCTCGTTATATAGTCAAAATGATTAGCTATATAACAATACATTTTGTTGACCATCCATAACTAGTTTAACAACAATTTTCATATCCAATTTCACAAGCAATCAAATGTGTGAGTTTGCTGTTCTTTTGTAATACATTGTTTCAATACAATAGAGAGCAAATAAAAACATTCTAGTCAAATGTCGTTCTGTTGTTTATAATTAACTTAAAACACAAAAATATCAATAAATCACTCAATAAAAAAAAAATAATCTTATAGCCATATACAAGTGTCTACAGTAATTGGGAAGACTCAGACCCCGGGAGGGGTACTCCCTTTGACCAAGTGGTAGGGGTGATTGGTGTACCTTTTAGGGTAAAAATATTTCCTGTGCGTACCTGTTAGGGTCCTTTTAGAGTTCTTGCTCAAAAATCAGTTACGTAACATGATTTCGTACCTGTAACAGTCATTTTTACTCTGTTTTGTTACTTTGTTGGGGTAGAAATCGACAAGTTGTTATCAGTTATTTTTATCTGTGCGTTTTCAAAACCTCCGCCGATCATCCCTACCACTTGGACAAAGGGAGTACCCCCCAGGGAGTAAATATCGCTGTATATTCTCAAATTAATGAGACCCACAATGCCCTTAGGTCTTGGAATGCACTATTCAATATTCAACATTTTTTGAAATAGCTGTATATATTACCTTGTGTATCTGATTCAGCTATCATTGCTTTAGTATTTGACTGTGGTGATGTATTGGTAACTGAATGGTGTGTAGTAGCTCTCTTTGCTTCTTCTTGGGTTGGTGGTACTTGATGTTGACTAGGAGACTTATCCCCTGCCCCTAAAAATATTATACATTTTATTATACAGCTGTTTCCTCATTAACCCATGAAACAAAAGAACACAATGCAGTTAAGGTGCATTAAAGAGTGAGAACCGCTATAAGTTAGATGGTTTGTTGACACATAATTATTTTATAGGTAATCGCACGATCTTAAGTACAATTTGCAATTAATAGGTACGAGTGATGTTTTTAAATGTTTTAAAAATTGGACAAGCCTTTAAGGCCTGAGTCCAATTTGATAACTTTCAAATACCCAGTATCTATTAATTACAAATTAGATCATGCGTTTTTTTATTTATAATATACTGAAAAACTAATTGGTACTCAACAGAGTACAATTTACGATTTAATTGTACTCCTCTTGTCCAATCAGAATCGAGTAATTTTATACAGTGTATTATAAAACAATGAAAAGACACCACTTTACTGAGTTATTGTGTCACCTTCTTTTGTATGACTTTCTCTTGTTTTGGTGACTGATTCTCTTGTCATTGGCTTGGATTCAGGAGATTCAGCTGGCCCGGTTTGAGATCTATCAGGGGAGGTATTGCCTGCTGGTGACAGGTTAGGTGAGCCTTCTGGATGCTCTCCATCTAAAAATAAAAACAATCAGATTTACAACTTGGATGTATGCCTCTACTCCTTTGACTAGTGGTCAATTTGCATGGAGAGAGGGAGAGAGAGAGACAGTTATTTTTGTGTGTACTTTACTTCATTGACTACATGAATAATCAAATATGTCTGCTTAATAGAAATTATTCTTAATCACATAATTATGATACAATTATGTATGTGATTTGGAATCAAGTTAGTCATTATCAACTTCCTACAATTAAGTTCTTTGCTAAAAATAATGAAATTTCAAGTGTGTGAGGTGTGCATGAAGCCTAGGTAATTCTGTTATATTCATTACATCATTTATATCATTACCTGTACATGTATATTTGAATATTTTATATATATATCCTGGGCCCACAGTGATTGGCTAATGCTGTTGTGGGTACCCTGCCATGTTATTTAGTTTCTTTGTAAATATGTATTTATTATGTCGAAGCTAATTAAATAACTCTATTTAATTGGGAAAATCTCTTCTTCCTTAGCCTACTGGTATTATGATGAAGCTTAAGGTCGTAATTAATAAAGACATTAATTTGTGATTACTGTCATTACCAAATGTCATTAAAAACCTCACTACATGTATATAGTTCACCTCTAGGTAGATAATAAATATAGGAAGAATTGGCTACATATATATAATTTACCTCCAGGAAATATAGGAAGAATTGGCAACATGTATATAATTTACCTCCAGGCAGATAGTAAATATAGGAAGAATTGGCTACATGTATATAATTTACCTCCAGGCAGATAATAAATAAAAGAAGAATTGGCTACATGTATATAATTTACCCCCAGGCAGATAATAAATAAAGGAGGATTGGCTACATGTATATAATTTACCTCCAGGCAGATAATAAATATAGGAAGAATTGGCAACATGTATATAATTTACCTCCAGGCAGATAATAAATATAGGAAGAATTGGCTACATGTATATAATTCACCTCCAGGCAGATAATAAATATAGGAAGAATTGGCTACATGTATATAATTTACCTCCAGGCAGATAATAAATATAGGAAGAATTGGCTACATGTATATAATTTACCTCCAGGCAGATAATAAATATAGGAAGAATTGGCTACATGTATATTATTTACCTCTAGGTAAATATAGGAAGAATTGGCAACATCAAGTCCATTTTAATTGAAAGATTATAAGCCGTACACATGATAATAATGTCTAGTGCATTAAACACACACAAAATGCACTATCTAGCCCCACATTAAATTATTTAACAAATATTCCAACATTAGCCTGTAATGTATTTGTTAGATTTAAAAAAAAATGACTGAAAAATACCTTCTTCTGGTTTTGAAGTCAGTGATGTGAAACACTCAGCACTTCTTGATCTCATTGACTGCTCTGGACTCAGCTTACCATTTTGCAAACCCATAATCATGGCATCAGTAACGTACACACCTGCACAGTCTAAGAGGCCCTCAAAAAACTCCAAGAATGTCAACTCTAACTCCAGGTTATAAGAATCATCTTGTGCTAGATGTGGGGACTCTTTTGATAGAATGCCTATAACATCCTTGGCAGTAAGGATATCGTTTAGAAGTTTTAAGTCATTCAACATGTATAGAAACTCTCTAGCCTTAAACGTTGGCTCGTGTGGTGGACTTGGTGCAGGATTGCACAGCCCAATAAAGATATCCCAGGACTTTTCAAGGTACTTGCTTGCCTCATCTGCTCTTGTAGGATCAGGGTATAAATTCCCTTGGATGTCACATGCGTTTGGGAGGATGTCCTCTGATATCAGCTTTGAGGTACATTCAGCGAATATCGTACCCCTAGTTTGAACATTATGTTGGAAGATGTCGTATGCAATGATTATGATAGCATTGACAAAATCTCTTGACAGCATCTTGTGGTGTGGCTCATGTATAGAGGTACCATACGGGTCAATAAAACGATCCATCTCTACCAACGTCACCCCATGATAATGAACTTGACAGTCCTTCAAGAACCTCCAAAATTGCAGCCTTGTCAGAGCAAATGTATTATCTGTTGACAACTGTTGGCCAAGACCACTGTAGAAGGTATAGATCTGTTTTAACTTACTGACATGCCTGAGTATCACATTTGTGACGTTCTCGATCTCTTCCTGGCGTTCATCTATGTTCATTTCCAGTTCATCAAGAAGATGGTCGATTCTGATGCTTAGTGGGTTACTAATGCCATGGGAACTTGCGGGTGAGTCCATTTGGAGAAAGGGCGTGGCAGATCTTATTGGGGTGGGGGCACGCACAGGGATACCTGAGCTGATAATGTCTGGTGTTGTCATACCAGATGGGTTGAATTCTGGGAATTCTAACATATGGTCATCAGAAAATGCACCTGTGGGGCAGAAGAAAAGATCAATCTAATATTGAATAATAGCATAAACAGCTATTTAAAAAAAATACTTCAGGGGCCAGTTGTACGAAGCCTGAATAGCGCTATCCACCAGATAAATCTCTATCCAACGGATAAAACATTAGATAAAACCTATACAAATTCTACACACTGAAAAACTTTTATCCAGTGGATAACATTATCAACATCATTACAACTGGCCCCAATTGATATACTTAATATGTTTTAGGAGATTAATGTATCATCAAAATATTTCAATATCCAAAACATCAAATATATATATGTACAACTTTTTTTACTGTACATTTTCTTTTCTAAAAGGGTATAGATTTTTTGGACTTCTAGCATAAAGGATTTTTTAAACATCTGTTGAACTAAAGTCCTGTTTATCTTTTTATTTTTATGTCAGTTGATTGAAGGGTATTGGAGTATCATGATCATGCAGTATTTCAGCAGTCTAAAAAAACGTTTTGTCATAAATCTTGCCAACAAGATAAACTACTTAATTACTGTTAGTAAAATAATGTAATGAAATATGTTCGATGTATAAGTGAAATACCAATCTCGAACCCCGAGCCTTCGTTCCTCTTGGCCAGCCGAGTAACGTAAGACTCTGGGGGACCGGAATTCTATGCTTATGCTGATTGGCCCTTGAAAATACAATGGTCAGACCGGAAACAGACGAAGTAAAAGCTCTGATTGGTCCATCATGTAAACAAATGTACATTCAAAATGTAAATTTTACGATTACATGCAATACGACGTCAACGGTTCTTTACTGCGGTTTTCGACTTTCTGCGAACTCAGACATTTCAACGGCTCGTTGTGAAACACGTTTTTAGCTGCCGTCAATCAAGGATTTAAAAGGTACCGACTAATTAGTTTTGATTGACGGCAGCTAAAAACGTGTTTCACAATAAGCCGTGGGAATGTCTGAGTTCGCAGAAAGTCGAAAACCGCAGTAATACTAGATAGAATATTAAATATCGTCGTTTACGAGTCGCGAAGCGAAGAGATATTGTATCGCCACTAAGCGATGATTATCGAGTCGCGAAGAAAATTAGAATACACACAAAATACTTCTTTAAACTATTCTAAACCTTGGCAATCCTCAGACCTCTGGCATCCAGTTATTTACTAAAGGTCAATCGTACTACGAAAGCAAACTAATAACCGTTGGAAAACTATAAATAAATCGACGGTTAAAGCGATCTGAATTGAAGAAGATTTAGACGCGTTTTTATATCATTATAAATCCTGATGGCCGTTAAAAAATCTTCCTAAACTTTAATGTTTCATTAGTGAGGAAAATGTTTATATTTTGGCTTAGAAAATATTTAAAATGCTACTAGGTCAATAATATTTTGAATGTCATTAACGTACTAAGTAACACAGGATGCCCAATCCCACAGATCATTATAATATTAACTAAGCATGCGCAATAGAAACCGGAACTCCAAAATCGGAGCTGAAAATTCCGTTCCCCCAGAGTCTAATGTCGGGCGCCATAAGACCGCTGACAAAAAGCCAGACGTGACGCTGGGCTCGAGATTGAGTGAAATACATGAAAATACATGAAAATATAATATGCCATTGGGGTTTAATTCCGGCCAAGGGCATATGATATTTTTCTCATGTATCTGTGTAAGTAAAATTTTACTCCGACGAAGGGCTAAAGCTCGAAACGTCAGTAAAGTTAAGTCAACATTTTTTACGGTGTTACAAATTTAATTATATTACCTATTGTTAGTAAAATAAATGACTTTATTCATTATTACCTTCAAAGACTTGTCCATTTTTGAAGATGTACTTGCCCTTGCCATGCTTCATATTATTAAGCCATTCACCATTATATTTAGCACCAGATGCATATGTAAATGTACCATAACCCTCTCGTTGACCATTACACCATTCGCCTGTGTAATAGTTCCTAAGTGGGTACTGTGACCCATGGATACGTTTCATATACCATGAGTGTTCCCCATAGCCATGCTGAATACCATTCTCCCAGTGACCTTCATACTTCTGGACCTGTTCCCTATCGCACCAATGCATGACGCCATAACCATGACGATGATTGTATTTCCAATCACCTTTGTAGATATTACCTGAAGCATACCTGCGTATACCATGACCATGTCTGGCATTATTGAGCCAGTGCCCATCATACTCTGACCTCCCCTCTTGGTCATACTTCAACACACCACGTCCATGTCTGTTCCCATGATGCCATTCTCCAATATAGACACTCGGAAGGCATCCACAGGTATAAGTGCCCTGGCCATGACGAAGGCTATTTAGGACCTCTCCTTCATAGGTGCTATCATCAGGCCATGTATAACGTCCTTTGCCTTCAATCCTGTTTTCTTTGAATTCCCCCTCATACATGATGCCGCTGGCCCAAATGTACTTTCCAACGCCGTCCATCTTGCCATTGACAAATGATCCATCATATACGTGTCCCCCCTGAAAACACGCTGTCCCAATACCTTCAAAGAATCCTCTTTCGTCTTTCTCTCCCTCATAGCTTTCCACAATCAAATAAGTCAATGTGGGCTCGTTTCGCATAGCATCGTGAACGACCGATTTCTTCAACTCTAAAACTTTATTCTCGTCCTCTTTGTCGCCCTCCTCTCCGGCTTTATCTTCCTCATTCGCAACTTCTTCATCTTTCTTTTTCTCTTCTGTAACTTCAATCACAGGTTCAGGCATTTTACAAGTGAAAAATCCAAAGAAATCTCTAAAAATTCATTAGAAAATGGACAGAAAAGCAAAATAAATAAATTCAAGTTGCCTTGACAGCGATTATCAAAGTCCCGGATAATAACATTTCGTAAGCTTTCCGTCAAAAAGATCGTAGAGTTTCCGTTTTCACGAATGTGAACCGAGAACTAACCGAAAGTACTCCGAACTACCGGCTGGCATGCGCGCGTTCGAAGACTCATCCATATAAAACCAACAAAATGGAGAGAAGGAAGTGAGTTTACATTGAATTATCACAGAAAATGAGGTCGGCGTCAGTTTGCTGCCAGTGTTCATGGTTTGTATCGGATGGTGTGGGCATTGGTTGTGCCATTTTTACCTACCTTTTGGTCGCGTATGCTGAGTTTGTTGTCGTTTTTGTCATGCTTCTGCCGGAGATCCCTCGAGCTGGATTTGGGCTTTTACACGCAATTTTATTCACTTATTTGTCTATCTTGGCCGTTGTGGCACATGTCAGGGCAATGCTTACAGACCCGGTAAGTATATTATGAAGCAGAATTATTGATTTGTTTTGTAATCGAAAGCTTTTACGAATCCCGAAATTGATATGACTGGCATGTCACTATTTATAACAGTTACATGACAGACAAAAATCACCCAATACCAATCACAACTACAACGTACAGAGTTTTATATCAATGAAATGGCTTTCTGAAATGATATTGAGGAAAACTAAGTTTTAGTTAACTATCACATTGACAGAATTTCATTCAGAAACTCAATCAACAACAACTTTCTGAAATTTCAAGTAGTCTAGCGCACCTTTTATGGTCGACACAATATTATTGCTCCGTGTTACAGCTTAAACTGTTATTATATAAAATACTTATATTATTGTAGTCAAAATAATCATAAATTTTAATATATATACGAAATAACCAAGAAAGAAGCCCAAAATATACACTTCATGCAGATCAGCTGGCGTATAATTAATTTTACTAAGCTCGTTGAATCCTCTCTAATTTGAACTACATTGTATAAATAGCTAGCACGGTCCATTAACAATCAGAAATGTTCTCTTAACTCATAGCCATATTAAGATCAAGTGTTTTGAGTGTAAGAACTTGGCTGTCAAGTTTATTTTTTCTTTAAATTTAGCTGTGTAAACGTTTGCCTTGCTTAATTATATAGTGCTGCACTTTGAATATTTTAATTTGAGTGCTTATAAGCCTTAATGCTTGGACAGCTGACAGAGGTATATTTACATTGGTAATTTGTAAAAAGATTTATTTTATAGCTTGTGAATTTTGTGTGAAATGTTCAGTTGTGAGTTTATTCTATTTATTAGGAGATACATCTACAAATATTATTGCAATAATGCTGCCGTATTTTAAATTAAAAAAAGATTATCTTTGTAATTTGCAATAGTTTTCAGTCTTTTGGAGCTAGAGGGACATTTTTGAGATTAACTTCTAGTCATATATGATGCGTTATATATGATACTAAAATTATAGTTATTCTCATCAATCTAGAGGGAGTATGCTATAAAATAAATTTATTAAAATGTCCATTTGAAATCCCCTCTTGTCTATTTACCTATGTGATCACTTCTGGCCTATCATGTTGCTCAAAAATGAATGGAAACTAGCGAGTAAACTAGTATAGTCGGTGTTTGATATAAATGATAGGTAATATAATGAAATTTGTAACACCGTAAAAAATGTTGACTTAACTTTACTGACGTTTTGAGCTTTAGCCCTTCGTCGGAGTAAAAGGAAAAATGGCCAAGTTGTTCAAAAATAGCACAGTCACATACATATGTTATTAGTCCAACCTTTTCCTTGTATGTCAGTTATATCAACATTACAATCAGTTCTAAACGAAAGATTACAAATACTTAAATAACAGCTATTTTTTGATATTCACCTACAGCAAATTGCACACCTTAAACATTAAAATGATTCTAATTTCAATGGTGTTACAAATTTCATTTTATTGGCTATCGTAATATTAATCTTTTAACTCCCAAGAAAAACAGAATTATCAAAATAATAAATTATAATCAAGACAACACTCTTGATATCTGATAAATATTTATAGTAAATAAATTTGAATAATCTGGATTTTTTTAAACAAAAACAGGAACTATAATAAAAAAGTGCGCTTTACGTGGTATAGAACAGATGCTCCCTTTATGCATTAGATAATGCACTACAATGCCACCTAGAGTAAACAAAATTATTTTATGTTCAAGGGGTTGTTCATTTAAGATTGAAAAACAGGAAAAGATAAGAATAACAAAGACTCAATTTAATCTTACTCATTTCCTAAAATTGCCAGTAAATAATTGAATTGAATTTTGTTTGTTTTTTATTTTTCGTTGGATAATAGAAACTTCTGCAGCTGTTTCTAAATTGAATACCAGCAATATTTTTTTCAATTATATTTTTTTGTTTTTTGTTTTGATAATAGCAACCTTACAGTGCGACTACTCGAACCAAGGCCACCCAAAAACATTTGTCACAAATTATTCAATCACTATACAAGATAATTCTGATGTTTTTTGTTGACACTTTGACATTATATTGCGACAGTGAAATTTACTGAGTCATCAATTTCCTGTAATTCTATTGTTTAGATACTTGAATGTGTTTGGATGATTTGTGAAAAATTTGTTTGGGTGGCCTTGGTTGGAGTAGTCGCACTGTAATTTGTTGTTTTTTTTATTTATTAAAAGCAGGGTAAAATAAAAACCATTCAAATTATCTTTGTTGCTAAATTTCCATCACTCTGACAATGACTTTCGATCAGGTAGTCAAAACATCAGACACCAACACCAACAGCCTTTCTCAAGACAACACAAACCTGGACGATCATAATGCATCTATACATTCCATTTTTTTTGTTTCATTTTTTATTTTTTTCTAGCCTGCTCTTATTAATGTTGGTTGTTTTACATTTATTAATTTTTCTTATTAATCTTTCGCTTTTTGATAAGCTAATATTAAAAAAGAAACTTTACAGTCTGTGCCAGGTATTCTCAAGATTAGAACTTTCAGTGTATTTATTGATTGATTGATTTTATTATAGTGAGGACACTCGAACTGTGAACACTTGACTTTTTTCATGTTATTATTTTCTGAACCATAATTCTACTGCTTCAAAACCTCTAAAAATGAAGCAGTGAGTTCAAATACACTAAGTATTCATAAAAAAAATCTAATTTCTAATCTATTTGCTCATGGGGTGTGGGTTAAAAAAAACTTAAGTGTTCACGGTTTGAGTATCCTCACTGCAATAATTAATTTATATGTAAATTTATTTATAAATTTTATAAATTTATTTACTTGCTTAATATTTACTTGCTAACTTATTTATCTACTTACTTGTATTTTGTACTTATTTTGCTAGCTAGTTATTTAATCACTTCAATCTTAATAATACAGGAATTAAACATTCAACATTAATAACTAAAAAAAATACAAATAATGTGAACACGAAGTTGGCGGGATATCACATGACAGACCAAGGCTCCAGCTAAGCTTAAACTAAGAGTAATTAAAACATATATCTAACATTGAAATATACAATTCAAATTGACATTAATATATAATAATCAAACGATTTACAGCGCAACGCGTAAAAGTATGGTCACTGATAATGTATTCGCATACTTCTGTCTCGCCATCGATCCAATAAATGTTTTGATCCGAGACAAGATAACACAATCCTACAACGCTGATTGGATCAATTGCGAGACAGAAGTATGCGAATACATTATCAGTGGCCATACTTTTACGCGTTGCGCTGTAATTGTTTTGTTCTATTTTTAAATTTTTATAATTTTCTTGATATTTGATATAAACAACATAAATACATATGCATGTACATTATTTTTTTATTTTTTTGTGTGCTAAGATTGTTTTGTAAGTATACTTCCAGATGCTGTTTTGAACAGTCTCCTACTGTGGATTCCAATTTAAATTCCCATTAAAATTTTAATTGCACTCTCACAGGTTTAGAGATATAACACTTATGGTTTGAATTGATATTAGATCATAATCAACCTTTTAATATCAGAACGATCTGTGGTCTCGGTTACTTTATTCAATTTTTTCTTAAGACTTTTTCCTTCTTTCTTTTTCCTTTCTTTCCTTCCCTCTTTCTTTCCCTCTCTCTTGATAAGTGTTTTTTTCTTTATATTTATTTCCCTTCTTTCTTTTTTCTTTCCCTCTTTCTTTCTTTCCCTCTTTCTTTATAATTGTCTTTTCTTTAGATTTTTTTTCTTTCTTGTTTTTTTTCCCCCTCTTTTTTCCTTTTCTTCTCTCTTGATAATTATTTGTTTTCTTTTCTCTATACTTTTCCCTTCTTCTTTGTTGTTTCGTTCCCTGTCTTTCTTTCCTTCTTTCTTGATAATTATTTTTTTCTTTTAGCTTTTCTTTCTATCTTTCTTTCTTTCTTCCTTTCCTTCTCTCAGGATAATTATTTATTTCTTTGCTCTACATTTTTTCCCTTCTTCTTTGTTTTTTCTTACACTCTTTCTTTCTTTCCTTCCCTCTTGAATATTTTTTTTCTATTATTTAATATTTCATTTTTTCCCTTATTCTTTGTTTTTTTCTTTCACTCTTTCTTTCTTTCCTTCCCGCTTGAATATTTTTTTTTATTATTTAATATTTCTTTCTTCTTCAAGATTTTATCCTTTTTTTATTCATTATTTTATTAATTAATTCATTTCTTTCTCTCTTTCCTTATTTATTCAATTTTGTTCTTTCTTTCTCTTTGCATCTTTTTTTTTGCCAATTATCATATGATTATTTTTTGTTTAACATTTTATGTAATTAGTCCATTCATTTTTTCCTTCTTTTTTTTACTAAGTCTGTGTTTTTATCTAGATTATCTAGATATATCTAGATGTTTATTATCATTCTATCTAACATTTTATTTTTGATCTGTATCTTTACCTTGCAGGGTACAATACCACTTGGTAACTGCACAACAGAGAATTTAAAAAAGCTTAGATTAGCAGAAGGGCAAACTGTCCTAAGATGTACTAGATGTGAATGTATTAAATTAGATAGAGCCCATCATTGCAGGTAGGTTATCAGCCATAGTGTGGGTAGTTGATTAGTTTTGTAAATACTCCATTTGGTCAGTTATTCATTTGCAAAGTGTAAGCCTCAATAGCATGTGATATATTCTTTAGTTGTATTTAGTACCATGATAAGGCAAAGTCTGAGTGCAAATGTCAATAAACAATATATATATAAATAAATAAATACTAGAGTAGACGCACTAAATCCGTGACATATAATTAGTACTAATTAGTACTATTTCATAAAAAAATTCTTTGTTTTCTATTGTTTTATTATCACTATTTAGTACTAAAAATTAGTATTTGTTTCTCGGATTAAGTGCATCTAATGTATTTCTCTTGTAATGGACAACGATAGAAGAGAGTTGGTAATGTAAAGAGAAATGATTTCCTAAATGCATGAGAGGACTGGGTATGAGTTATGTAAATGATTATGTAAATTAGCAATGTGTGTTATAAGGTTGAGTGAGTGTCAGTTAGGTTATTGTGGTCTAAGTTCGCTTAGTTGACACTTAATGTATTCATTTACTTGAAAGTATAATAAAAGTGAATTGTGGGCTTAGGCCAACCACCGCAAATTGTGTTTTGTGTTATGGACTAGAAGAAATACTAGGAACTCTAGTACTCTACTTGTCAATATTTACTAATAACAATATTTATTACTAATATAAACTGTTAGTAATTATAAATATTAATTTTTGTAATTATATATATTGATCATTATAATTAATATTGATTACAGCAAAAGGCCCAAAAGTGTGACCACAGTCTTGAGCATCTTGCTGTAAAAATTATTAAGGCTCATACTGTGTAATGAAGAACTTGAAAATGGTCTATTTGAATCCACTTAAACTATAATAATATATTTGTATGCCTGTCTGACTGACTGTCAGTGTGACTATCTATTTCTTCCAATTCTTCAATTTCTTTCTTTTCTTCATTTCAGTACATGTCAAAGATGTATAAGGTAAGGTTCATGGAGAAATAGAAATAGAAAACATGAAGCGTGCAGTGTGCAGTACATTATTAAATATGCATGAACTACAAGAACATAGCACAGCAAGCAAATGTTCTATCTCAGTCTACAATTAAACACAAAATTTACAAATGGTCATATTAACAACCTGCAATGTGGATATGCAATTTTGCACTCCTCAAATTATCTGCAAAATTTTACCAAATTTGATGATTTTCTAGATTTTTCCCCATCAATTATAAAAATCAGTACTTATTTCAAAATTTGCGGAAGTTTCATAAATTTATGAAATCGGTAAGGTCTTGCGGTAGTTTCATAAATTTATGAGATCGGTAGGGTCTTGTGGCAGTTTCATAAATTTATGAAATCTGTAAGGTCTTGTGTAGTTTCATAAATTTATGAAATCGGTAAGGTCTTGCGGTAGTTTCATAAATTTATGAAATCGGTAAGGTCTCGCTATAGTTTCATAAATTTATGAAATCGGTAAGGTCTCGGGCTGGCCTGAAGCAAAAATAGTGCTGTTTTTAATGAATTTTGTTGTTAGATAATTACTCTTTGTCAAAAATAGCAGAATTAGGAAAATGCCAATAATTGTGATTTTTGGTATAAAAATTTAGGAATCCATCATAAATGACAGTTTTTTCAAAGTGCAATATTGCAAATCCACATTGCAGGATGTTTATTTATCAACATGCAAAAGTGCATGCTGGGTGCTCTCATAAAGTATGTACCTCAACCAATCAGAATGGATGAATTCTAATACTTATATTTTATAAAGTGTACATATTGTGACTAACTAAATTACCAGTGTTCTTTTTAATGTGACAAAATTCTTGCAATAAGGTGTATATATTATATATATTTTTTACAAAATGTTGTTTATCTAACGATTTATTAAATATATTTTTTTTTATTTACTTATTTATTAATAATTATTATTATATTTTTCACAGGAGAATGGATCATCATTGTCCATGGTAAGTAATCTTCTCTATTTACAAGTTATATTTACATCTAATTTACAACTTGCTGTTCACAATTTTAGCTATAAACCCAGAAAACTCTTATTAATAACTTATAAATTATTATTATCGCAATGTAACAATTTTCTGTTTTTTTGTTTTGCAGGATCAATAATTGTGTTGGTGAAGACAACCAAAAATACTTCATATTATTTACAGTGAGTAATAATATATAGCATTATTTTATTGAACTTTTATTTTGAATGTTAATTAAGACCTGTTGGCAATGTTTCTGAATCAGTATTGAACAATTATTCACCCAAGGCGAGATGAATTTTGTTGAATAATTAAACAGTGATAAAGTCAAAGTAATTGTTCATCGATCATGGGCAGCAGAGTATCGTTCGCGTTTGTATTCGCTTGTAATCTCTGTGTATTTATAGTTATCAATGGTCGCTTATTTGCTTGCTTTGTTATTCCCTTGCCCTTCAACTTAGTGGTGGATCCAGGATTTTCAAAAGGGGGGGGGGGAATTTTGGAAAAGGGGGGGGATTTTGGTTTTCGGATATATAAAAACCCCAATAATGCTGAAGCTATCCCGGACATAAGATATAACTGCTTAGAAAAAGAGGGGGGGGGGAAAGTCACCCAATTCCCCTCCCCTGGATCCGCCCCTGCAACTTTATATGTCTAGCTCCTATTTCAATCTCGTGATACATGGAGATTACCAGCGAATACAAACGCAAACGATACTCTGCTGCCCATGCATCTATATCCATCAATGGATGTTTGCCAAGTAGACAAAACTAACAAGTTTCAATGCTTGAAAAAACGTTTGAAATAGTTTGGTGTCCACAGTAGTTTGAAAATTGTAGTAGGTATGCAAGCAATAACATTTTGTTTGGTTTTCTGTTTTACAGTTCTACATTTTTGCAATATCAATTTATTCATTGATGCTGGCTGTTCGGCAAGTTTTCTTGTGCACAGACAGAGAGTGGCTAGGTAATGCTCATAACCATTTAATATTACAATCATCATAGTGAATGATCTGCCCATGTGTAAGTGACATTGATGACGATGATTGTCCAGGTTTGTGTAGTTTTGAGGAAGACTACCTTTTCAACTGTCTTTTTATTTCTTTACTCTGAAAATGACTTCTATTATATTACTTCTATTATATTCCATTCCCATTCAGAGTGAATGGTCTTAGTTATGATATCATCACCATCATTATAATTCGCTTTTCCGGAATTCATGAGGGGACTGGGGCCAAGTGAAAAAATTAATCTATTTAAAAAATAATCCCCATCACAAAATAGAACATACAAATATTAGTATTATTACCGAGTTTGAGCATGTTTGTATAAATACTTACTGAGGTATAAGCTTCTAAAAGTCCCAAAAATAAGAGAGAATGTATGAGGTTTATGGACAGCTTCCCCCAAAAACATGCATTCTCTCTTATTTTTACGATTTGTTTAAAGACCATAAATCAGTTAGTATTTCAATCATTCTAAAACTTGATAAACTTGATAATTTTAGTGTGAATATTTTTACACTCAATCCCAGTCCCTTCCTCAATTCCGGAAAGGCGAATTGTAAATACCATAATGTCAGTTCACTAATGGTGTACCTGTTTGTTTGTAGGTTGTACTGGTGTGCCAATGCCATCTTCTATACTTTTTATCATATTCCTAGTCTTTGAAGGTCTTCTTTTTGGTATTTTTACTCTGGTAATGTTTTGTTCCCAAGTAACATCGATAGCCAGGGATGAAACAGTAAGTCTTGTTGAGATATTGAGCATTGTTGCCCACTGCACATTATTTGTCATTTTACCAGTCAGATCAAGCCTCAAACCACTTCACCACTTCAAACCACTTCATGCAATTCTTCAAAATTATAAATTTATTTAAATTATTACCTACCCCTACCCTTCTTACTCCTCACCTCAAGAAGTCAATATTGCTTGACTTTCTCAAAGATTCTTTATAATCCCTCAGTGGTCAATGTTATTCAGCCTAGTACATAGCCATTAATTGGCCTTTTCCAGAACAAGTAAAGGACTGGGTACTAGTTTCCCTATATAATGTAATTAAGAAATGAACCTCATAATATAAAAGAGCAGATCAAGATATGTAAGATTCCTGAGATTTGGTGCTTTTGGTTGGATATTTAGTGAGTTACAGCCATTCAAAACTGCCCAAAATTACAAAGGAATGTATGGATTGGAAGGACAAACCACACATTTCCTTCTATTTTTAGGCATTTTTATGAGGTCAGAAATTATACAACCAAATTGCAACCAAACTCAGGAATCTTACATATCTTGATGTGCTCTATTTAATTATGAGGTTCATTTCTTAATTACATTAATCAGGGAAACTTGTACCCAGTCCTTTACTTGTTTTGGAAAAAGGCTAAATGAGACTAGTAATTGCAACATTGTTCTTTTGGGAGTGAGGATAAAATGTTACAAAATTGTACCAACTAAGTTTAAATAATGATCTAATGATCAAGTAAGTCCAATATAGTGATGCTTTTTTCAAAGCAATGTGCATTGAATATTCCTGAAAGAGATCTATTGTCCTTTCAAATAATTGTTATTAAAAACTAATACCCTAATGCATATTTTTTTATTGTGTTTCAAGGGCATAGAAAATCTAAAGAATGAAAATAGAGCAAGAAAACAACAGTCCATGTAAGTTGTTGCACATAGATCAATAAAACAACTTTCAGTTGATATCCAGATTATTAGCATGTAAACCTCAAAAAGTCCTTGAATAGAGTTCTCAAGAGGGAATAAAAATCTGAGTGTGAAAGAAAATTTACAAAGCATTCTGGACTGATAGTAAAATGATGTCATCATTCAAATTGCCTATCAAACCTTTTTTTTTAGACTTTATACCAAATGTACAACATTGAAGGAACATTACATTTTTCTAAATGATGGAAACTACAATCATGTGCAAAATACCTTGGGACATTATCTGTTTTTTACATGAAAAATATTTCAACATCATTTTTCCAATTCCTCCTCTCCCCTGTATCAATGTGAAATGGTTGTCATTTGTAAGACCAATCAACATTGCTCAGGGAGAAGGGGGTTTTCAAATCAAATTGATACATTTTGCATAACCGATTAACGGGTTAGCTCCTGAAGTTGGGAGAGCACGGCCTGTTAACCGGGAGGCCGGGGGTTCAAACCCTAGCCGGACCATCACTCAGGGTCTTAAAATAATTGAGGAGAATGTTATAACTTTGTATTTATTTTGGTTTATAATTGTTAGGCTTCTCGTCCTCTCGGATAAGGACGTTAAATCAGAGGTCCCGTCTCGCCACTCACACACTAACCATTTATCGGGGGACGTAAAAGAACAACTGAGGACGCAGGTCTCGACCATCCTCAGTGAAAGGCCTACACTTACACTAATATATATTAATTACTAATGTCCCAACAATTTTGTACATGATTGTAGTCTTAGATAATTTTTTAACAAAGTTTCATATATTTTATTCCAGGTATGAAAATCTTCAAGAAGTCTTTGGTGGAAACTTTTCTTTTTCCTGGTTTTCGCCATTTTCCGGTCTCTCCAATAAAAGAACTGCTTACTCTTTCTATGAAGTCTAGATCTCCATGTAACAGCCGGTTTGCCAATGCATTTGTAAATTCATCAAAGCTGATAGATTGGGCATTGCCAATTGACTGGCTTTTAGGGAGTGCACACCATAATTCTGTGGAACAAATTACATAGTTGTCAAAAGCACTGCAGTGGAACAGTGTTGCCATGGTTTCACATTTTAATGTGTCTTGTGTGGTTCATACCCAAATGGATTGTTAACTAGTCAATAACTATAGTTGATAACTGAATACTATAATAATTATATAGTGAACAGGTTCCCATTTAAATCTGTACTTTCCCATTTAAATCTGTACTTATGCAAATTGTGTTGATGTGTGCTAAACACACAGATCAACCAATCAGAGTATATTATTTCTGAAGTGAACTTCTCTGATTGGTACAGATTTAAATGGCAAAGTACAGATTTAAATGGGAACCTGTTAGTGTGAATAATATAGAGTGGTTTTCATTAACCCGTGAAACAAAGTGTATTAGTTAAAGTGTAATAGTCAAATAACAACAAAAGAACACAATGGAATTAAGATGCTTTAAAGAGTGATACACTAAAGAGTGTTTCACAGGTAAATGAAAACCACTCTACCTGTGAAACAGTTAGTACTAGTTAGAACTAAATAGTGCTAATTAAACAATAGGAAACAATAGAAAAGTCCCCTTCACTGTTCCCTGTTCCCTGTGCCATCTTGAAAGGCAGCAGGGCCTTTGCATCGAAGTGAGATGAACTTTGAGCTTGCAATGTTAGAGACATGTGAATAATTTGTCTCACAATGTGTTAAACGGTCTCTATCATTGCAAGTTCAACGTTCATCTCTCTTCAATGCAAAGGCCCGGCTACCTTTCAAGATGTCTCAGAGAACTGTGAAGGAACTATTAGCATAAAATAGCACTAAATAGTAAACTAATGTTACACAGGTAGAACTATTTGTACCATATTATACTCTAGATATAGTTACTAATTGTCTGAAGGATTTATGGTGTGAAGTATATGTGCATACTCTAGTTGTTTCACACTTGTTTTATCATTGGTTATTGTACATTTTTACTCTTTTTTTCCTTAGAAAAAGAACTCAGCTCACACTTGTAACCACTAGTAGTTATAAATACATGTACTGACATGTACCACTTAGTAATCACTGTCTAATTTAAATACTTTTAGAATCACAAGTTGAAAATTTACTATATACTTTTTGCATATTTCTCGCTGAATATGAATCAAATACCATCACTTTTTAAAGTACTATCTTGACTTTGTTCATATATATTTATAAAAACCTTAAACATGAGCATACAAGGGGCCCTCAGCGTGAATCACAGAATTAAACAAAAAATTCTGATTCATGGAATGCCGGTTCAGATTTTCCCCAGTTTGAAAGAAACAGAAATCAAGATGCATTTGTCAAGTACTCCTGATGAACACATCAACAAATCACAAATGTTGAAGATTAATTTTTACTTTTCATATATCATGTGAGACATTTACACCTACTTGCAGTAAGGTTGTCATACAAAAATATACATTTGTTATAAAGAAAATAGAACATTTGTGATTTAGTACGATAGGAATTGATTAAAAGACAAAAGAAGATCACTCAAGCTGAACTCTCTCTTTTGTCTTTTAATTAATTCCTTTCGCACTAAATCTATATTTTCTTTGTGACAAATGTTCTATTTTGTATGACAACCTTACTGCAAGTAGGTGTATTTTCATGCATCAAGATTTGAAATTATTAAAATTTTTGATAAGAAAAACAAATATGTCTCCATCACACCTCAGTAAAACTCCTGTAAAATAGTAAAAACTTGTGTTGCTCTTTTATTTTTGTTAAAATACTGTATTTATTATAAATATATTTTGGTTTATGGAATAATAATGTGAGTAACTAAATATCACTTATATAAGCTACCTATAAGTACAATATGTGTTTCTCAATAATCTTCAATCATTCCCTACTTTTTTCACTGGTTAGGCACCTGATCATAAGTGATTATTATGGTTTTGTTCAACATTTGTAGCTAAAGTCATTTCATCGTGACCTCCAACTGGTCTTTTCTGGTCTGTGTGTGCATTATTCTTGGGGAATGAGCTTACATAAACTTGTTCTTTCGTTGAATGATTTAATTGATATAAGCTTTGCCTCCAAACTGAATGATTGGACAATTAAGCAAAAAATTCACGATATGCTGGTCGCGATGTAAAGATTTTGTATACAAACCATTGAAATATTTGAGTTTGAAGAATATTAAAATTCACTGTAAACTGTGAAAAATGTTTGTATAAGATTTCACATTAAGCTAGCTGTAAATTAAGTAGATATTTGAGACCACCCTGTGAACATAATAATAAATTAGTAAAGTAAGGCCTAGTTCACAAATGTTGCATCTCACATGTGTCAAATGTATTATACAAATGAGCAAAAACTATTGTTTGAGATTCAGCACATTTGAGATGCAATGCTTGAACTATAGGCTTACTGTATGTTATACAGAGTACAAATACTAAAAGCATGAAAGATTATAACACTTCAAAGATAATTTAGTTCAGCAAATGTCAAATAACTTGTACCAAAAACAATTGTACAATTTAGAGCGCAAAGACTGTATTCATAAAATACAATCAAATTGCTATAGTGTAATAGTTCTTATTTAGTGACTTTTAGTCACAGTCTATTACAGACAGCTAAATTTGTATTGTTTTCGTATTTTGTTGTTTCTGGTAGAATGATAGCGACTAAAACGTTTTGCTTCAGTGTTCTTTTATTGTGCTTTTATTTTTAGCTTTAATTCTTTAAAGTAGTTTCATATTTTTAGTGCTTGTACTCAACTATAATAGCTATAATAAAGTACGATTCAACTGTTACAAAAATAAAGAAATATTTCTACAGTAAGAATTCAATTATTAATTTCTATCATTAGCTCCACCTTAGTTTCATAACCAGATTACAAGACATACTTCTGATAGTTGCTACTTTCCCTATAATTTACTTTCCCTTTCATTTCCTTTTTTCATTTACTTTCCCTTTCATTTACTTTCCCTTTTATTTACATTCCCTTTCATTTACTTTCCCTTTCATTTACTTTCCCTTTCATTTACTTTCCCTTTCATTTACTTTCTCTTTCATTTACTTTCCCTTTCATTTACTTTCCCTTTCATTTACTTTCCCTTTCATTTACTTTCCCTTTCATTTACTTTCCCTTTCATTTACTTTCCCTTTCATTTACTTTCTCTTTCATTTACTTTCCCTTTCATTTACTTTCCCTTTCATTTACTTTCCCTTTCATTTACTTTCCCTTTCATTTACTTTCCCTTTCAATGACTTTCCCTTTCATTTACTTTCCCTTTCATTTACTTTCCCTTTCAATGACTTTTCCTTTCATTTCCTTTCCTTTTCAGTTATTTCCCTTTTCATTAGATTTAGTTTATTCCATTGAACTTCTCATCCCAATCTGGGTAGTGCGTGACGGTTTGCGTTACATCAGTATTTCGTGACATACGTAACGGATCGGGTGATCTCAACTTGATGACTCAGATCTTATTACTGTACGCGGGATATTGTTTATCTTTCTAGTTACTCCCTAAGCAATAACTAAACAATCTTTACAATTTCCCTTAAGAAAACCTTTGAAAAAAACAACATCTTTTTTGCGAAGTTCGAATAGTTGTTTTTAAGCCGGCGTTCTATCAGATCAGCGGTTTATCGTCGCGAAGCTCCAAAATGGCGTCTCTAGAAGTGCAGAAAGAGTTTCGTTTTGCTATTGATAGAGGAGGTACGTTTACAGACGTGTATGCAGAATGCCCAAATGGTAAAGTTAGAGTCATGAAGCTTCTGTCTGAAGACCCTGATAACTACCAGGACGCCCCACGAGAAGGAATACGGAGAATTCTGCAAGAAGTAAGAATTATTGAACTTTTATGATAGTTATTTCAGCTACCTGCATGCACAAACTTGCTACACAAAGCTTTCTGTTTGCATGCACGAAAAAAGGAGCTATAATCAACGAAGCTAACAAAGAATATAATAGGGTTCCAGCTAGTACACGGAGAATGAGGCGCTCTTTTGATTTCGAAAACAATAGCTTTTAAAATAGCTGGGTAGTCACGTGCAAAATATGCATGTCTATCTCGAGTTATTATTATACATGTATGCATGCACGAATTGCATTATGAAACAACTTTCTATTTTTATGCTTATTTGAGCTTTAAAACAATGTTTCTATTATCTTCCAAAAATAATATTATCTGATGTATCACTTGCAAAATATGCAAATATCTGTTAATGAGTAACTCCTATATATTGGTGGCTCTTCTGCATACCCTTGGGGGTGGTACTCACATGTAAAAAGGCAAAAAGGATGCTTTCAAAAATGAACCATTCAAAGTACCAGCATTTTGTCTATGGGTGTGTCAACAAATAGTCCCCTTCACAGTTCCCTGCATCCTCTTGAAAAGCAGCCGGGCCTTTGCATTGAAGCGCCACAGACGTTGAGCTTGCAATGATAGAGGCATGTCAATAATTGTTCTGCAAGGTGTGAAAAGGTCTCTAACATTGCAAGCTCAACCTTTGTCTCATTTCAATACAAAGGCCTGGCTATCTTTTAAGATGGTGCAGGGAACTGCATTGAAGTGAACTATTTTACCACTAAAAACATATTCCGGTACAATATGTTCACTTTTCAGCACCTACAGGTTCCAGCTTTGTCACACCAGCATCCCACAGGGGCAGAGCAGACGTGGGGGAAGGGAGGTGGGGCATGGGCTAGCTTTTTAGAATTACAAATGTCAACCCCTTACTTAAAAATATGCTGCGCCGCCCCTGTCCCAATGCCTTTTGCATCTAATTCACTACTCCCCCTCTCCCCATCCACTCTTAACAGCATGCTTATAAATAAAAATGCTATACATGTCATTTTACTTTCATTGCAAAGGAAACAGGCATCAAGTTTCCTGCAGAAAAACCCATTGATCCCTCCTATATTGAATGGATCCGTATGGGAACAACAGTAGCCACCAATGCACTCCTAGAGCGCAAGGGCGAGAGAATGGCACTAGCTGTTACCAAGGGTTTTAAAGATCTTCTTCACATTGGCAACCAAACAAGACCTAAAATATTTGACCTGAAAGTCCTATGTCCTGAGGTTCTTTATGAAGAGGTTATTGAAGTAAATGAGAGAGTTATACCAGTACAAGATGATGATATGGTACCTGGAGAACGTAAGATTGTTCAAGGAGCTTCAGGGGAAAAGTTTGAGCTTTGGCAGAGTATTGATAAAGAGGCATTGAAGAGAGATCTAAAGGTATTTAAATATCTCGTAATTTATGTCAGAAAAAGTGTGAAACTCTAGACCAATCACTGTGCATAATTTATTTGAATGTTTTTTTTCTTCTAATTCTCACAGAGCATATTGAAGAAAGGAATAAAGAGTATTGCTGTTGCTCTGATGCATTCTTACATGTAAGAAGTAGGCTATGACCACATAACCACATAAGAGCTGTTACATTCATGCATTCATTTGTTTTCTATTACTTGGAAAATTATGTCAACGTCCCCTTCACAGTTACCTGCACCATCTTGAAAGGGTAGCCAGGCCTTTGCATTGAAGCAAGATGAACTCTGAGACATGTGAATAGTTGTGCCACAAGGTTTTAAAAGTCCTCTATCATTGCAAGCTCAACGTTCATTTGCTTTGATGCAAAGGCCTGGCTACCTTATAAGATGGCACAGGGAACTGTGAAGGGGAATATTGATGTCTCCTATAGTGGTAAATTGTTGGCTAGCATGTGAAAAGTCATTGGTTTTAATCCAGTCAGGGGCCCACTGAAATTGGCCACAGCTGTAGCTGTTGTAATCCCCAGCCAGAATTATTAAATAATATTGTTGTTTTATTTATTTTTTCAGTTGTTAAATCAGATAAAATGAATTAATATTCATACATGTGAGGACAATAGAGACTGTGGCTTTTATACAGCAAAAAGCATTGCACTGTGTGCAAATTGTGGATATCAATTTGATGCTGGGTTTTTTCTTTAACTTGTTAAGTCATTGGTTAATTTGATGTAAACTCTGCCTCCAAACTAATTGACACACAGGGAGCCCAGCTTTTTGTCATTTCTTTTCTTTTTCTTTCTCTCTTTATTACGCTAATAATACGCTATATTATGTTTGTATCGGGATTCCTGTGATATGAGACAGTTCCGACGTATTGTTTAATGTATTGATGTAATTACCAGTAACTCGATAGGAGGATTAACTCTTATCTGTAACGCACTTTATAGTAACAGTCGAGAGTGTGTTACAGATTAGAGTTTAATTCTCCTATCTAGTTACTGTCTCAACTGAATAGCTAAAAAGAAAAGAAACGACAAAAAGCCGGGCTCCCTGTGATTGGCAGAACGAAAAAACAAAATCAAATTCAAATTCCCAATTTGCTAGTCATGATGCAACAAATTTTGCATTTTGTAAATACAACAACACTTAATATTTATAATTATACATATCATTTTATTTTTTTAAAGCTATGATGAACATGAGAAAGAAGTTGGTGAAATTGCAAGAGAGCTTGGTTTTGAGCAGGTCTCACTGTCATCCGTTGTCATGCCAATGATGAGAATTGTTCCACGTGGATTCACAGGTGTTAAATTACATTCTATCATAGTTATGATTCTACTTTTAATATGAGTAATGTTGAGTCTTGATCATCTGTGATCAAACATTAATGGAAACTAGTAGGTAAACTAGTATAATAGGCTGTGCCAGTGTTTGATATAAACCATAGGTAATAGAATGACATTTGTAACACCATAGAAAATGTCAACTTAACTTTACTGACGTTCGAAGCTTTAGCCCTTTGTTGGAATCGCTTTTTTACTGCGATGAAGGGCCAAAGCTCAAAACATCAATAAAGTTGAGTTAACATTTTCTATGGTGTTACAAATTTTATTTAATTATACTTATCATTTGTGATCAAACAGACAATTTCATGATTCTTGTGTTCAACTTCAGTCTTGATAGAGAAATAAAAAAAATTTCTTTTGATTTGATTATTAATTTTGTTTCTATTAATTAACAGCTTGTGCTGATGCTTACCTTACACCATGCATCAAACGATATGTGTCTGGCTTTGCTTCTGGCTTCAAGGATGAACTTAAGGTATAACAAACTAACACCCCGTAACTGAAACTAAATGCTCATTTGGCAAAAATAAGGAAATCATTAAAAAAACTTCTTGAAATATGAATATCTGAACACAATAATGTTATCCATATCAATGGTAACTTTCTAATGATTTCTAAGGTATCATTCTCAAATTTAAATTGTTATTTTTTATTTCTTAAGAATCTGAATGTGTCATTCATGCAGTCTGATGGTGGTCTTACTCCAGTATCTAGGTAACACAGTTATAGCACTTATTTTACTGAGAGGGCTTTCATTTATTAGTGTATGGGGAGGTGGGTCGGCAATAATGTGGGGGGTCAGTTTATTTTCGGAAGCTATATAGGGGGTTGTTACTTATTTTATGCAGCTTTAATTATAAACTGGGCAAAGATAGGGGGATATGATTTTTTTACCATCCAGGAAGGGTGTGGGCCTGCATAATATTTGGAAAGACAACATAAGATTTTGCCTACCCCATGGATTACATGCATAACATTGTGTTTTTACATTATGTAGATTTTGTGGGTCTAAAGCTATCCTATCTGGACCTGCAGGAGGAGTGGTAAGCTTGATATGTAATGTAATGTAGTGTGGTGTTTATATAGTGCATTTCACATATGTCTCAATGTGTTTTGCAATTATCTTATAGACCGCTGGAGGCTTACAATCGTGAGGAAATTATTAGTTAGTATGTATTAGTATGAACCTGAGGGTGGTCATGGCCAGGGTTTGTTACGTCCTCACTGTTTCTTTATGTCCCTCCAATGATGTTTAGTGTCAGAGTGTAGTGTGGAGAGACAGGGCCTGCGATTTAACATCCTTATCCGAGAAGACATGAAGTCTAACAATTTTCAGATGGAAATTGAGTGTTGGTCCGGACGGGTGTGAACCCTGGCCTCCCTCATTCAAATCAGATGCACTACCCACTGAGCCAACTGGGATGCAGTTAATAATGATATATGTGCCTAGTGTGAAAAATCATTAAATGGGGTACACAACATTGTTCCTTTTGTGATATATTACATTTCCTATTATAATTATTAATTTTTGCTTATATTTTTTTTAGGTTGGTTATGCTGTTACAACATATGGCAGGGAAACAAACAAACCAGTGATAGGATTTGATATGGGAGGTTGTATAACTATCTATCTATCTATCCATCCATTTATCTATCTATCCATCCATTTATCTATCTATACAACCATCCATTTATCTATCTATCCATCCATTTATCTATCTATCCATCCATTTATCTATCTATACATCCATCCATTTATCTATCTATCCATCCATTTATCTATCTATCCATCCATTTATCTATCTATCCATCCATTTATCTATCCATCCATCCATTTATCTATCTATCTATCCATCCATCCATTTATCTATCTATCTATCCATCCATTTATCTATCTATCCATCCATTTATTTATCTATCTATCCATCCATTTATCTATCTATCCATCCATTTATCTATCTATCCATCCATCCATTTATCTATCTATCCATCCATTTATCTATCTATCCATCCATTTATCTATCTATCCATCCATCCATTTATCTATCTATCCATCCATTTATCTATCTATCCATCCATTTATCTATCTATCCATCCATCCATTTATCTATCTATCCATCCATTTATTTCTTTATCTATCCATCCATTTATCTATCTATCCATCCATTTATTTCTTTATCTATCCATCCATTTATTTATCTATCTATCCATCCATTTATTTATCTATCCATCCATTTATCTATCCATCCATCCATAAATCTATCTATCTATCTATCCATCCATTTATCTATCTATCCATCCATTTATTTATCTATCTATCCATCCATTGTTCTATCTATCTATCCATTCATTTATCTATCTATCTATTCATTTATTTATTTATGATAATATGTCTCTCTAGGTACGTCTACAGATGTTTCTCGATATGCTGGCCACTACGAACATGTCTTTGAAACTACTACAGCAGGGATTACTATACAAGCTCCACAGGTAACTTCTCTTTGTGATATAATACCCTGCGGTGTGGGGTTAGTTGACCTAGGATAAGGATGTGCATCCAGAGGTTTAATAGTCTCCCCACCCACTCACCCGTTTTACTCCCCGTTGCATGATGACACTTAAAAAACAGCTGCAGGGTAGACTAGAGGTCTGAAGGCCTAACACAAATCGAAACGAGATGACCAACCCAGCAGCAGATGCCCGTATAACAAGCAAATGGACCTACTACCCCTTCTTCCGCGCAAAATACATCATACGTTACCATATCTAAATTGTGTTTAAAACAGTTTCTTCTACAAGTAAATATATATAGCAAATAATGCTTTAGAAAGGTTTCTTTCAAATTTTCATCATCCCTGGAAATCTATGCAGTCTTCGCTACTCAGTTGGCCTGCGAGAAATTCAAAACGAAAGTAAAGCGTGGCTTTTGAGTTGCATCATTGTGCCGAAAGCTTTGCCACCAGCTTGCCGCTCGCGTTCTTTTGTCGGGCCTTTCCCGCGCTTTTCTGTTTGTCTCCGACATGTTTAACGCGTTGCAATGTCGTCAATAAAACAAGATATACTTTAAAAGTTTGTATTTTTGATTGTTAGTTGAAGTGTTTAATTTCTACGTAGTAATATTTCCTCGTCATTTTGTTACTGGGTTCGCGTGACTCAGAGTCGTACTTGCGTGATAGCACTTGACAAGCTCCCTTTCGAAATCTCTCTCTCCGGGAAGGTTGCAATGTGACGCTCACAACATAACTTGGAAGCTTTGCGCCTCTTTTGCATGTAGAATTTTTTTCCTTCAATACTATGAAAATCACTAGAGTGGTAAAATGTCTGTTGAAAATTTGGCCTTGGGGGTGTGTCTTTTTGTACCACATGACCAATTTTGAGCAAAATGATTGGCCAGAAGCGATCACATGGTACAAAAACGAGACAGAATTTCAAACGAGCATTTTACCACTCTAGTGATTTCGATAGTACAAACTCAATTTTAGCGTCAAAGCATTTATATTTTCTATGTATTATTTAGTATTAAGAATTTTGAAAGTGAAAAGGTAATTCATGTAATCTTATGTAAATGTAACGTGGTGCGAAGCATTTTATAGGTCATTTACTTTATAAAAAGTGGTGGCTCCTAAAGGAGCCGTTGTTTTGTGTGTTGATCAAGAACCAATTTAAGCTCTCTCTCCACGGATTCGGCGGGCAAGCTGAATGTCCTTGGGCATGATGGTGACTCTCTTGGCGTGAATGGCGCACAAGTTGGTGTCCTCAAACAGACCAACCAAGTAAGCCTCGCTAGCCTCCTGAAGGGCCATCACAGCAGAGCTCTGGAATCGCAAGTCTGTCTTGAAATCCTGAGCGATTTCACGGACAAGACGCTGAAAGGGCAGCTTGCGGATCAACAGCTCGGTTGACTTTTGGTAACGACGGATCTCACGAAGAGCGACTGTACCGGGCCTGTAACGATGAGGTTTCTTGACTCCACCAGTTGCTGGGGCACTTTTACGTGCTGCCTTGGTGGCGAGTTGTTTTCGGGGAGCTTTTCCACCGGTTGATTTACGAGCAGTTTGCTTTGTACGAGCCATCTTTAAAATTTAGAAATTTTCTTTTTTCAGATAATTCAATTTTCAACCTTATTTCAGTTTTTATATCAGCCGCGCTTAGAATTGATTGGTTAAAAATTGTTGAGGTTTGATTGGCTTTGCGTACCGTCTTTGCTCTCTGATTGGTCGACGTTCAGGCGGAAACTTTGAACATCGATCCGAAATTATGGAAAAAGTCCATGCTCGATGATATTTCGCGCTTTTCACCGTCCTTATTAAAACAAAATTTGTTTAAAGAAACACAGCATTAGTAAAACCAAGCACAGGCATGCTTCATAGTGTATTTTAAATCATATTTTGATAAGAAATGGGATAGATTTTTTGCGAGCAAAGTCTTGCGAGCTTTGCTGGTTACATTCAAAGTGGATCAAGGTCATTCATTAGCATTTTGAACAATTAACTTTGAACCAACCAATCAACAAATAGTATAATATGAATATAAAGTTCAGCTTCAACCACAACTTATCATTCAGTTGATTCGTATTCTTGATTCAATAATGTCTGGAAGAGGTAAAGGAGGAAAAGGTCTAGGAAAAGGAGGCGCCAAGCGTCATCGTAAGATCCTTCGGGATAACATCCAGGGTATCACCAAGCCCGCCATCCGTCGTCTTGCTCGTCGTGGTGGAGTCAAGCGTATTTCTGGCTTGATCTACGAAGAGACCCGTGGTGTTCTCAAAGTCTTCCTTGAGAATGTCATCCGTGATGCTGTCACCTACACCGAGCATGCCAAGAGAAAGACCGTCACTGCCATGGACGTCGTCTACGCTTTGAAACGCCAAGGACGTACCCTGTACGGATTTGGTGGTTAGATGATTTGATCATCATAAAAAAACAAACGGCTCTTTTCAGAGCCACCACATGAAACAAAAGTTATGATGATCAATTTTAAAATGCTTTTATTCCATATAATTAGTTATATAAAATTATTGAAAAATGAAGCTTGACAGAAAAGAAAATATTAGTACGGTAATTGTCGTTGCAAAACTCGAGGAAAACCTTAAAATGTATTTGCTTAATGCCGCTGAACTTCAACAATCGAAAATCCAATATTATCATTCTTCAAGCAACTTTGATGTTTTTCTTAGCAAAGCCATTTAGCAGTTTATGGTTTAGTGGAATGAGTTGTATGTTTCCCAGAAACCAATTTAGCGCAACGCGCGCGCAAAGATAGCACTGAAATGGCTTTGTGGCGCCAAAATTCCAACGCGCGCCAGTTCAGCAATTTGACATGACAAAAAAAAAAAATACCGTCATTTTAACTGAATATGTCTAGACAAATTCGAATGGGTTCATGTCAAATCATTTCTAACCTACCAAGAAGAAATAAAACATACACAGCATTTTAGTATTTGTAATTTACAAAATAATTATTTATTTCCTTAGCTCAATAGAATAATTACAACACAAAAACAATTCCATACAGAAAAGTATTGTGAATGTTCCTTCGTTCGTAGAAATATCCAGACTTAAAAAAAAAATAGTTAAAACTAGATAAAAATAAGATTGAACGAGTTCTAAAACATGAAAAGTAAATGTTTATGGTACGACTGAAAGTTCATGGTCTCGTAAGCAATGGTTGATCTTCGAATGTTCTCTCGACCTAGTTCTTCTTTATTCAGTCATTTCTAGACCCCAAAAAACTATATCTTATTTCATAATTTGTTCATAGTTTTTAAGCATTTTGTCATAGTCTTTATGAAATATGTTTAGCTCCTAAAGAAGCTGTTGTTTGTATACTGCCAGGCAGTTAAACGGTCGCTTTACTTGCTGCTGGTGTACTTGGTGACGGCCTTGGTACCTTCACTGACAGCGTGCTTGGCCAATTCGCCGGGGAGAAGGAGACGAACAGCGGTTTGAATTTCACGAGATGTGATAGTGGACTTTTTATTGTAGTGGGCGAGGCGGGAAGCTTCACCAGCGATGCGCTCAAAGACGTCTTGAACGAAAGAGTTCATGATAGACATGGCTTTACTTGAAATACCAGTGTCGGGATGGACTTGTTTCATGACTTTGTAAATGTAGATAGAGTAGGTTTCCTTTCTCTTTTTGTGTCGCTTCTTTTTGTCTCCAATCACGGCCTTTTTGCCGGCTTTCTTTTCACCTTTCTTTCCAGCGACTTTGGCAGGCATTTTGACAACTCAAATACGAATAACAAGTTACGATATCGAATGCAAAAGAACTTGGCATCACATTGTGGTTCGCTTGCTATTTATACCAAACGAAGGTAGGATCGAGGATCGAAATCCCTGTAATTTGATTGGTACAACTGTAAGCTATTGTTTTAGAGGTCGTAGGTTAGATTTTCTACTGTTCCGATTGGATAAACGGATTTACCTACGTCTGAGAAAACACCACTGAAATAAAAACCTTCAATGTTTTATGCATGAAATTTACATATGTGCTTTGATTGGTGGATTTCGATCCTGTTGACCATATAAATTTGAACATAAAATTAATTTCATCTTATAAACATTTGTTAGTCACTCGAAGTTTGACGGTTTTTATACTCTCTAATATATCTACGAAAATGTCTGGACGTGGTAAAGGAAAAGCTAAGGGAAAATCCAAGACTCGATCATCTCGAGCAGGACTTCAATTTCCCGTTGGTCGTATCCATCGTCATCTTCGCAAAGGAAACTACGCTAAAAGAGTTGGTGCCGGTGCTCCAGTCTACTTGGCTGCTGTACTCGAGTATCTGAGTGCCGAAATCCTCGAGTTGGCTGGAAATGCTGCCAGAGACAACAAGAAAACCAGAATTATCCCTCGCCATCTCCAACTAGCCGTCAGAAACGACGAGGAATTGAACAAACTTCTCGGTGGAGTCACCATCGCTCAAGGTGGCGTTCTTCCCAACATCCAAGCCGTTCTTCTACCGAAGAAGACAGAGAAAGCAAAGAAATCGAGCCAGTCACAAGAATACTAGGCTCACAACCAACTTAAATAACAACGGCTCTTTTAGGAGCCAACACTTATCGAGAAGGCTCGATGATCAAATGCTTACACGTACCAAACTGAACGAATAACTTATTTATATTAGTGTAGTATACATTGAATACCATGAAAGCTCACAAAATTGCCTAATTTATATTGTGGGAGCTGTAAATAACAATTATGAACAAAATTAGACACTGAAAACGAACTTTGATTTATGAATATCGAAGATGACCGTTAACGCGCGCGCGTACGCATTTTTGGCGCCATTTTTACTTTCGAATCTTCTCATCTGCATAAATACAACTTCCTGTTGATAGAAGACCATAGAATCTAGCAAACAATTTCATGTTGGACAAGGATTTTAATTTGTATCAAGAGTTTTACTTAACTATGGCTTTTAGAGTCTTATTTCTGTCTAGTTAGCTCAATCATGTCTACTGATATTTTATTTTTGCAAACAAATATTTCTTAAATAAACTGTTTTTGTAGATTACTTGTTTATGCTTTGTTCACCATCAAATGATAGTGTTTTGAATACTAAAACTATGCAAGTAGAGTGCAAATAATATACCTGTGAAATAGTTAGCTGACTACTTAGTGCAGTTTTATGCTAATTCTATTGTTTGTTTTTTAGCACTAATTAAAGTTAATTTTGATATGGAATAAATTTGTTTGTTTGTTTAGAAATCCGTATAAGGGAGAACCACTAACTATACAATGAAGCTAAATGAGAAGCACCAAATACAGAAGGAAACAACCTAATTACACTTTACTGTCTTTGAAAGCGACAAAGATTTACTAGATACAAACTATCACACAGTAGCCATTTGATTTCACTCTAAATATGACTAGAACCAAGTGGCTACTGTACTGTAATAGAGTTCTCATCAACACACAAAGTGGAATCGTTAAATTTGGTAGTAAAATAGCAACTTTTATGCATATCAGGTGGTTCCTTTTATCATGATCAACAAACATTTACATAAAGAACAAGACATACAATATTGTTCTCCCTTGGTAATAATGAACAGTTTTAACATGGTTTCAATAGCCTGCGTAGCTCGGCCCTAGGGAGTAAGGGCCGGAGGGGAGGGGGATTGGGGAGAGAAAGGGAAGAAGGGAGGTTTTGATTTTTTTTTTGATTTTCCATAATTTCGCGCACGGATTCCGTGCGCGAAATTCCCATTGGTCGAGAGCGACCAGGTGAAATCTCATTGGCTGTTGTTAGCTATATTGTGACATGTATGATCAATATTGAACAGACCAACGGTATAGCTTGAGCTGTAACGAGTAGCTCTAATTACAAACGGCAGGCAAGGGATGATCACGCAGGCAAGTGAGATCAAGAAATTTTGATCTATAACATATCTAAAAGCGAGACCTTGGCATTAGAAGTTCAAAACTGATAAATATTTTTGGTTTATTTCACATTGGGTAAGGTGAATACGCTTTCTGACTGAACAAAGCAAGATATGCTGCATTGTTTACTTGACCTTTGAAGGTCATGTAAAATAGACTTGATTTCCGTTTGTGAAGTAAACACGCTCATCTCTTTTGAGTCTTGAGCTTTGGAACTTTATTAGACAAGTTTATAATGATAATTTTGATTGTGAAAATTTGGGACACACATATAATAGTAATATATTTTGAAATACGAAGTTTTTATGTTAGGAAACACTAGTAATGGAGGTGACAATTATGACAGCTAAACCAGACAACAAACAGTGCTAGGAAGAGGGCGTAATGGAAAATCAAGGGTCTTCGCTGCAGGCCCTCCCTTCTTCCCTTCCTCTCCCCATCCCCCTCCCCTCCGCCCCCTTTACCCCCTCTCCCCACCCCCAGGGCCAGCTACGCAGGCTAGGTTTCAACTATGACGCAGGCTATCTCATTGGAGAGAAACCAAATATAAGCTTATTGACCAAGTTACAGAACCTTTTGCTAAATAGAAACAATTATAAGCATCCAAACTCTGCCAAAATTACAGAGATATGTATGGTGTCCTTCCAAAACGTCCTTCCAAACCATACATTCTTTGTATTTTTGAAAAAAAAAAACAATAATTTTGTTGCAATTTGTGCAAACTTGTTCCAACTGTCAATTCTTTCTAATTTGTATTTGTTCTTTCCTGTGAAGGGGTTTATTTTTGAATTAAATTAATTTTGAGATACTTGGTTCCAGTCCTTTGCTCGATATGGTAAAGACTAATTGTTTGTCTTTTTTCTCAGCTTGACATAAACACTGTTGCAGCTGGTGGGGGCTCAAGGCTCTTTTTTAGGTCAGGGACACCTGTGGTAGGTCCTGAATCTGCAGGGGCTCATCCAGGTCCTGTTTGTTATAGAAAAGGTATGTACCTCATCATATCACAGGGAGCCCAAGCTCATCACTTGTGATCTTTTACAGTAAATGTATGGAGTGGCGAGATATCCTTTCGCTGTCCCTCAAATATACAATAATAAAAACTTTTTTTCAAAATCGCTATAATTGAGCTAAAACTCGGTTCACAGACTAGAAAACAATTATACACAACTATCTACGTAAAAAAAAAGTTTTTATTATTGTATATTTGAGGCACAGCGAAAGGATATCTCGCGACTCCATACATTTACTGTAAAAGATCACAAGTGATGAGCTTGGGCTCCCTGTGATCATATTAGTGGCTGTAATGATGATGATCATCATTATGAAAATTATTATGATGACAAATTATGAATTAATTAATTATTATTTAGTATTTTTTAGTAGTTGTGTTCATGGATAAAGTGTTTAGATTGATATATAAACCAATCATATTTCAATTTTTAGGTGGATACCTGGCGGTAACTGATGTTAATCTTGTGTTGGGAAGACTTTTGCCTGAGTAAGTCAATTGAAGCCATAAAAACTATACTTTTATACTTAATATACTATGCTTCATATGCTCATATTGTGTATAGTACATTTAACAACATATCAGCTCTATATGACGGTAAGTAAAGCATTTTCCCCTGCATTTTTCTTTTTCTGAGTGCAGTCATCTTTCATCCTTCTATCTCAGCCTTTCTGCCAAAAAACAAATGGATGTGCAACAAGGATTATAGCTTTTTTATTTCCTTTTCCTTTCATTAGGTATTTCCCAAACATCTTTGGTCCAAATGAAGACCAACCTCTTGACAAAGAAGGAGCCATGGAGGCCTTTACTAAATTCACTGACGAGGTATTAATCATACAACTGAACTGTTTTAACAAGTCAGTCAATCAAAAAATTAATCAACCAATCAACCAACCCCGGCAATCATCCATTCACAATCAAGCAATCAATAATTAAATCAATCAATTAATTGATCAATCAATCAACAAACCAGTAAATGAATGGATGAATCAAGCAATCAGGTCTATAATCAAACATTAATCATTGAATCGAATGAGTGGTGTTTTAATTGAGACATTAAGCAATTATTGGATGAGACTGAGTATGATATGAACAATTATGCAAACCAAGGAGGTTGCTATCTGCCGACAATAATTGTTTTATTATTCATTCAAAATATACAGCTCCATGCAGTTATATATCCAAAACGGTGCTTCTTCAATGATAGTTTAATACATCAAAACAGACAAATTAAGATTTTATTCCCAAAATATTCTCGGAACAAAAAAAAAATTTGGCCTTTTGTTGATTATTTTTGTGTTTTTGCTATCTTATCCTTTCAAAAATGTGGCTATTTCTTCCTTGCTAAGCAAGGGAAACCGTCCTGGATTTGAGGCAGCCATTTTCCCGAACCATTTTCCCGCTTTCTGCATGTGATGTAAGTCGTCCAATAATGTTTCAGTTATTTAAATATTTACCGAGCGGTGAGTCTTCGAGCTGCGAGGTAAATACTCACCGATAATCACTTCGCCTGAGGTGAATAATCGTTTTAGTATAAATACAAAGGTGATTATTTCAAAAAAGAAAGAAGGAAACAGCATTGAAAGTGAAAATGTTACGTTACGCGTAAAAATTGTAAACTTTGTCTCGCATATAATGACAAAAAAACAAAAAAACGTGAAAATTTACTATGATACCTTTAAATAGCTTGACACCAAACTTAGTAGCTTCTTTTGTCGATTTTGGGACAGCATTTTCTTTAAAGTTTTCAATTTCATCTTTGCTAACAGTGACAAAACAACTACTGGCAGCCATTTTGTCCGAAAAGGTGATTATCGGCTGATAATCCGAGATAGCAAACCAATCAGAGCGCGCGATTTTGTATAATCACCTTTGTATTTATACTAAATTGAATTATTGGCGTGATTCATCCAATAATGTTTTCATTTATTGGATGATTGACATCTTTCAAATTTGGTGAGTCAGACTTAGCATGTTATGAAAAGTTAACCAGGCAAAATCAACAAATCAGAAATGGGGAAATGTTTTCAATGAATAATAATTATAATTATTAAAAAAACTACTGATATTCCTTATTTATATAGCTCATCCTTTTTGTGTTTTGTTTAGGTTAATGATTTTGTAGCCAGTCAGCCTGAGGGAAAGCAAATAAAACCCTACACCGTGCTGGACCTTGCTTTAGGCTTTGTTCAAGTTGCTAATGAAAGCATGTGTCGACCAATCCGAAACCTCACTGAAGCTCAAGGTCATGATACGTCTAAACATGTTTTGGCCTGCTTCGGCGGCGCTGGAGGTCAACATGCCTGTGCAATAGCGCGGTCACTGGGAATGTCAACTGTCTTTATACATAGGTAAAAGTTGTGTTTTATGATGAATATAGACTTTGTAGATCAACTTATTGAAAAAGGTCTATAGTAGACAAAATTGACCAACATGTTGCTATATATATGACCGTTTTGGTCCAATTATAAACTTTTTGGAAATAATTCTTTGTCTTATGTATTTCAATGTCACCTGGACAATGTTTGGACCAAAAATTTTTATTTTATTCCCAGAGGTTTTGCAATGGGTCAAAACATACATAGCAATGCGTTAGCCTATTTGGTCTATTCGACAAATAAAATACATTGAGAAAATATGGTTGGTATTGTTATTTTTTGTTTTAGATATGCTGGTATATTGTCTGCATATGGTATTGCATTAGCTGATATTGTACATGAGGCACAAGAACCCTGCACATATTCATATGAACCAGGTAAACAGAATTCTTCTTTATTTCTGTTGAGGGAGGTGCCCTCTTAAAGAACGCATTAATAAGTCTTTAGTCCAATCACTCCATGCATGAAGTTTATCCACCTCCCCTCCCCCCTCAGTTACCCTTCCCCTCTAATTAGTACTCTATAAATAAGTTTGTATATTTTTAAATATTTTATATGAATTGTTTATTTTATATTTTAAATAAAAGACCTGGTGTTTTTATACCTGATAAAACACTGCTGCTCGTTGTTCAAAAGATCAACTATATATTTGATTGCTGAAATCAGATTAATTGTTTTTGTGTTGTCAGATTCTTTTCAATACTTGGATGGACGAATTGACAAGTTGATAGAGAAATGCAGAGAAGAACTGATCAATGAAGGGCTTAGCAAGTAAATATTTGATGATTATCATCAACATCATCATCATTATTACAGTGCGGATCACAAAACCATGGGCACCTAGAAATATTTCAGAAATCGTTTATTATTAGTTGAACAACTCAGAAACAACTATATCACCGCAAGAAGTTTGACTGATGTGTAGTATGATCAACGTTTTGTAGTTAGAGTTGTTTGTGAGTTGTTCAATGAACAAGAAACGATTTTTAAAATATGTCTGGATGCCCACGGTTTTTCGATTCGCATTGTAATACCATTATCAACAATTATCATCACCACACTCATTGATCACATAATCAACATCTTGGTCGTCATCATCGTTGTCATCATCTTTGACAATATGTTTGTCATTTTTAAAGATAATTACTTATATCATTATCATCTCTTTATTCATTATTATCATCATGAACATCATCATCATCATCCATATCATCTTGTCACTGTTGTCATCTTCATCACCACCAATATCACCTTGCTTACTCATCTACAACATGAACATCAACTTCATCATCATCATCATCATAACCTTTATAATTATTATTATCATCAGCAGCAGCACATTGTTATCATCATTCCATCATCCCCTTCAACTTATTAAGTAATCATATCATCATCAACTTTGTGATCATTATCATTAGCATCATAATCTTTTTAATAATCCCATCATCCCCTTTATAATCACTCATCATCATCATCATCATCATCATCTTTGTAAACATTGTAATTATCTGAATAATCTTTTTAATGATCCCATCATCCACTTTATAATCACTCGTCATCATCATTATCATCATCACCACACTCAATGATCATATGCTAATCTATGTATTCTGTAATGTATTTTAGGGATTGTATTTCAACTGAGGTGTTCCTTAACCTACGTTATGACAGGACAGACTGTGCACTGATGTGCAATGGAGTCCAAGACAACTCCAAGGTAACCTACAAACCATTGTACAAAAACCTTTCAATATTAAACACTAAGTATCCCTGCAAGAAGAGTCTCTGTGGGGAGGGGGTGAAAATAGACAGTATAAATAGGTTCCCATTAAAATCTGTACTTTCCCATTTAAATCTGTACTTATGCAAATTGTGTTCATGTGTGCTAAACACACAGATCAACCAATCATAGTATATTATTTCTGAAGTGAACTTCTCTGATTGGTTGATCTGTGTGTTTAGCACACATCAACACAATTTGCATAAGTACAGATTTAAATGGGAAAGTACAGATTTAAATGGGAACCTGTTCATATTGCTTACACCCGGAGTGTATTATTAGTCATCCAGTTACATAATAACAATAATAACAATAATTTAATATCAGAATTTCCTCAAATATGGCTATTCACCTGATATGAAAGCTATATGCACATTCTCTACTGCTAAAATATCCTAGAAGCTAAATAAACAACTTAAAAAAACCCAAGTAATTATAAAATATATAAAAACGACAATACTAATGAATAGGAATACTAAATGAAATCATCAAGGCCTAAATGACCTTTTCCACGTAACAAAGTGTTGTGTGATAACAAGGTAGAAATACCTGGACAAACAAGTGTGGGAAAGTTGAAAGGTTTGCTTTTTCGCTCATCATAGTCTCAATCATTTAATAATTTAATTACAAACGGTTATGATGTCGATATTTCAAAACTATTTAAGTAAATCTCGTTGTTGTTGTCCTTATAGTTATCTGTTCTTCTTTTCTATTACTTTCTTCTTCCCTTTATTATTTAAATATTTATATACAATATACATTCGAAATATCTAATAATATATGAGTAAACTAATTTCAACCATTGTAAATAAATTTAACTTGCCTAGACTAGCTATTAAGCTAAATGCAGGTTAAATACATATTTGTAAAAATTATTTCTTCTTTAATAAAATTGAATTGAATTGAATTGAATCATCAATCAAAGTTAAGTCAACATTTTTATGGTGTTACAAATTTCATTATATTACCTATCAGATCATAGTCTCGCTCAAATTTTTAATGGGATGATTTTCAATGGATTGATCTCCCTACTAACTATTATATGAATGGCATCTGCATTAACTGGTTTACTAAATCTCTGTTATAGAACTCGTGTGGACATGGGAATTTTGAGAAATCATTTCTGGAGAGGTAAGGCATGACAAATATGATGATGATGCTGATGATGTTTGGTGATGACAATGATGATGATGATGACAATGATAATGGTGTTGATGATGACAATGATGATGACAAAGGTGATGGTGATGGTGATGGTAGAGATTTGTGAAGATTGTGGTGGTGGTGACAATGATGATGCTGCTGCTGATGATGATGATGACAATGATAATGCTGATGCTGACAATGATGCTGCTGACAATGGTGATGATGATGTGATGATGATGATGGTAGGGATTTGTGAAGATTGTGGTGGTGGTGACAATGGAAATGATGATGGTGCTGACGATGATAATGAAGTTGCTGATCAGTTCTTAAATCAGTATAAAATATCCTTAACAGTTCTGATTTCCATTGTTTTTGCCTTGTCAAAATAAATGTGTTTTCCTATATTCAGATACCATAGAGAGTTTGGTTTTGATATTCCTGGTCGTAAGATATATGTGGATGATATACGAGTACGTGGTGTTGGTAAATCTACAGTCAACATTAGAGGACCAGATAGCCCTCCGACTGGACCACCAAAACCCAAAAAGGTATTACAGTATCTCCTGAGAATGGATACAGTAATAGCTCACGTATAAGAACCTGAATTTTTCAATTTAGCCTAAATAGGTTCTTATTAAGGTTCTTATATAAATGGTACTTAAACCTTAATAGGTTCTTATGCGGAGGGGGCTTAAGATGAAAATGTTAGCCTAACAGGTTCTTAAAACCCAGGTTCTTATACGTGGGCTATTACTGTCTTTTGTGAAGAAAGAATTGAGGAATGAAAGAAAGAATGGATAAATGAATGAATGTGGGATGAATGGATAAGTCAATCAATCAATATTAATCAATCAATCAAACAAACAATAAATGAACTGCTGAATGGATAGATAAATGAATTATTGATTAATTTAATGAACGAATGCATGGATGGATTGATGAATGAATGCATGCATGGGATAAATAGAAAATGACTTATTGAAAGGGATGATTGAAAGAATTTTAATGGATGAACGAATAAACGAATGAATCAACAAATGATGAATGAATGGATGGATGGATTGGTGAATGAATGCATGATAAATATTTTAAATAAAAAAATGACTTATTGAAAGGGATGGTTGAAAGAATTTTGATGGATGAAAGAACAAACGAATGAATCAACAAACAAAATGAATGGATGGATGGATGGATGGATGGATGGATGGATGGATGGATGGATTGCTGAATGAATGCATGATAAATATTTTAAATAAAAAAATGACTTATTGAAAGGGATGGTTGAAAGAATTTTGATGGATGAAAGAACAAACGAATGAATCAACAAACAAAATGAATGAATGACTGAATGCAAAAATGCATAAATGGATAATGAACAAATGAATGAATGAATGACTGGATTAATGAATGTATGTACAAATTAAAATGAGAATAGCTAAATTAATTAAATAAATAAGCAGCGTGATTGAAGGATCAATTAATGACTGAATATGAAGAATGCGCTAGACACCTATTTCAATTAACGTTGTTCATCTGGTAATGGTTGATCTAAGACCGATAGGAATTGTGGGAGCTTGTTAATCTGCAAATACACTATTATTATCACTCTTGAATATTAGTGTTTACTTCTGAAATACTATTATCTGTAATTCAGCACCATTCAAGTGTGATTCAAACAATGTATTTGAAATTTAATGAACTCCCACAATTCCTATCGGTCTCAGTCAGATCAACCATTTCAGATGGACAACTTAATTGAAATAGGTGTATATACAATTTGAATGAATGACTGATGGACTTACTTACTTTTCTCAGATAACGAAGTGCTACTTTGAAGATGGTTTGGAGGATACATCTGTGTATTTCTTGGAAGAGATAGCTACTGGATATGATATACAAGGACCCGCCATTATCATCGATAAAACAAAGTAAATCAACTAATATATAACATACATTATAAAATAGCTACAGTGGTACCTCTATTAAGCGGTCGCCTATTAAGCATTCACCTTCTATTAGGCGGCCACATTAAAAAGTCCCAAATCTATTTTTATACCTCTATTCAGCGGCCAACCTCTATTAAGCGGTCACTTTGGAAAGTCCCGAGCGTGACCGCTTAATAGAGGTACCACTGTATTCAAATTCTTGCACTCTGATTGGCTCAACAGATCATATGGAACATCAATTCATTTGATTTTAACTACTGAATATTTTATAAGAGAAAACTAGGCTGCAGTGCTCTATCGAGTTATGCTGCGGAGCAAAAACAAGGTTACAACCTTCCTTGGCAGAAATATTATCTTTATCTATTATTATTTATTTCAGTACCATTGTTGTTGAACCATTCTGTTCAGCGTGTGTTACTAAAGAAGGAGATGTTCGTATCGAGGTAATGAATCAAAGCAAATCAAAGAAACATACAGACAGGGGCGGATCCAGAAATTTGACAAGGGGGGTGAACTTTGATATCCTTTTGACGGATAACGGCAGACACAAGAGCGCAAAGATCGTAATGTGCCCGCTTTTCTTTGCTAATACGGAACTTTACTGCAAAAAGGGGGGGGGGGGGTGAAAAGACACCCAGTCCCAATCCCCCCAATCACCTCCGTCTGCCCCTGAGGGATGCTTTCCTTTTACATGGAAAAACCGGAAATTGCGGTTGGAAAACAAATGATACGCGTCTTTCCAATCGAAAATTTTCAGAAATCTCGGATTTGTGATCGAGGTATGATCCTATCTCATATCCCCTTTACAACCCTTTTAGAAATGGAAGGGCAGACAAGTCAAGGATCTAATACATGTTTATTTTCAGATAGGAGTGAACAAAAGCAAGGCGCATGTTGGAACAAAACTGGATCGAATTCAGGTACGTAGAATAAAATAGAATAAAAAAATTTATTCAAAAAGAGTAACACTTAATATCTAAAGATAATATACACATGGCCCTCAAAATAATAACAATGAATGGAAAAAAGAAAGCAATTGTACCTCCTCTAACTAATTTATACCTAATTTGAATAAATAGATACATATCGTACAACAACAATAAAGGCAAGCTTATAAAGCACATTTATTAAGTTTCGGAAATGATCCATAATCTTTTGCGCCACTAGCTTGGTAGTCTTGTCATGAGTGACATTTCTTGGAAAGTGTGTATCAATTATATTGGGCATAAATCAGCTTTGTTTAAAAATGTTTTAAATACTCATGCTTACTTACCGGCATGCTTTGCGTTGTTTATATCGGAGTCATTCACAGTCAGTCGCATTACGACAAAAACAAATATAACAAGATGCTAAATGATTTAGTGAGAGTGTAAATACCCACTAACATCGTAAAAGATATCAAAATATCTGTGCCATTTTCATGGTCCACAAAATTCAGTCTTTATTGCGGTGCATGCTGGTAAATGACCATGGGCCTTTAATGCTACGTATTTTGTTTAAATAGCTTTTGATATTGTTTTCTTTCATAGTTGGCCATCTTTTCACATCGATTTATGAGCACAGCCGAACAAATGGGAAGGTATGTAACCAGACATAACAGTCACGCAAGAGAGTAGTATCGCTAAAGGCATGCAATAATAAAATAATAAAATAACACAATGATAATCATAATATATAATATTCCGGTAGCAACACACTAGCCACGAAATAATAAAATAACGTTATAGTCACACAATATTTAAGTAACACAATAGTCATGCAATAATAAAGTCACGCAATATAAAAGCAACGCTATTGTCACGCAATATCAGAGTAACGCAATAGTCACACAATAAAGTAACACACTAGTCACAATAATAAAGTAACATGATAATTAAGTAACGCAATAGTCACATACCAAAATACTACGCAAAATATTAAGTTATGACTTTTGTCATTGTCAATTCAGAGTACTACAAAGAACATCTATATCGACAAACATTAAGGTGCGTTGGTGAAAATGTTTATTTAATACAAATGGTTTCCTTGTTGCTTGGTAAGATTGGAATACTAACTGGCCACTCTTTTTATATAAACAGGAAAGACTGGATTTTTCTTGCGCCATGTTTGGACCTGATGGAGGCTTGGTAGCTAATGCACCTCACATCCCAGTCCACCTCGGCTCAATGCAAGAAACTGTACAATATCAGGTGTGGAATTGACAATTAAACAATTGATATCAATAAGAAGTACATGCATAGTATTACATACTTTATTGGTTGAGTCAGGTTAAAAAGTCATGCAGCCAATGACTGACGTGGACTTGTAAAAATGCTGTTCAAACAAATATACTGACAGTTATCATGATTTGCAGTCCATATCAACAATATCATTATAAGCATCATCATCATCGCTTTATTATCATCTTCATCAATATCATCATCACTATGAGTATTATTATCATCATCATCATCATTTTCATCAATATCACCATCAATTCATTATCGTCATCATCATTCATCGTTATTATCTTCATAAAAAATATTTTCCAATTAATCTTTATTTCTATTAGTCGCTTCCCTGCAGCCATTTTTAGCATTGCGTAACGACATTAACAAGGCGGCGCAATAGGCTTTATTATTATTGTCATCATCATTCTCACCACCATTGTTGATAACAAAATATTTTTAAATTGCTTCACGTGAGAAACTCATCTGATCCCATTTCAGATTCGTAACCTTGGTGACGACCTCAAAGAAGGTGACGTCATTCTCACCAATCATCCGGTAGCCGGAGGGACTCACTTGCCCGATTTGACGGTCATTACCCCGGTAGGTCTCGTTTATACTCTACTATGTATGTCCTAAACATTTTAAGTTGGCTGATAACTTAGTGCGCATGCACACAATTAGTCATATTCAGCCTATTTTTCTTTTTCCTAGGTGTTTTATAAAGGTGAGAACAGACCTGTGTTTTATGTAGCAAGTCGTGGACATCATGCCGACATTGGAGGATTAGCACCGGGTATGTACACAGGAATCCCGTCACAAATTGCTTAACAAAAAACTGGAAGCATTTTTAGCCGTTTTCTGTCAGTATTTAATTGAATTAACTGAATTTTACACAGGATTTTTAAATGTTTGTTTTTTTAACCCCAGGTTCGATGCCACCTAATTCCAAGACCATCTACCATGAAGGGGCGGTGTTCAAGTCTTTCAAGTTAGTCACCAATGGACGATTCCAAGAAGAAGGTATACAGATTATGAACACACTTCTATCAATGGGCTTTTATCACACGGCGGCCATGTTTATTCCCATGAGAAAAAAAAACATTTGTTTGGAGCCTTATGAAACCCATGAAAGCGAGGGCAAGGAAACCCAAGGGATTCAAAACCTATTGTTTTAACAAATATGGCGAGTCGAAAGCTGCGTTTTTGTTTGCCCCCTAATACAGTACCGCTATTGTTTGGTTAGGTTTAGGGTAATTGTTTGGAAAGACTCTATTGTTTTTTAAACCAATCTTAAACGATGTTTCGATTTGGTGCTGACTGTCCCATGGCGAGCTGTGATAAAAGCGAGTGTGGCTTCAATGTAAGCAGTCTGCACATATAAGTAATTTTAAAGCACATTGGAACGATGTGGACTGTGCTACATGAATACAAACTTTATTACATTATGTATTACGGCTATGATATTACAGGCAGTTGTTCTAGCAAATTAAATCACGTATACTTTCTTTTTGTTTCTTGGGTTAGCTTTGACCGATGCGTTAATGGCCCCTAAACAATACCCAGGATGTAGTGGAACGCGCAACCTCAGTGACAACAAATCAGATCTTCGTGCTCAGGTCGCAGCAAATAAAAAGGTCAGTGAGAGAACTGTAGTTTCCCTCGCATCCGTTTTAAGTCTTGTTCCATACCCATACTTCTTCTTGTGTCTTCTTCTCTCTGCTCGTCTCTTCTCGTGTCTTCTCGTCTCTGTCCGTCTCTGCTCGTCTCTATTCGTCTCTTCTCTTCTCTTCTCTTCTCTTCTCTTCTCTTCTCTTCTCTTCTCTTCTCTTCTCTTCTCTTCTCTTCTCTTCTCTTCTCTTCTCTTCTCTTCTCTTCTCTTCTCTTCTCTTCTCTTCTCTTCTCTTCTCTTCTCTTCTCTTCTCTTCTCTTCTCTTCTCTTCTCTTCTCTTCTCTTCTCTTCTCTTCTCGTCTCGTCTCGTCTCGTCTCGTCTCGTCTCGTCTCGTCTCGTCTCGTCTCGTCTCGTCTCGTCTCGTCTCGTCTCGTCTCGTCTCTTCTCGTCTCTTCTCGTCTCTTCTCGTCTCTTCTCGTCTCTTCTCGTCTCTTCTCGTCTCTTCGCTCTTCAGTGAGAGAAGTGGACTGTAGTGGAATCGAACGAGACTGAAAATGGCTGTGAAGGAAACTAAGAGAGCTGAAGATTTATTTCTTAGATTTATTATAGATATCTTTACATTCTTGTCTGCAATAATAATACTTCAAAAATCGTTGTTGCAATAAAAGGTACAGTCCATGCATGCACACTCTGAAGTCTGCAAAGGATCACTATTTTCTTCTCTTGTTATTGATTGATTCAAAGCATATTTTGGTTGTACGTGTTTGTGTTTGATGACCATAATTCAAGTTGTTGCAGAGGATGATGTAGCGTGATTTCCCGACGGGCATGCCCTGGGTCCTAAAATCAGGCTAAGGATGATGATGACATATCTTAGAAATCCAGCAGGATTCAGAGTATGGACTGTAGCTTCGGCTGCGACAACGGTTTTTGAAATAGATATATATAATATGTTTATTATTTCAGGGAATAACTCTAATTAAAGAACTCATTGATGAATATGGCCTTGAAGTTGTCCAGGCATACATGGGACATATACAGGTATGTGCACAATAAACAGGTATGGGACATATACATGCATATCATATGCAGCTATGGGACATATACAGGTATGGGACATAAATAGGTATGGGACATAAACAAGTGTGGGACATAAACAGGTGTGGGACATAAACAAGTATGGGACATATATAGGTTTGAGCACCATAAACAGGTATGGGACATATCATAGGCAGGTATGAGACACATACAGGTGCCCCAAACCAAATAGTACTCTAATATTTGTCTCCTGCAGCAAAATGCCGAAGATGCCGTCCGTGAGATGCTGAAAGAAATGGGCAGGAAGTTCCAGGTAAGAATTTGAGCTACATACTACAATTAGCGGATACCTCAAGTTAAATTTTGTTTGTGCTGTACCTTTTGCCTGGCTAAGTTTTCTTTTGTTTGTTTTTCAGAGTGCAACTGGTCAAACCAGTTTTTCAGCTGAGGACTTCCTTGATGATGGCACTCTTATCAAACTTACTGTCAGCATTGACATCAACACTGTAAGTTTGACTTTCTTTTACGCGGTATCACTACAAAACGTGTATTTCTTAGTGTATTTCTTTACAGTCATTGGTTTGTTCAAGGGATTTATTTCTTTATTCATTCATTCATTTATTTATTCATTTATTTATTCATTTATTTATTCATTTATTTATTTATTCAACCATTTATTTATTCATTTATTTATTCATTTATTTATTCATTTATTCATTCATTTATTTATTCATTCATTTTTTCACTTATTCACTTATTCCTTTTATTTATTCATTTATTTATTAATTCATTTTTTCATTTTTTCACTTATTCATTTTTTCACTTATTCACTTATTCATTTATTCATCTATTCATCTATCTATCTATTTATTCATTTATTTATTCATTCATTCATTCATTTGTTTGTTTTTATTGATTTCTAGGGCAGTGCTGTGTTTGACTTCGAGGGGACTGGTCCTGAGATATACGGGAACCTAAATGCACCACGCGCCATCACCCATTCAGCGATCATCTATTGTCTGAGGTGTATGGTCGACCAGGATATACCACTGAACCAGGTGAGAATCACTGCTCTATATGAGCAAATTGTCTTTTTCAATAAAGCGTTGAGCCTTTGTGCATGGTCCAAATTCTTTGTAAATCGCCTTATTCTGCCATGCAACTGACGACATAATTACTGCATAAAAGATTCAATTGTAGCTACTGCTTCATTTAAAAACTTTTTTTAAAGAGGTTTATAATAACAAAAACAGAATGATTTTCAGATGCTATCGCTTATTCCCCGATAGAGTAGGACCCAGACCCTCGGGTTCTTTATTTCGCAGTGTAAGTTTCTATTGTAGGTAAATTAGTCAAGGAGTGGAGATAAAACCCGTGGTATTTCTATTGTTTGTTGATGTTTTCATCCCTTGCCTAACGACGGTACAAAATACAAAAGAATTTATCACATGCTATCGAGGCTTAGACTGCACAATGAAGAACTTGCCTTACCACGGTACAAAATAAAAAATAATTTAAGCCCTTCTATCGAGGCTTAGGCTGCACAATCAAAGAACTTGCCTTACCACGGTACGAAATTAAAAATAATGTAAGCCCTTCTATAGAGACTTAAACTGCACAATGAAGAACTTGCCTTACCACAGGCTGCACTGAATACAAAAGAATATATCACATGCTATCGAGGCTTAAGAACGTACCTTACAATGGTACAAAACTGGTCGTAAAACTTGGCATTACAATACAAGATTCAGACTCTGTGATGATTGAGTTTGTTTACTGCTGTTTTGTAGGGATGTCTTTATCCAGTGACTGTCAAAATCCCTGACCCATGTCTACTGTCACCGTCAGATGACGCAGCTGTTGTCGGGGGCAACGTGCTAACGTGTCAGAGAGTCGTTGATGTCATACTCAAAGCATTCAAGGTCTCCGCTGCATCTCAGGTATGGCCAGCGGTATCTTATTTACCAAACACACAACATACAAACCGACCGACGGACGGACGGACAAAAACTAATGCAAAAGGAAATAACAGAAAGAAGTACAAATGGATTAAACAACACGAACAAAATAAACGAACCAATAAAAGAACAAATAAGAGAAAAACCAAACGAACGTACAAACAAACGAACAAAACAAACGAACGAACAAACGAACAAAACAAACGAACAAACAAACGAACAAAACTAACATACAAACAAAAAACAAACGAACAAACAAACTGTTAACGGTGTTCTTTCGAGACGTTAACGGGACAGACTAACTGTAATCTTGATAGGCTGGTACCGGATCTTTATTTGTTGTAGTAGTATTGCATTGGACTATCTCCTCTGCTCATCTACTTTACAAGCTAAAACTTACTCATATTTATATCAAAATACAAGGTAACATGAGCCTTTCGCTCTGACAAATAAGAACTAAGGTTCTGATTGTCTAACTGCAACGGCACGACGGGACGGGTGCTAATGCGAAATTGTCTTTACAACTGTTTAACTTTTAGGGTCATACTGAGTTATCGTCGTGAGAGCATTCGCACAATTGTAGGCAGCCAATCCTTATATTTTCCTAACCTATAATTAAAGTAATGAGAAAGTTTCTTTTGACTAGAAGATCGACCATGAATCATACGAATAAACATGAATACACGTTTGTGTAAAAACCTGAGTGTCGCTTGGAGATAGAATGATCAGCTAAACAATCCTGTCTTCCCAAATGGTAGTATGGACATGTATGACAAAATTGGTAGACTTCTAGTCTCCGACTTGACATTTAATTAGTTTCTAAAATATTTTTAATTATTTCTTTAATAATTAAACAACAAACGAACTCTATTTTGCCGAAGTCACGTTCCAAGGTAAACCAAGGCCACATATCTAATTGTGATCTTGTTTTAGTTAACAAAACGAACAAACGAACAAACAAACAAACAAACAAAAGAACAAACAAACAAAAGAACAAACAAACAAAACAAACAAACAAAAGAACAAACAAACGAACAAACAAACGAACAAAACAAGCAAACAAACAAAAGAACAAGCAAACAAACAAAAGAACAAACAAACAAACGAAAGAACAAACAAACAAAAACAAAACAAAAAAGAACAAGCTAACAAATAAGAACAAAGCTCTTCACCATTATGTGAAACGAGTTCATGCCAAATCGTACATGTCACCCCTCCCCCTCTAGGGATGTATGAATATCACAGCTTTTGGTGACGACAAGGACTACCAATACATTGAAACCCTGGCCGGGGGATCTGGTGCGGTGAGTCAAGAGACCCAATTAATTACTAGGGAATGTATGACTTGCCCTGTGCATCATTGTAGTCTCCCCCGCAGATGTTTTAATCTTAGATCTGTACAGGACCCGAAGTGATCCCAGGACCCGAAGTGATCCCGGGACCCGAAGTGATCCCCAAAACTGTTGTTATTGTACCCGAAGTGATCCCAGGACCCGAAATGAACCCGAGATAGGACCTGAACTGATCCCCGTATATTCTACGGAATGGACGTGTGGAAATAGGAAGTTTAATTTAATTAATCTTAAAAGAAATTGTGTTGTCACTTTCAATTATTTTGTTTATTCATTTTTTTTTTAAATTATTTATTGTTTAGTTTTAAAAATATGATTGGACATCATCTGTGATGTAATATGGTCAATCAGAAGATGACAAAGAGAGAGCGCAGCTTTGCTTTTTCCTCTTTGAGTAGATTTTTATTGTTTATTTTATTTTGTTTACTAGTTCTTTCACAATATTTTTGCCTTCTTATTTTCTTATTTGACGGATTATTTTTTGATGACAATGAGAAAACTACATTCACATGAAAATACGGAGAAGAGCAGGTTGTAATATTATGTTTTCTATTTATTCTGTATTATATTTTTTTCGCGTTATGCGCTCTGGCCATAAGACAGTGGAAAAAAAACTTCCCGTACGGCCCTCGCGCTCTGTTAATAAGATATTAATATGTCCTTCGCATGAGCACCATTCGTAATAATAAACAACGGCATGTATACAAAAGTATGCAAAAATTCTTATATCGCAACAAATTATTATTTTTTATACTTTTATAAATGTAATTTAAGAACGAAAACAGAGTCTGACACTTCCATGTGAGTTCACTGCGATGCAAATCACCTTAATTGTTACTGTTTTAAAAAATATCTAAAAGTAAACTAAATAATTTAAAAAAAATGAATAAACAAAATAATTGAAAGTAACAACACAATTTCTTTTAAGATTAATTAAATTAAACTTCCTATTTCCACACGTCCATTCCGTAGAATATACGGGGATCAGTTCGGGTCCTATTTCGGGTTCATTTCGGGTCCTGGGATCACTTCGGGTACAATAACAACAGTTTTGGGGATCACTTCGGGTCCCAGGATCACTTCGGGTCCTGGGATCACTTCGGGTCCTGTACAGATCCCCTACATGAGTAAGTAGGTGATGAATAATGACGATAATGACGAAGATTATATGATGATGGTGCTGAGAATGATGATGATAATGTTGATAATTATAATGCGGATAATAATGAGGAAGATAATGATTGTGACAAATGATAATGATGATAATAAATATGATGATAATGATGAAGATGATAATGATAATGATGATAATGATAATGATGGTGATGGTAGTGATTATGATGATAATTATGGTGATGGTAGTGATTACCGGTTAGATGATAATGATGGTGATGATAATGATGGTGATGATAATGATGGTGATGATAATGATGGTGATGATAATGATGGTGATGATAATGATTATGATTATAATGATGATGATGATAATGATGATGATGATAACAATGATGATTATAATGATAATGATTATAACGATGTTGCTCTATTATTTATACCGTCCGATCACGTGATCCATGCAAGCGTTCCCATGATGCACCACAGGGGTATTGTCATACATTCACTAGTGTTTTGCTATTATATGTTGTTATAACGCACGCGTTTCATTCACGTAGGGCTGCATGAACAATGTTCTTTTTGGAGACGTAAATTTCGGCTACTATGAAACAATTGCTGGCGGCGCCGGAGCGGTGAGTTTGATTTTCTCCTCTTGCAAAGGCACTTGGGATAGGTGACAGACAGACAGACAGACAGATTTAATACGCGCGGACGTGAAAAAATTTTGTTTATTGCTTGAATGCTTTTTGTCCTACCTATCTATTTATTTATTTTATGTATTTATTTATATATTTATTTATTCAATTTTATTATTTATCTATTTATATGTTTGTTTGTTTGGTCTCTCTATTTCATGTATATGTTTTTGTTTGTCGATTTGCGTGTTCTCATTTATTATTTCTTTTATTTTTTTTACATCTTTTGATATTTTTAGTGTTTTTTTTTAGTCACTATTACACAAACAAGAGCAGGAAATATAAAGAAAAACCGAATTACGTCGTTATAGCTGATTTAAGTTTTATTTAATCAGTTAATGGCTATTGGTCAGTATCGAAGAATGTAAAGTTGCAATAGTACCGGAAGGTGGCCAGTTTAATTATATTTCATTGTTTAATCTGTTTTCATGATTAAATCTGTCTTTTTTGGAACTATCCTAAGAGCCTTTTCGGGATAACACTCAGCCCAAAACTATCTAAAATGCAAAGATGGCACAATAAGGAAAACAAGCGGAAAAAATGCAAATTTAATGAAATATCACCAAACGAAGAGTGATAATGATGATGATAACGATGATGGTTATGATGACAATGGTAATATTAATTACATGTAATGCTCATGGTGACTATAATCATAGTGATGATGACGGTGATGATGATGATGATGATGATGGTTATGATGACGATGGTAATACTACATTTAATGATCATGATGACTATAATAATGGTGACTGTGATGATGGTGGTGGTGGTAAGGTTGTTATTATGAAGTTGATGGTGCTAATGATGATAATAATGATGGTGATGATCTTGATAACGATGACAATCATTATATAAATGATAATATAATGATAGGACGACAATGAAGATATGATGACGATGATGATGGTGATTATAATAATGGTAGTGGCAATCAGAGTAATACTAATAATAGGGATATTTCTTTCATTAACGGTGTTATTTTTGTAAAGGGGCCGACATGGGATGGTCGCAGTGGTGTGCATGTTCACATGACCAATACTCGTATAACAGACCCTGAGGTGCTGGAGTGCAGGTACATAATAGACCCTTTGAGGGGGGCTTTGTTTGTTTAATTCTATTGTACTGATTCATTATTATAGTTGTATTTTTAAGCAGTAGGTAATATAATGAAATTTGTAACACCGTAAAAAATGTTGACTTAACTTTACTAAAGTTTTAGTAAAGTTAAGTCAACATTTTTTACGGTGTTACAAATTTCATTCTATTACCTATCATTTATATCATTTATACCGACGCAGACTATACTAGTTTACTCGCTAGTTTCCATTTTTAAGCAGTAGTTGCTTTTTGTATGAAAATTAAATGAAAACCTGATAAAACGTTTCACAACTCGCGAATAAAAACTAAAGCGCGCTTTTTCCATGAAGTTATGTCTGTGGGCTTTTATCACACGGAAACCTTTGTTTGGAACGTTCTGAAACGCATGAAAGCGAGGGCAAGGGAACCCAAGGGATTCAAACCTATTGTTTCAACCAATATGGTACCCTGGGTTCCATAGGTGCCGCTCGCCTCCCCGCCGCTCTCTCTCTCTCTCTCCCCAATCCCCTCTAGAGCCTCTGGAACGGCACAGGGTACCAATATGGCGGTCCGTGATAAAAGCGAATGTGTGTTATATAATAATGTAAAAATGTTTAAGGAAAGCTGGCATGCACCTGAATTAATTATAGATACTTGAATATCTACACTCATCTCGCTTTAGGTATCCAGTGGTCCTTCGATGTTTTCATCTAAGGACAGGTTCAGGTGGGCGTGGTCATCACGTGGGTGGCGAGGGAGTAGTAAGAGAGCTAATGTTCAGACGCCCTGTGGAGTTGTCTGTTCTTAGCGAACGAAGAGCATTTCAACCTTTTGGACTTGAAGGTGATCACTATAGTTACTCGGTATTATCATTGTAATCATCATCGTTATCATCTTTATCATTATCACCACAATCATCAACATCAATATCATAATTATCATTATCATTAATAGCACCATTATCATCATCATCATCATTATCACCATCATTATCATCATCACCATCATTATCACCATCATCACCACCACCATCATTATCATCTTTATCATTATCACCACAATCATCAACATCAATATCATCATTATCATCTGTATCATTATCACCACAATCATCAACATTGATCATTATCATAATTATCATCATCATCATCATCATCTTTTTTATCATTATCACCACAATCATCAACATCAATATCATAATTATCATCAACAGCATCAATATCATCGTCATCGTCATCTCAATCATTTTTTTTAATTTAATTTATCTCCGCCTTATTTAAATACAATTTTTGTGTATAATTACCATCACAATCATCAACATCATTATCATGACTATCATCAACAGCATCATCATCATCATCATTGTCACCACCATCATCAGTAATATAATTAATATTAAACAATATCATTTGCATTAAAGCTATCATCATCATCAATATCATTTATCAGTTATCTCAATGTCCTTCCCTGTTCCCATGCTGATCTAACAGATGTACCAACAAGTCATCATACATTAAGGTCAGCGCATGCTTAAGTGAGTTTGTATTTCAGGCGGTGGACCAGGTTCTCGTGGGCTCAACTTATTGACTCAGAATAATGGTCGTGTCATTAATATTGGAGGAAAAACACTAATCAGCGTGAAACCTGGGGTGAGTCACGTGACTGGCATTGATGCATACAATATATAACCCACTTTCCATATTTTGGTTGAATGATCAAAAAGATGCTCTGGGAAAACAATGAGGATTACTTTTTGTTTTCCCAGAGTCTCGTTTTGGTGTATATTGTGTATGATCACTCAAAGTGGGCTAGTTTAATAATGCCCAGGCAAACTGCTTCAACATTTGCTTCAACATTCGTTTGATTTTGTTGAATGGCAATGTTGAAGCCCTACTGTGTTTTTATTTGTTTAGTTACAGTATGTGTTAAGGCCCGTCAAACGGCTTCATCATTTGCTTCAACATTCGTTTGAATTTGTTGAACACTGTACGTAGAATGGTTGTTTAGCAATGTTGAACGTAGTTGGGCAAACGGTTTCAACATTTACTTCATCATCTGTTCGATTTTGTCGAATGGCAATGTTGAAACCATTTGCCACCCCTTTCAACATTGTTGAAGCGTATTTGAAAGACCACTAAATGCGCATGGGTGTACTCGACAATGTTGAACGGAGCAGGGCAAACGACTTCAACTCCGTTTCAACATTCACAGAACAAAAGAAATGTTGAAAGGATGTTGAAGCAAAGTTTAAACGCTTTTAAACTCTTTCAACATTAATTCAACATCGATTCAACACGTTTCAACAAAATCGAACGAATGTTGAAGCAAATGTTTGCCCGGGCCTTTAGATATTTTATTTATTTATTGTTGTTGTTGTTCCCTGTACATGTGTTGTCTTGTTTTTTTTTTCTTGTTTATTGTTGTTTAGCCCCGATGTGTTGTGGTTGGTCTTCTGGAGTGCTTTCCATTAAAGCAAATCCATCCAGTTGGGAAAAGACCTGTCCCGAATTCGCATGGATGATCACAAAACCAGTGGCGGATCCAGGATTTTCAAAGGGGGGGGGGGATTTTGGAAAAAGGGGGGGGATTTTGGTTTCAGATATATAAAAACCCCAATAATGTTGGAGCTATCCCGGACGTAAGATATAACTGCTTAGAAAAAGAGGGGGGGGAAGTCACCCAATTCCCCTCCCCTGGATCCGCCCCTGAAAACAGTGGTTTCAAGTCGAGGTTGATTGGTAAATAAAAGAATCAAGTTCAGTCTCAACTTGGAACCTTTGTCTTGTGATCATCCAAGCCAATTCGGGAAAAGTCAAATAGTGCAAAGGGAGAAGAGCGTAGAACCGTCTGTTTTCTCAGGCTAGGTGGGAATTCTTTTCCAAATGGTAAACGATTTTCCGAGCAGACAAACAATGAGGAAAAAACCTTTTCACGGTTAAAATCGAACAACCACAGCCTCGATAGCGTGTAATATATTCTTTACAATTTGACTACAGCCCGTGGAATTTTGAAGTACTTGTTTCAATTAGCTTCAATTATGAAGGGAAGTTGTGGACGTGAAAAGGTTTATTTTAGGCGAACTTTTTTCATGATTCGAAAAGAGCGGAAAAAGTGGATTACGTTAATCTCAAGTTTCCAACCGGAATTTCCTGTTTTTCCATGTAAAAGAAAAGCATCCCTGTTTTTGCCTTTGTTTTTGGCCGTTTATTGTTTGTTTGATTGTTTTTTGTGTGTGTTTCTTCCTGTTTTGTTTTTTTGAATAGACCTTTTCACGGTTCTTATCGAACAACCTGCGCGTAATATATTCTTTAGAATTTGACTACAGCCCGTGGAATAGAGTGATTTTCATTTGACCGTGCAAGAAAAACGACTATTTAGTTCGTACTTGTTGGTAAAGAACAAAAGAAACCAATAGATTCAGAGTTTAGTAACAGCTATTAGTTTGCCAATTCTGGCACTGTCATGTGAAAATCACTCTAGTCCTTTCCGTTCAGTGACCACGAATAATAGTTCCAAGTCGAGGTTCCCGTTGCTGCGCATAGCCAAACTATAATTTTTCATGTGCAGCAACTGGAACCACGACTTGGAACTATCATTCGTGGTCACTCACGGAACTGTGAAAACGACTATAAATGTTGCGTTTCAAGTTATCGAGACTGGGGTTGTGGATGAGACCGTGAAAAGGTCATTGTACTTTGTTTTGCTCCGTACGTTTCCATTAAAAGTCTTGCTATTCAATTCCAGGAGAGTCTCCGCATGCAAACCCCAGGGGGAGGAGGGTACGGCAAACCTTCGTCAGACGATGATGATCACCACGAACGACCGGCAAAACGCCAGAGAACTGAAAACGCCACCCAGTTGTACATGGAGAGGGGCTCTCTTCACAATTACAAAATGATGCAAGAATCTGCTTAGAGGGGGGTCAGTTAGTCAATTGACACCCGTGGGTAGGGGTGTTAGTATATTCTTCTTTACACTAGGGGGTACATGGAGAGGGGATCTCTTCACAATTACAAAATGATGCAAGATCTGCTTAGAAGGGGGTCAGTTAGTCAATTGACACCCGTGGGTAGGGGTGTTAGTATATTCTTCTTTACACTAGGGGGTGGGGTGGGGAAAGTATTTTTTAAACTAACCTGTGAAACATTTTTTACTGTCACTTGAAAACGAGTTGAACTTGATACACCTAATTGCACGTTGGTCTGACTTTAGTGCATGGGAAAGGAATTGATTAAAAGACAAAAGAAGAACACTCAAACTGAACTCTTTCTTTTCAACTTTTGTTATTCCTTTCTTATTAAATTAAATATTCTCTTTTCATATGACTATTTGGCCGAGTCCCTGCTCGTCTTTCTTTACTTCCCATACATATGTATAATTCATCAGGTCATCAGCCAATCAGCGAGTATAATTTGTACCACGTGCAGTAGCTTGAAACCCAGTAAAACACTGTTTGCAGTACTTTGAAATCTGAATAAATGAATTGTTTATTGTTCCAAGTCCTTGAAACTGATATAGATAGATACACCTATTTCAATTAACGTTGTCCATTTGGAATGGTTGATCTGAGACCGATAGGAATTGTGGGAGCTCGTTAAACTGCAAATGCACTATTATAATCACACTTGAATATTAAATGTTTACTTCTGAAATACTGTTATCTGTAATTCAGCACCATTCAAGTGTGATTAAAACAATGTATTTGAAATTTAATGAACTCCCACAATTCCTATCGGTCTCAGATCAACCATTCCAGATGGACAACGTTAATTGAAATAGGTGTATAAACATTTCCAATTCAAAACTTATGGCAATATGAAAGACGAAAGAAAACGGCAACCTATATTGTCCTGAAGAAAACATAGTTACACAAAAGAGAGCAATTTAGAACTCGATCCTTCAAATATTTGTTACAGGTAAATGAGCATTTCAAATGGATTTTGATTTCACGTCATTTGTAAACTTTCAAAATCCTTCCCGGTCTAAACCACTTTTAGACTAACATATACTGACTATAATCGAAGACCCCGACCCGCTATTAATAAAAAATACGTGTATGGAAAGTTGTTCAAAGGCCACCAATTCGGAGTTAACGGGATTTCAAAGTCCTTGCAATTCATTCCAGTCCGAGACGTAGCCGAACGAATTGCGCAAAATTTGAAATCCCGTCAAGTCCTCATTGTCGGCCTTTAAACATTATTTCAATCCTCAACTCATTACGTTTCGTTTTTTTAAGTCAAATTTTAAACAATAGACCAAATAAAATCTTATTTTCAATTTTAATACCCCAGTTTCGAGATCTCTTTTACTCAGTGTTAGCCTCAAAACCATGTAATATATTCTTTTGTTCAGTAACAGTCCGTGCAAATGAAAGAGATTTGTGAGCATAGAAGACAATAAAAATATATCGAAATCTCACGAGTTTTATCTAAATTTCTGCATATTTTACACACAATTGAGGCTAACACTGAGTAAAAGAGATCTCGAAACTGGAGTATTAGTCCTGACTTCTCTTTTTCAAACCGAAGATAATTTTTGTGTATTTGTTGTTGATGGTAAAATTCAAAGTGTTATAATTCAACCCATTTGGAAAAGATTTATCAATAGATTTTGTTGTCAGTCCTGTTATGTCATTGAAATAGAGGATTTTTTTTTTGTATAAATCCTTATTTTCTAACCAAATTTGAATATGTGGGTTATACTCTTTCTTCTTGCTATTCGTTAAGTTGACTGAAAATCCTACTGGGTGTTTCTCATGCATTACTAATTGGTTTGCTTATTTACTTCCAATTATTTACTTCCAGAAGAGATTAATATAAATACAATGATCATTTGAATGGCATTGTGGATCTGTTTGTGGCTGGTATAAACACATTTGATATACGGCACAACCTTTAGGTACGTTTTGCTGGTACAGTTGATACTGATAGTGAGATGGACTACGGCAAAGTAGTACGCCTGACCTTGCTTGCTGTCGAGCTGGGAGGTACAGTGGTCGGAAACGCCCTTCTACTCGTGTTGCTGTGGAAGTCAAAGCAGCTACATCGTTCAGCGTCGAAAAACTTTATCTTCAACTGCGCATCAACAGACTTAGTCTCTGCCCTGATAAACATTCCTCTTGCCATGGATTATGTCGTCTTTAATACTGGAAACCTGAACGGAGCTGTAGCACCCATTGCTGTCAACTTTATGATGGCTTTCTTCGCCCGTTCGAATCAGCGTGCCAACTTGATGATCATCGCTGATCGGCTTTTTATCGTTAAATATCCAGTCGAGTATAACAACATGATGACAGTGAAGAAAGCGCGCGCTGCCATCATCATGATGTGGCTAGCTAGTCTTATATCAACCTCTATTATTAAAACTATACGCATATATATCTTTCCCAAGCCACTCGATGAGACCTTGAATGGATACAATGAAACAATGCATCAATCAGCCGACAAATACTTTATTTTGATCGCGGCGTGTTTTTTCATCACTCCCTTGGTGGGTCTTAGTGGAAAGCTCTACCGGGAACTCCAAAAACTTGTCAAACCCAGCCCTCAAGATGCAGATAACCCGAGAAAAAGAGCTGAGAGGAGAAATATTGTATCGTCGAGCAGAATCGTCCTTTTAGTGATGATAATCTACTTGCTTTGCTATATCCCACTTCTAGTTAACGCCATTTTGGAGTTCTTGAGTGTAAAACTGCCCAATGGAATAACCGAATGGCGAGGGTTTGTTGTTCACTACTGTGCACAATTGCCAACTTTAATTGATCCTATTGTTTTCATTGTACTATCTTCTGTCATGAGAGCGTCTGTTGTTGACTGGATGTTATGTCGTACAAATAAAGTGAGAGTACAAGCTATTCCCCGGATTGAAAATAGAAATAAAGCTATAACACATCTGTAACATCGCCTTGGTTAACAATTAGTGCTTTAACTTGTATTGTAATTATATTGCTACTCCTCGAAAGAAATATATCTTAATTCAACTGCGGTCGATCGGCTGATATGATCAGTGCTATTATAAACATTCTACTCGCCATGGATTATACGGTCTTGAAGACGGGAAACCTGATCGGATCTGTTGCACCCGCTGCTTCCATATTTGCACTAACACTGTCAATCATCCTGACCGACTGGACCGACTCTTTTAATAGCGCGCGCTGCCATTGCCCTGATGTGGATATTTTCATTTATATTGGCTATTTTCCGTGATTAGCGCACTCACTTAAAGGTCGATAATACAGTATATGAACTTCCCCATACCAAAAAAACCTCTGCTATTAATCTTCAGCTAGACACAGGACAATACAGTGAGTTTCCCCACACCAAAGAAACCACTGCTATCAATTATGAACTTTTCAACACCAAAGAAACCACTGCTATTAATCTTCAGGCACCGGACAATACAGTTTGAACTTTTGAAAGCCCTTTTAACTTTTAAAAAATCAACAATTCCAACCCGGCATCAATAACATAATTCCACGGCCATAAAGAAGAAAGTTCATTAATCAACTGTGAGGATTTTCCCGCCCTGAAACGCTGACTCGAGATATATATGGACCGGGGCGCGAACGTGGGCGGGATATCACCTCGCACAATGTCAGGGTACTCGGTGTGTCGGAAAATATTGGCCATTGCAAAGGGAGATTCGGCAACGATTCCCTAATTCCCGGAGGAGGGGGGGGGGGGGAGTACTTGAACTGGTTTTGATAGGGATGTCCGAATGGTGAGGGCACGGCCTTTCACCGCTGTACATAGTCCGAGTTCGAGTCTTAGCTCGGGCACCGGATCGTATGTGTATTATAATTTTGTTTGATGTGTTAATTGTTCTCTACCATGCGACGAGGGTTTTTTCTCCGGGTTATCCGGTTTTTCTTCCCTCAGCAAAAACAAAAACAAAATAGATGTATTAAAAATATTTAAATGTAGGGGTAGAAGGGGAAGAGCAACTAGCTATATCTGGTTATGCTGCAGTGTGGAATATTAATATACAATTTAAATGTATTTTTAAAATTTATAATATGTACATATATACCGAATCGAAATATGACGTCCAATTTGAATAACTATTGTTCTTGACTGGTTAGCCTCGCATACATGTGAAAACTCCATTGTTTTTCAACGTGAACACGAGGCTAGTAAGCCAAAAACAATAATTCTTAAAATCGGACGCCATATTTAGATTCTGACTATGAAACGAATATTATTTGATTAATATTAAATGTAAAAAGGCATTGTCATCATCATAATTATCACAATCACACCAATTTAGCATCACCACCACCATAATAAGCATCATCATCATTATCATCTTCATTATATATATAATATAAACTACAATGTAAATTTAAAACTACATATATACAATGTACCATAGTGGGAAGTATAAAGTTACAACAAATAAAAAGAGACAAATTTAAATATGTCGTTATCACTTTAGTGCAAGCGGTTCCGCCGAGTCAAAATGGCCGGCTGAATGAAACGATCGAATCATTTTACAGTCTGGATTTCTTAATCTTTTATATTCATCCTCTGCTTGGTAATTGTAGGATAAAAACTAGATATCAATTTACGATCATTGAGCAGCTTTACTGAAAAGATTAGCTCTGTTTTGTAGGAAAATAAACGCCTTTTTCGATTCATTGTCATATTGACAGTGACATATTGACTTTAGTTAATGTTCGTTGTCATGAGGACTTGTCATGACGAAAAAGGTATTCTTCTCTTAAATAAATAGAGGTTTTTTTCAAAAAATGAAGTGTTTCCCTGGGGGAGGGAAGGCGGGGGGAGAGTGGTTGGTTGTTTATGGACCCGGTTTTAGATAGGGATGGGTTGCCAGAGGTCTAAAACACTGAACCTTTTTAGTTGTATTCCTGCACAGTTAGGCGATTTTTTGCAAGCTTTAAATTTCTTTAACAAACATCATTACCCTATCTAAGACAACCAAAAACTAAAAATCTACTATACCCCTCCCCCCTGAAGACAATAAAAGGCACGATTTAACCGGGAAAAAATGCGACATTTTTAGATCCAAAAGAAGTAAAGAAAAGTCCAGTTGTTGAAGCTCAAGTTTTTAAATTGAAAATTGAAAACTAGTGGTACCAAATGTGACATTTTGTGTACTCAAAAGCTCACATTTTCGAAAATATTTGATATGATATTGAATATAGTGCGTGCATTTTCTTAAAATTTAGTTTGCCGTTTTTTTAAGATCCAAGTGGTACTTTGGTTCTTTTGGCTAGACAACAAAAAAGCACAATAGCTACATCACTTATTTGAAAAATATATTTAGAAATCTAGCCATTGGGCGCATAAATTGTGTATAAGGGGGGTTCTTGCGCGCTTTAGGGCTATGACAGCTAAATTATTGGTATAATACAATCATATAATTTTATGCTTCGCTTGTGCTACGTCACTCTTTTGTGCTTTTTAAACATAATTCAACCTGTTCTTACGTTATTTGTGGCTGTTTATATTGTACTGTTGAGGTTAAATTTACGCTGTATCGGACTACGAGCACCTGGACGAAGTGTTTTTCATATTGTTCAATCGTCGGCCAGAATACACAACGCAGGAACATTTCCCGTTTTCTGCGAACTATAATTGTAAAGTTAAGCAAGGATGGAGAGCGCTTTGAAGTAAAAGTATGGAAGAAAGATCTTCTGAGCCAGGTACAGACGACGCTTTTCGTAAATGTGAGCGAAGAGGACGTCGAGGGGCTTGCACAAACGCTGAATTACCTTCCGATAAACTGCAAGAGATGCTGAAGAATTTAACCATAACAGAGAAAGAGGACAGTTCAAAAGCCGGCGAAGAAAAGGAGAAAGGCACGTAGACGGGAAGTCGTATTTGGTTGGTATTTTGTCAGGTGTCCGAGCTGAGTAAATGCATGGTGCCAAAACAACATCTCTTTTGAAAAGGAACAGCAAAAAAAAAAAAGACCTTTTTCATTTATACATCTCAAAATCCATGATACAGTTTAAGAAGATACACTTTTTATCTTAATCTGGTTGGCGTTCTTTTTGGTTTGCGGAAACAAAATGCAAAAGAAAAACCGATAAACTAATTGATATGCCTGATTTAAAACCTTTGTTGTCCGAATTGAACGATAAAGTTTGACTATGATCTTAAATGCTCTTCGGCGTTGCTTTTCTTATGGCCAATATATTTGACATTCAGAACTGAATGGCCTTTGATAAATTTATGAGAGCCCGATGCTGAAATCGTAATGACGAGTTGAAAAGTATAAGAGATCGAAAGAAGGTGTCGAAACTTGGATAGCAAATATAGACCACATAACATTTTGAAAATAAAAATATTTAAAAAACCTCTCGTTTAGTATTAATAGAATTCTTAAACTGATTAATTATGCAAGCCTATGGTTTTTAAAAATTATGTTGTTTATTATAGACATTTTTGGCCGTTTTTGCTAAATTGTAAATTGCGACTATTTAGTCAATTAAATGGACGCAAAATCGCGCATACACAAATTAATTTTTTCTTAGAAATTTCACTTTACATGCGCCATAACTGCACAAAATTATTACTACAATCTAGTACACAAATAATGGATTTTTCAAATCATTATTATTCTTATAATTTGTTGTTTTATTTCATAAAGGACAAGGCTTTTTCTTACAGCTTGCGCAATCCATTTAATCCCGTTCAGGCTCGTTTTGGTTGTTTTGCTTTTCTTTAAAAAAAAAATTACTTAGTAGCTCTTATCAAACTTAATATTTGGTATTTTGAATACATTTATCGTTTATATCCCAATTGTTTCAGGAAGAGTATTCCGAATCGTAGTGTAAACAAAAGACATGTTTTGAGACACGAATTGTTTGCTCTCAGTTGCACACCTTGCCTATAGACTTTTCATTCTACCAGTGAAAATTTAATTAGAAGCAAAAACCAGCTGAAAATATTCATATAATGATTAAAACAGAAATATTACTTATAATTCGTTTCGATAATTCTATTTTGGGATTTTGGAAAGCAATTCTTGTAAAACGAATCACTTAAAAATATCTCAAGAAAATGTTGTTTTTAGCATAAGCAGTTATTGAATAATATTTTTCTGACCATTCTTCTAATTTTATTCCGCTCAAAATTGACGAAAGAGTAATTCCTTTTAAGTCAAAGCGAAGATATCATAATAAAGGTTAATTAGCCATCATTGAGAAATGATTTTGTGCCGTTCCTGCTAAGATATATGTGTGTTTCTCGATGCGGGATGCCATTTTGTATTTCGATTCTAATTAGACATTGCGGCGAGATGCTTATTTCAAATGATTTTAGAGATAAACGGAAAAAACCCTTAAAAAAACGGAGAAAAGTTAAGTTAATGAATGAATGAATGGATGGTTCGGTGACTAAATAAATGAATGGATTAATAAATAAATAAATAAACGAATAAATGAATAAATAAAGTGAATAAATGAATGAATAAATAAAGTGAATAAATAAATGAATGAATGAATAAATAAATAAATGAATGAATAAATGAATAAATAAATGAATAAATAAATGAATGAATGAATAAATAAATGAATAAATAAATAAATGAATGAATAAGTAAATGAATGAATAAATAAATGAATAAATAAATGAATGAATAAATGAATAAATAAATAAGTAAATGAATGAATAAATAAATGAATAAATAAATGAATGAATAAATGAATAAATAAATGAATAAATAAATGGATGAATAAATAAATAAATGAATAAATAAATGAATATATAATAAAGAAAGAATTAGCCCTGTTGCAGAAAATTTCTTTGTCTTTATACATAACTTTTGTCGGGCATATTGTTTATTTGCGGCCCTTGTAAGCAAATGACGCTAATCGGGCCGCAAATAAACAATATGCCCTCGAAAAGTCATGTTTTTGCCCTATTGATATTTTTCGCATGTATCTTAAATAAAAAAACAAACTAACAAAGACTTTCACTGGATATTTATTTTAGTAAATACAAGTGTACAGATGTGCATTATAAAATAACTATTTGAAATCACGTATTTTGATTGGTTGAGGCGCGTGCTTTATGAGAGCACACAGCACGCGCGTTTGCATTTTGATCAATTTGTATTTTATAAAAGGAATACAAAACTTGCTTTCTGTGCTGTATGCAGTTATAAAGCACTTGGGGATTGTCAGAACACTCGAGAAGTCGTGCTTCGCGTCGTGCTTCTCTTAACACTTCTCTCGTGTTCTGACAACCCCGCGTGCTTTATAACTGCACTAAGCACGCGCGCGCGTTTTCTATTCCTTCAATAATACTTTTTGTACAAGCTGCATTCGATGCGTAAGTCTATTCCAGGGCAGAAAGAAATTATGTACAAACATCTAAATACTGATTTTTATTAAACATGGTGCTACTTCGACCTATTTTTGAACATTTTTTAATGTCTAATGTTTATGTTCTTGACAAGACGAATCATATTTAATTATACCACACAAATAATTCTCCAATCACATCTCTGTATTTTAGTCACGTGGCGATAAATTATTTTGCAATATTGGACAGCAACCTATTGGACTGCAACCTTTGAATTGTTGACTCAAGATATTTAAAAAAAGATTTGTTCGGTATAACGAAACAACCTTTTTGAAATATGGTGTATGCCAATAATTCCTTTCCGTCATTGAATGACCTATCGCCTTTGATAACCTTTTCAGTTGAAATATGGTGTATGCCAATAATTCCTTTCCGTCATTGAATGACCTATCGCCTTTGATAACCTTTTCAGTTGAAATATGGTGTATGCCAATAATTCCTTTCCGTCTTGTACAAACATTTTGAAATATGGTGTATGCCTATAATTCCTTTCCATTTTGGAATGCCCTATCGCCTTGGACAACCTTTTTGAAATTTGATGTATATGCGAATAATTCCTTTCCGTCTTGGAATTGCCTTCGCCTTCAATATAAACGTTTTGAAAACAGATGTAGTGCGCTTGCCTTAGCGTCGCTTGTGAAAACCAAAATATCGATCATGTAAATACCAATATATTTTTATCTTACATAAAATACAAGTGTAATCAATCATTCTTGAGATTTTCTCGCTCTAAAAACTGCCGATCAACAGTCTTGTTCAGCACATTTAGGAATTTCTCCAATGTTAGACTTGTCGTCTGGAAATACAAAAATATATATAAACTGAACATGAAGTTATTTTTACTTGCAACAGTTACGGCAAATCTTCAAAATTAGTAACGGCTCACGGCATTAGATATTTGATTGGGAATTGGGCAATTACTCGGGTTTTTGCGCTCGAGGTCGTGCAGGATATATATTTTTCAGCTTTGCAGGATATTTTTTGTTGTTGTGCACTATATTTTTTCCGTTTTTTGTTGTTGTTGGGCACTATATTTGTTTTCAAGGTTAAAGCTGTGCTTGATATTTTTGAGGGGAATCCCGCAGTGTTCTCTAGTTTTAAAAGGCCAATAATGGATTTACACTTCACTATTTTTATGACAATAACAATGCAGGTCTCCCCCGCAGCCGTTTTTAGCCTAGCCTCGTCACGTAACGTTCCCTCATAAATTGCAATTGTTTTACCTGAGCGAATAATGCATAAGCAAGGAAGGGAATCTTCCGTAGAGTTCGTCCACTTAATCCATTGCTTTTTCTGCAGTGAAATAACAGTAAAATAATAACAGTAAAATAAATATATCAATATAAAATAAATAAATAAATATAAAATAAATAAATATAAAAATAAATAAATATAAAAATAAATAAATAAACAAATAAATAATTAAAACAAATAAATAATTAAATAAACAAATAAATAAACAAATAAATATAAAAATAAACAAATAAATATAAAAATAAACAAATAAATAAATAAATAAATAGACAAATATAATAAACATAAAAAGGTTCTCTTTTAGGCAAAGCCATTAAAATAAAAATATATGTTATTTCCTTCCTTACTTTGCTATCTCCTTTAATTCGAGACTCAAAGTTGTTGCATCATTATGAACAAATCTATGAAATGAAAAACAGATCAATAAATAAACACAAACACTTTATACAATAAATTAGATTTTTAGTACTCACCGCAAGAGTTCCAGACCTCTATGTTGGGGGAAAATAAAACAACTATTAGAAATAATATTTTGAAAAGATTAGAGGAGAAGAAAAAGAAACAGCAACAGTAGTGACAGTAAAACAGAAATTACAACAGCAGCAGAGCTGCCAACCCCGGAGGAATTCAAATCTTGAGTTCGGGATAAGTAAGAAAACGTCCGCCATTTTGTTCGATAATCTCCGAATTTCCGCCATTTTGTTTGTCTTCTACAAAGTTCCGAACCAAAAAAAAAAAAAAAACCAAAAAAAAACCGTACACGTTATCTTATTATTATTTAACAATTATACCGATTATCCGGGAGATTTGCCGATTATCCGGGAGATTTTGATCTTTATCCGGGAGACCGGGAGACAAGGCTCAAATTCTGGAGACTCCCGGATTATTCGGGAGGGTTGGCAGCTATGCAGCAGTAACGTCAAAAACACCAGCTACAACAACAGTAGCAACATTAACAGCAACAATAAATGTACAACAGCAGCAGCAATAAACAACATAAACAACTTAGTCAGAAAAACGGCAAGAAAAATAGAGACCGTTAACGACAGCAAAGAACGAAAGCAAGTGTAACAATAACGAAAATATTAACAAAAACAGCATGATCAAAAATAATCAAGCAACAACAATAATAGAAGTGGCAACAATGACAAAACTGTTTAATATTTTCTTAGTTGAATGATACAACAATCGACTCACCTTATATCAATGATTTGTTGTGTCGGGGATATGATACCTGTCTGTAAAACACAGGAAAAAATAAAAACACATCAACAAACTTATGCACAAAATATTAGTTAGAGAAACTTACAAAAAACATGCAAAAAACAACGTTATAATGAACACATTAATCCAAACAAATACAATAAACAAAAATACAAAGATTGCTTAATTTTCTTTGTTCTTATAACAATGGTTGGTTGGCGCGTCCACCTATAGTCTACTAACTTACCCTCATTAGTTCGTTGATACAAGAATGGTATATTTTATAACAAGCATTAGCAGATGGTGGACCAATGTAGTGTTTGATGTCAGCCCTGGAAATATAGATATTACAAAAGATATATACAGTCAATGTCAAACATTTTCCACCAAAAAAAGACTTTGATTTTGAACTAGTTCAATTTATTTTGAACCAGTACCATATCTATTGTACTGGTAAAAGTTATTTTGTACTAGTACAAATCATGCAGTACTAGGTTTTGTATTTAATAGGATAGGGTTAGGTTTAGGGTTAGGTCTAGGTTTGATTTATGCCATTATTGGGAGTTTATGAATAAAACAAAAGTCTAATGCAGAATTTTCAACTGAAGTCGTTGTGGTATAGTGGGGTAGTCTCTGGATTTAGAAGCAAGAGATCCTGGTTCAATTCCCAGCCGTGGTAAGAAAAAGGAATAAAAAAGCACAGGTAACCCAATTACATTAGTTCAATAGTTAGTATCAGAGTAAGTCACATTAGCAAGTCAAGTGGGAGTGGTAGGTAAGTGAGAGAGAGTAAGGGGGAGGTGTAAGTGAGATTAAAAGGAGGGAGTGATAAGTAGATTAGAAAGAGAAGTAGGTGGGTGAAAATGTTCTTGTTCTTGTTCCCTTTTAGAATGTCAGATTGTACCAGTTCAAGACTATTTGAAATATTGTACTGGTTCAAAATAAATTGAACTGGTTTAAAATCATATTGAACCAAAACATATACAAAGTGTCACTTTTTGTAGTGTTAATCTCTACTTTACATGGACAAAGCATAGTTAATTAAGACATTAAATAGTATATGGTATATGACTTAAGCTTGGTTCACACTTTGTCATAATTGTAATCATAAGCAAAACAAAAGAAATTAGAAAAGGAAACACTTTGGTCTTTGTTTTCCAATTCCCCAGGGGATAATAAATCTCTTGTTTTCTTGCTTATGATTATGATGCTCTTGTGAACCAGGCTTAAGGGTTGATGCATGGTTTCTATCCAGCTGATGTAATGACTTGTGATTGGCTGGTTATATGAAGTCTTGTTGCCGACTGAAGTCTGGTTGCCTTGACGACGCCTGAAGGTGACTAATTTCGGTTGTCACAAAGTCAGAAACAAATCTCTTTTGTAGAGCTTCAAATCTTTTAGCCAGACACAAGTGTCCTTTGGCTACTAATTGGGGACATTCCGACCTATATTCACTATCCACGCGATAAATATTTTAGGATAACCCGGTCGTCAAACATTTAACATCAAGTTACTTGCCTGTCCACAAATGCTAAATCAATGGCGCCTGTAACATTGGAAGTTGTAAGGATGAGGACATTGGGATACCTAAAGTATAAAGCTTAAAAAGTCAGTAAAGTTAACTTATCATTTGTTATGGTGTTACAACTTTCATTCTCAGTTATAATCTATCATTACATTTAATATATCAAACACTGACACAGCCTATACTAGTTTACTTGCTAGTTTCCATTTAAAGTATGTACAGTATTTAAGAAGTTCAACATGTTATTGACTAAAGACAATAAAATTTACCACGGACCATATTTCTCCCTCTTTGAATACTACCATGACACTCAGTATTTACATATACCACTCACCATCATGGCTCTTTTGTGATGTTCACTCTACACACACACTACTACTGCACTCAGTATAAATTTACACAATCATATCATTTATCATCAGTAAACGTTCACTCCACATACCACTGCACTCCTTTCAAAACACTCCGATCTGTCAACACCCGACCACTAAACTCAATTATTCAAAACAACAGGATTCATGCCTAAGCTAGAATTGATGCTGTATAGACCCTTTTAAAAAGTCCCGAAGTGTTGTGTTTTCCGCGCTTGACGTCAAATTTATTCTTTTGAAATTTGTTTAATATGAAAGGAATTGAAAAGAATAAATTTGACGTCAAGCATGGAAAACACAACACTTCAGGACTTATTAAAAGGGTCTATAACAATGCTAAGATCCAAGCACTTTGTGTATAAAAAATAATGATTGGATTACAGTATATAGAACTATACCCATTCACCTTTTAATCTGGTCAATCTGTGTTAATAATGCATTTACAACACGAATAGCATCTGAAGGCTCTGTACCCTGCATAGCAGCTTTACGAGCAGCTGTCAAACTTTCAACCTAGGTGAGGGATAAATCACACTAGTTATAGAATTCCTTATGTATGTGCTATAATCTTGGCCTTTCATGTCCTGAGGAACCATGGGGCTACTTATAAGGTGGAATGCATTGAATTATCATGATTGATTTGGAGCCATTTGATTTCATGAAAATGGGGCAAATAGTCTTAAAATAGTTTTGAGTAGTCAGGGGCAAATCCAGAAATTTGTCCAATTGAAAATGAGCAAATGAAGGGCTCTTTAGGTGTTGGGGGTTTGTCCAGTTCCTAAATGTCTTAAATAAAATAGGGGTTATTGCGGTGCTAAGGGGGTGTCCGGTGCCTGAAGGGTCACCCTCTAGATCCACCCCTGCTAGTCCTGTCAAATGCTGCAAAATGTATTACACTATTCAATAAATTTAGTTATAATTATAATAGATGAAAGCAAGAATAGAGTGAGGTCATTAAACCTGTGAAATAGATATTAGACTAACACTCTTTAGTAGACCCTAATTCCATTGTTTTCTTTCGAGTCTATTTGACTATTACACTTTAACAAGCAATTCCTATTTCATGTGTTAAATGCCTTCGCTCTGGATAGACCAACAACTGAAAATACCACTAGATGACATGTACATTAATGTACAGAAAGATATAATAGCTATTCAGTGTTACCCGGCTTGTAAAATAAAGTTTCCATTCATTCATTCAATATTGATGGATTAAATGAAACATATTCTGGAGGGGGATGTACTCCCTTTTTCAAAGTGGTAGGGGAGGTCAGCGTACCTATTAGGGTAAAAATATTTCCTTTTAAGGTTCTGGCTGTTTACGTAACCTGATTTTGTACCTGTAAAGAGTCCCATTTTTACTCTGTTTTGTTGCTGTGTTGGGGTAGAAATCGACAAGGCTTTATCAGTTATTTTTATCTTTGTGTACGGAATAGGAGTCGTTTTCAAAACCTCTACCGATCACCCCTACCATTTGGACCCCCTCCCCAGGTACATATTTTTACTAGTAGGAGCTATACCTCATCTATCAGCACTAACACTAAAGCATCTTTATCATCAATCAATTCCTGGATCTTCTGAAACATCTTCATGACCAGTTTGCCGCTCTAGAAACAAAAATACAAACCAATAAATATCAGGGAGGGGAGGTGTAGGGAGTTTATGCTTTACCTACCTCAGAAAACCACTTTGAGAATAGACTGTGACTATTAATTTCTATCAGCTGACCATAACTATATCTGGTGAAAAGCAATTATTGTAAAAATAATATGAATATTTATTTTATGATTTAGCATTACTTTCCTGATGGATGGCATGAGATTGAGTGGCCTAGCGATGAGAGTACTGGCCTCTCACAGCTGTGGTCCAGGTTCGAGTCCGGCTTAGGCATGGATTAAATATGTGAGTTGAGTTTGTTTGATGTGTTCTTTTCTCCTATGCCACAAGGGGTTTTCTCCGGGTTATCCGGTTTTTCTCCCTCATGTGAGCTGAGTTGTGTGCAAAAAAAACGTAGAAGTAGTGAGTGTGAGTGAGTCTCCCCGATTAGTAGGGCGTAGTGCGTCCAGCTAGAAGATTGAGACATAACAAGTTATTATAATTATTATTATGATGGGGTGTGTGTGTGTGTGTGTGGGGGGGGGGGGGGGGGGGGGGGGGAGGAAAAGTGTGTTGCATGGTGATAGTCCTATACACTCAGTTTCTGTACAGGGAGGTTGGGGTGGGGTGTTTCAGTGATGATAATTTACCTATCTGATAGTCTTACACTTAGCTTCTGTGCTAATGCTCTACACAGGGAGGTTGGGGTGGGGTGTTTCAGTGATGATAATTTACCTATCTGATAGTCTTACACTTAGTTTCTGTGCTAATGCACAAAGGGAGGTGGGGTGGGGTGTTTCAGTGATGATAATTTACCTATCTGATAGTCTTACACTCAGTTTCTGTGCTAATGCTCTACACAGGGAGGTGGGGTGGGGTGTTTCAGTGATGATAATTTACCTATCTGATAGTCTTACACTTAGCTTCTGTGCTAATGCTCTACACAGGGAGGTGGGGTGGGGTGTTTCAGTGATGATAATTTACCTATCTGATAGTCTTACACTCAGTTTCTGTGCTAATGCTCTACACAGGGAGGTGGGGTGGGGTGTTTCAGTGATGATAATTTACCTATCTGATAGTCTTACACTTAGCTTCTGTGCTAATGCTCTACACAGGGAGGTGGGGTGGGGTGTTTCAGTGATGATAATTTACCTATCTGATAGTCTTACACTTAGTTTCTGTGCTAATGCTCTACACAGGGAGGTGGGGTGGGGTGTTTCAGTGATGATAATTTACCTATCTGATAGTCTTACACTTAGTTTCTGTGCTAATGCACAAAGGGAGGTGGGGTGGGGTGTTTCAGTGATGATAATTTACCTATCTGATAGTCTTACACTCAGTTTCTGTGCTAATGCTCTACACAGGGAGGTGGGGTGGGGTGTTTCAGTGATGATAATTTACCTATCTGATAGTCTTACACTTAGCTTCTGTGCTAATGCTCTACACAGGGAGGTGGGGTGGGGTGTTTCAGTGATGATAATTTACCTATCTGATAGTCTTACACTTAGCTTCTGTGCTAATGCTCTACACAGGGAGGTGGGGTGGGGTGTTTCAGTGATGATAATTTACCTATCTGATAGTCTTACACTCAGTTTCTGTGCTAATGCTCTACACAGGGAGGTGGGGTGGGGTGTTTCAGTGATGATAATTTACCTATCTGATAGTCTTACACTTAGCTTCTGTGCTAATGCTCTACACAGGGAGGTGGGGTGGGGTGTTTCAGTGATGATAATTTACCTATCTGATAGTCTTACACTTAGTTTCTGTGCTAATGCTCTACACAGGGAGGTGGGGTGGGGTGTTTCAGTGATGATAATTTACTTATCTGATAGTCTTACACTTAGCTTCTGTGCTAATGCTCTACACAGGGAGGTGGGGTGGGGTGTTTCAGTGATGATAATTTACCTATCTGATAGTCTTACACTTAGTTTCTGTGCTAATGCTCTACACAGGGAGGTGGGGTGGGGTGTTTCAGTGATGATAATTTACCTATCTGATAGTCTTACACTTAGTTTCTGTGCTAATGCACAAAGGGAGGTGGGGTGGGGTGTTTCAGTGATGATAATTTACCTATCTGATAGTCTTACACTCAGTTTCTGTGCTAATGCTCTACACAGGGAGGTGGGGTGGGGTGTTTCAGTGATGATAATTTACCTATCTGATAGTCTTACACTTAGTTTCTGTGCTAATGCTCTACACAGGGAGGTGGGGTGGGGTGTTTCAGTGATGATAATTTACCTATCTGATAGTCTTACACTTAGCTTCTGTGCTAATGCTCTACACAGGGAGGTGGGGTGGGGTGTTTCAGTGATGATAATTTACCTATCTGATAGTCTTACACTTAGCTTCTGTGCTAATGCTCTACACAGGGAGGTGGGGTGGGGTGTTTCAGTGATGATAATTTACCTATCTGATAGTCTTACACTTAGCTTCTGTGCTAATGCTCTACACAGGGAGGTGGGGTGGGGGTGTTTCAGTGATGATAATTTACCTATCTGATAGTCTTACACTTAGCTTCTGTGCTAATGCTCTACACAGGGAGGTGGGGTGGGGTGTTTCAGTGATGATAATTTACCTATCTGATAGTCTTACACTTAGCTTCTGTGCTAATGCTCTACACAGGGAGGTGGGGTGGGGGTGTTTCAGTGATGATAATTTACCTATCTGATAGTCTTACACTTAGCTTCTGTGCTAAAGCTCTACACAGGAAGGTGGGGTGGGGGTGTATCAGTGATGATAATTTACCTATCTGATAGTCTTACACTTAGCTTCTGTGCTAGTGCTTTACAGAGGGAAGTCTTCCCTGTGCCTGGTGGACCTGCAAATAAAAAGGGAACATCCAATAGAGTTCTTGGAAACATAAGTAAAAAAGCAAATGTATTTACTGGTCACTTCTTGGACTTTGGGGGGGGGGGGGGGGGGAGGACTGCGTGGTATTTTTTCAAATCTTCCAATACCCCCTCCCCCCCCCCCCCCGGCCCAACCCACCAGAAAAAGTCAAATGGTACACTCCTTATAATTAGGTTTCAGAGATATTTCAGCAGACAAATTTCTCAAGTGAATGATGTACAAATGTGTGCTCTGTGAATTATACTGTCTTGTGTTTTGTAAAATAATATGTATTTGTATGTAGTTTATGAAGCTAAATTTTTTACCATGTAGTAGAACCACTCTGTTCCATGAAATAATATTGCTGTCCACACCTCTGAAGAATCAAGATATAATAATAGTAAATAAAAGATAATTATATGTTATTATAATAAGATAATTCTTAGATGCATAAATTATATTGTGGTATTGTACATCTTCTGTGTCTAATGGACAGGTCTATGTTATTTATTGGAAACCACATCAGTCTGTTTATTAAAAACCACATGTAAGCTAACACAGAATACATTATAAATTATCATAAATTATATTGTCATGGTACATCTTCTGTGTCTAATGGACACAGTCTATTTTATTTATTAGAAACCACATCTATTTTTTAGAAACCACGTTTAAGCTAACACAGAATACATTATAAATTATCATAAATTATATTGTCATTGTAAATCTTCTAGTCTAGTGTATGTAATTTATTAGAAACCACAATTGAGACTGAAAAAACAAAGAATACATTGCCAATATGTTTCCAATACATGTCAGAAAAACTGATATCATTCAAGTTATTATCACCTTACTAAACCTACCTGTCAGAGAACAGCAGTGTTGTACTAGCATAGTTAATAAGCTGTAAAAAATGACCAAATATGGAATGAACAAAAATGAAGTATTGATGGATAAACAGAAGAAGTATGGGTGGTTGAAAGATTGTTATTAGATATTTTTATATCCAAAGTTGTCTTGTAGGTTGGTTTATACTAAGAAAATGTATTTGATGTACATACACCTACTTGCAAGAACGTTGTCATACGAAAAAAGGACATTTGTATTTAGTGGGTTAGGAATAAATTAAAAGTACAAAAGATGATCACTGAAGCTGAACTCTTTCTTTTGTACTTTTAATTTATTCCTAACACACTAAATACAAATGTTCTTTTTTATATGACAACGTTCTTGCAAGTAGGTGTATGTACATTTGTGTATTTACCTGAGCTTTTACATCTGAGTCAAAGACTAAACTATCCCAAAGACCATCAAACTCAACTGAAAACAGACCAATACACAAATAAATATTAAATAAGTGAATGAATATATTAGTGAGTGAGTGAATGAATAAATGGATGGATGGATGAAGAATTGAATATATATTTACTTTAGTAATACATAAACAGATAGATAGATCAAAACAGATCTATCAATACCAGATTGTCTATTTTGGCCATACTTGATTTATGGACAATATGCACCTATTTCAAAAGATGGTTACTATCTGTTTATGTATTACTAAAGTAAATATATATTCAATTCTTCATCCATCCATCAGGTGTTGTTGCAATCAAAGCTACTGTCCACTTTGAAACATGCAAAGGATATGACAGCACTCTTGTTATCGATTAATGAATTAATAAGTCTGTATATTTGACCATAGTCCCCTCTATTAACTATGGTTTGACACACAAACAACAAATTGATGACTTTGTTATTGGATGTGTATTGGACCTACGTGAAGGTAACAGCCAGTGATTGGCTGCAGATATCTCTTCCTCCAGTTCTTCACTTGATGGTCCATCTTCATGGAGTTGGAATACATGGATTGCAAGTTTGCAATTCTGGAGATCAATTGCCTGTTAATAGCAACAATAATGATGATATTTTCTTTAATACAGTTGTAATGTATAATGTGTCATTGCATTAAAAGAATTAAAATCATCATGGTCACGATTGTCATCACCATCATTATGATTAGCACCATCATCACCATGATTATCATCACTACCATCACTATGATTTTCATCACCATTAGGAAGATTGTCATCATCATCTTCAGCATCATCAACGTCATCACTGCCTTTATGATAACCATTAACACATCATGAAATCACCATTATCATCTTCATCATTATACCACTATGATTGCCATCATTATCATCATTGATGAACACACAACTCTGCTTACATGTTGATTTTTGCTGAGGGAGAAAAAATGGATAATCCTGAGAAAAATCCTTGTGGCATGAGAGAGAACAACACATCAAACAAACACTATTCACTTGTCGCCCGAGCTGGCAATTGAACCCAGGTCACAGTGGTGAAAGGCCAGCGCTCTCACCGCTAGGCCACCCATAAATCATCATCATTATATTTATTATTATTAATCATCATCATCATCATCATCATGTATGTCAAGGTATCTAACCTTCTTATCTCTAATAACTAGTTCAGTGTCACAAACTGTGATTGACTTGACATGTTCAGATAGAAAGGCATCTTCAAACTGGGTGTATGTAGAGTCACCATACGATAAACCAACAACACACATTAGGAACTGGTAAACATAGTCCCGGATAGTTCCCGGCTGGGCAGTGCTAAAATATATAAAATGACATTAAAGTATCTAAAAATGTTGTAGGAATGACGGCTGCAAATACCACTTATCATTGCGCTGTTTAAGTTGCAATTTCGCATACATAAAATAGGCAAGCAAAACTTGTAAAACCGCATCATAGAAAAGCCTTTCTTTGAGTGTATAATATTGGTAAATAAATGTACAAATTCCATGTACAAATGTACAACATTTCGATCATACCTGAAGGAATTCTGACAAACTTCAACATGAAACTTTGGTTCATCATGATCAGGCTCTGGAAGCGCATCAGAAAGCTTTTGAACTTCATCCATGACGAAAATAAAACCCTCAAAGATTACTTGTAATGTTTTTATATCAGATTCATCACTTTTAAAGCTCTGGGGAAATAATCATGAAGCCTTTTGATATAAGGATTTTGTTTTTCTAGTTTAAAATTTCCGCCAAATTATTCCTGAGCCCGCCGTAATCTACAGCGGGTGTTACTTTACATTGATGCGCAGTAGCTTTTGAGCAATTTAAATTCCGAGGGGTCCTGGTAATTGGAAAAAGAAAATTCCGCCATTTTTGAATGTTTGTTTTGGAAAGAAAAATTGAAAAGAAGTTGTTTTTCTCAGTGAAAAATCATGTCTTTGCCTCCAGAAAAGGTCCAGGAGCTAAAACAGTTAATACATAATCACATGTCTCATGCTAGCGTGCATTCAAGGATAAAAAGTTGTGTTGAGGAGTCATTTACTGGCGAAGATCAAGACATCGACGAAAGATTTCTACTGCAAGCCTTGAAAGATAGAGGGGTTGTTGATGAAGTTATGAGATCACTACGTTTTGAAAGGTTAGAGAGAGAAGAGAAGAAGAAGACGTCTCCTAGAGGGAAGAAAATTGTAGAGGAAGAGGAGCCTGTAAGAGGTAAATAAGGCAAATGTTTTGGTAGGCAATTAATAAAATGAAATTTGTATACTGCAAAAAGTGATCACTAATTGAACCAAGTGCAAATTACTTAAAGCTAGGTCCATGGGGTAAGTAGTAGTTTCACTTAAAATCAGTAGCAAAATATTTCTTAGGTCAAGACCAAGTTTCACTTCATAAGAATCGACTTTGTGATGCCAACTACTTATACCAAGAGCCGTTGATTCTTAAAAGAAGTGAACTTGGACTTAAACTAAGAAATATTTCCTCTACTGATTTTAAGTGAAACTACTGCAATTGGTTCAAATGATTACATTTTGCAGTGTAACACCCTAAAAATGATAACTTATTTTACTGACGTTTCGAGCTTTAACCTTCCGTCAGAGTAAAAGCAACTGGAAAATAATCAAAACACAGCAGCATCACTCACACCTGGGTTCAAACCTTTCACTGTTATTATAATCTATTTTCATTGTTTAACATTGCCTTGCCCTTACAAACCTTACAGGCCTTACAGGCCTTACAAACAAGGGCTGTAAGGTTTGTAAGGGCTGAAAGGTTTGTAAGGCCAACAAGGTTTGTAAGGGATGTGAGGCCTGTTAGGGGACGGAAGTTTGGTTCGTCAATGTCAACACACAAAATAGTTCCCATGGCAACTGATTAACATTAAATGTATAAAACAATTGGCAATTCCATAGCTTGTATAAGGCCTTACAAAAAACCTTACACCAAAAACAGAATGCTAAATCACGACCCATATGTTTATTTTCTACTTACCATTTCATACATACTTACACATCTATTTTTAAGAGTGAATGGTCTGATCCCAGGTGTAATCGATGTAGATGAGGCATGATCGTCCGGGGTGGTGTAGTCTTGAGAAAGACTGATGGTGTTGATGTCTGACGTTTCGACAACCTGAGCGGAAGTCATCTTCAGAGTAAAGAAAATGAAAAGACAGTGGTGTTATTTATGTGTCTGGTTCGTCGGTAATGTTGTTGTTGATGCGTGGGTAGGTGTTAGTCATTGTGTTAGCGGAAAGCTTGAAGTCGTTAATGAGTCTATTGTAGGAAGCCGGTAGTGTTATGCAACGGTTAAGTGGCTTTTGTTCTAAGCCGGTGTACCAGCTTTCAAGTAGTCGGCGTTGGTGATAGTTGGTGCAATGTGTAATGGAAGCGGCAGAGTCCCAGTTAATGGAGTGGCCAGTATGTTTGTGATGTTCCGCAATGTGGTTGTTAGGGTCTTTGTTTTTCGTGGCACGTTTATGTTCAGTTAGTCTCGTGTTTAAATTTCTGCCGGTCTCACCGATGTAGGTAGCGTTACAGTCGGAACAAGCTATTTTGTAAATAGCTCCTTGTCTGTTAATGGGTTCGTCTTTGTCCTTAACGTTAGTCAATAAACGTCTTAATGTCATAGTAGGCTTGTCTATCTTGTCTTGGCTTGTCTGTCTTAACTATCACCAACGCCGACTACTTGAAAGCTGGTACACCGGCTTAGAACAAAAGCCACTTAACCGTTGCATAACACTACCGGCTTCCTACAATAGACTCATTAACGACTTCAAGCTTTCCGCTAACACAATGACTAACACCTACCCACGCATCAACAACAACATTACCGACGAACCAGACACATAAATAACACCACTGTCTTTTCATTTTCTTTACTCTGAAGATGACTTCCGCTCAGGTTGTCGAAACGTCAGACATCAACACCATCAGTCTTTCTCAAGACTACACCACCCCGGACGATCATGCCTCATCTACATCTATTTTTGTAACGAGTTTACCACACATGAATATAACGTATCTAAATAAAGTTATACCTTATATCTATTTCAGTTGGTATTGACCCCACCAAAAGATACCTATACCTACAAGTTCTTGGAGGCAAAGCATTCCTAGAACACCTACAAGACCCAGAACCTATGCCTGGCAGAGTTACATCAACATTTACACTTCATATTCACTTTAGAGGACAACGGTTTAGATCAAGAGCTGTGCCATGTGCATGTGAACCAGATATATGCGAGGGTATGTATCTAGATCTGATCTATTTAACACCATCATTATCATGATCATCTACATTTTACATGTATTTTCTATTCCAGGGTTTCTTCTTGAGCTCCAGAAAGACCAACATCCCAACAAAATGTCAGACACATCTACCCTTCTCTCTATGCCGGACAACATTCACATGGTTCTCATAAAGACCGACCCATCAGGTGACACAACGCTAGTAGGATCACATTATCTACAGTGGCGTAATGTTCTCTGCTGTAAATCAGGAAGGCTAGCATGTCCTTTAGAATTAAATGGTGTTGGTACAGAGTGTAAAGTACCAGTAGGCATTCTTGATATTAAATTTGAGATGATTCCTAGACTAACACAGGTGAGAAAAACAAGCAACTAACAGGTTCCCATTTAAATCTGTACTTTCCCATTTAAATCTGTACTTAATATGTAAATTTTGTTGATGTGTGCTAAACACACAGATCAACCAATCAGAGAAGTTCACTTCAGAAATAATATACTCTGATTGGTTGATATGTGTGTTTAGCACACATCAACACAATTTGCATAAGTACAGATTTAAATGGGAAAGTACAGATTTAAATGGGAACCTGTTAACTATATAATATTATTATGCATCCCTCGTGAAATAAAGCTATTGTATTGTATTGTATGAATTTGTAAACTTTGAAAAATGAATACACTTATTTCTAAAAAAGTTGATGCCAAGAACCGTGAATGGCGAACAGCTACTGCATGACCGAAAGGTTTTGTGGGTCTTTCATATTTTATTTTATTATTTATTAATTATTTAGCAGAAAACAAATTTACTGCACAACGTTAGCCCCACATTGTAATAAAGAGCTTAAAATTGGTGAAACTGTGCTTAGCATTCAGAAAAACACTAGGATATGTTGTATGTGTAACCATAATTCCTTTCGTTCATGCAATTACTGTTCGCCATTCACTATACTCACTCCATCAACCTTTCTTGAAATAAGTGTACACAGTTCAGTAAATTTCTCTAATGTTGACCAACAATGAGCCAGAGTAAACCATTGGTGGATGACCCTGTTGAACTCAGGTTTCGACTGTGTCAGTCTCTTCGCCTGGTCCACTGACGTTCCCAGCAACTGCCCAATCTTATACTTTAACAGTATTCAGTGCATGCAAAACGTTTAAATTATAATAATGTATAAATCTATTTTTCTGATTTGCTGTGAATTTATGATAACATAACGATTTACTTATTATATATTTAATGCTGTCATTGCATCCTCAGGAACCCAGAGGTAATCTTCTGTCGCTCGTTTCTCGCTCCTAGAAAAAATATCCCTGGGAACATAGTCTGTTGGAGCTTATTCCGGAAGTCAAAATTTAGCTCTTTCCTGATTGGTCGACCCGCTGAGGTCGACCAATGAAAATCAAGATAACCATTCAAAGGAAGTCGTTAAATAAGTTTGAATTTTGACTTCCGGAATAAGCTCCAACAGACTACGTTCCCAGGGGTATTTTTTCTGGGAGCGAGAAACGAGCGACAGAAGATTACCTCTGGGTTCCCGAGGATGCTGTCATTGGATGCCATTGATTATATTATTGTATATTTCCATCAGGTTCTAACTCAAGAAGTTGTCAATGCTCAAGTCAGCCTAGAACACAATAGAATAGCAGAACGTGAGAGACTGTTTCTAGTTTATGCCAAACAGTGGTGGAGGGAGTATCTACAGATTCGTCCGTCACACTCAAACAGATTAGTCAAAATATTTGCACAAGATGAATGCGCCATTAATAGACCTGTATGCTCATTTGTGAAGCCATTACGAGCAGGACGATTGCTTGATAGTCCTCGCCAGGCAGCACGGTTTGTTAGCTTGCTCGGATATGAACACACACCGTCACTTGGTGGGGGAAAGGCTGAGATGTGGAGCTCTTTGCATGCTTTCTTATGCAAGGGAAAAGGGGTAAGTTTCAATCTTGTATTTTAATTTCAAAATTTTCACTTTAATTTTGCTTTGAAATGCTTGAAATTAACTAATCAGTAACATTCAGAGCCTAATAGGGAACATCGTGAAAAACAACTTAAAGAAGACTGACATTCCTAGTTATACTGTAAGTGGCAATGTCAGTCAGTAAGTGACAGGGCTAGTTATAATTAACATTGTCAGTTATGTAGCCAAGCCTCAATTTAGTGTAGGCTGTCATATGATAGACTGCTGATCATAAGTACTGCAAATTACTGTTTCAAAATGGTATGATATTGAGAGTTGTCAGAAACTCATAAGTAAGGGGGTGTAAAGGTTTGCAATGATGCGGTTTCAGATTATTTTTGGTGTGGTTTTGCATTTTTTTTTCCATTCATAACAAATTTACTGCAGTTTTGCGGTTTCATAAATCGTTGGTGCGATTGCAATGTGCGGTTTTTGTCGATTTTTTTTGTGGGCCCCCCCTCACGCCTCCCTCCATAAGAGGTTAAAAAGTACAACACCATTAACACCAATTTGTCCGACATATTCAGATATGCAAATTATGTGTTTTGATACCATATGTGGCATTTGAAGCTCAATCAAGATGGCTGCTTCAAAATTCTTGCTAAATTTGGTGGCATTCAGAGGTGGAGATAGACCAAATATTGGATATATAAGGGGGAGTGTCTGTATAGATCTGTATCTGTATAGTCAGGCTAAAAGAAATGTATGGTGGTTGTTTGTTTCAACCAATGCCTTGTGAGTTTCTGATATTGTTTGTTATATAGGACTGTGAGGACCATGCTCTGTTACTATGTAGTCTACTGATAGGCTTTGGTCTCAATGCATATGTTTGTGTTGGTACTAAAGCAAAGGGTGCAACACATACCTGGGTTGTTACTATCAGTCCTGATGGTGATGCTGCATTCTGGGAAAGTCTCACTGCACACAGGTTTGTACACTCTAAACACAGTAATTTTTATAAATATGTTAGGGTCTTTAGGACCCTTCTGTAAATCACCACAAGGTGACGATAGTATCCTCATTAAAGAAGATTTATTTATTTTATTCTTACAAGAGTTATGACCGTGAAACAAGATATTTATATGTAACTAGAGTACAAACACTAAAAGTGTGCAACATAAATACCACTAAATACTGCTAAATTATGCAAATTCTTTTGTTCTCTATTGTTTGTTTATCGAAGTAACAATATTTGTCGAAGTAACAATATTTGTAATAGGATCATCCGGGTGGATGTAGCCCTCAGAAGGGCTGTTTGATGTGACTGACGTTTCGACATCCTGTGCGGAAGTCATCTTCAGAGTCAAGTGAATAAAAAGTCAGATAGAGTGATATTTATACTCCCACGCTAATTAATGGATGTAGCGTCATTAGCGGCATCGGTCTTGTTGTATGGCTGAACCGCTTGGGTGTAATTAGCGGCATAAGTCCCATTGTGTGGCGGTACCGTTTCGGCGGTGTTTTGTTTGCTAAGTTTGTTTACAAGCTGGTTGTATTGTGTTGGAAGTGTAATAGATCTATTAATTGGTTGATGTTCTAACTTGGTAAACCAACTTTCAAGGACTAGTCTTTGCTTTCTGTTCCCACTAAAAGAAATACATTCACCAGAATCCCAGTTAATGGAATGTCCAGTCTTGGTATAATGCATGGCGATGTTGTTTCGATTGTCCTGTTGTTGAACTGCTTTCTGATGTTCCTGTTTTCTAGTATTAAACGATCTACCTGTTTCACCAATATATGTAGCCTCACAGTCATTACATGCAATTTTATATATAGCACCGATTCGATCATTAGGACTGTCTTTGTCTTTAACCTTAGTCAGGATCTGGCGTAGTGTAGATATGGGTTTATGAGCTACGCTGATGTTGTGCGGTTGTAAAATACGTGATATGATCTCTGACGTCCCTCTGATGTATGGTAGTGAAATATAGGATTTGGGCGAGGAAGACATGTCAATAAGACTTTCCCTATGATTTCTTGGTTTATGCGTGTTGGTATTAATAAACTTATCGCTATAGTTGTTCTTATGAAACACATTTTTTAGATGTTGAGTCTCACTGTGTAAACTATCTGCTGAGTCACAAATGATTTGAGCACGCCTTGAAAGAGTTTTGATGGTGGTAGCCTTGTGAGATGTTGGGTTATATGATGATTGGTCAAGTAACCTGTCTGTATTAGTAGGCTTACGGTATACAGTAGTGTGTAGGGTATTGTCGTGGCGGCTAACTAGGCAGTCTAAGAATGGTATTTTACCGTTATCCTCAAGCTCTCTGGTAAACTGTATATGAGGGTTCTGATCGTTTAAGTGGTTATGAAAGGCGTCAATATCATCTGATGGTAAGGCAGTTATGGTATCATCTACATATCGAAACCAGAATGGTAACGGCTGTTCATACGTTTCAAGGGCTTTTTAGTGTTTAATCAACACTATTTAAATAGTGGTCAATAGTACAAAGTATTGCACACTTTTATTGTTTGTACTCTATTCATTTGCCCTATTTATCTAATTTATTGTACTATATATCTTTTTTAAATACTGTTTTACTATTGATTGTTTGAGCTTTGTCTGGAAGTTAGTTCCAAAGTTTTGCACCCTGAGGTCTTATAACTGCTTGTCGTAGTTGGTGCAATGGCTTGGTAGCTTGACAATGTTTGATCCACGTAGGAAGTTATTACTAATAGGTGTAATTATGATGCACTATTGTTGATTTCATTGCAGGTACAACCATTGTCCAATAAACCCAGACGATCCACCTCTAGATAAACAAACCAGACAATCTCATCCTTACAGGACAGTTGGATGTGTATTTAATCATCAAGAATTCTATGCAAACACACAGGTACATTATGATGATAATAATTATGATGGGAAATCTAGGGGCTCTTATCTTAATGATTAAGATGATTGTGATGATGATGATGATGTTGGTGATAATGATGATGTTGGTGATAATGATGATGTTGGTGATAATGATGATGTTGGTGATGATGTTGGTGATAATGATGATGTTGGTGATAATGATGATGTTGGTGATGATGTTGGTGATAATGATGATGTTGGTGATAATGATGTTGGTGATGATGTTGGTGATAATGATGATGTTGGTGATAATGATGATGTTGGTAATAATGATGATGTTGGTAATAATGATGATGTTGGTAATAATGATGATGTTGGTGATAATGATGTTGGTGATGATGTTGGTGATAATGATGATGTTGGTGATAATGATGATGTTGGTAATAATGATGATGTTGGTAATAATGATGATGTTGGTGATAATGATGATGTTGGTGATGATGTTGGTGATAATGATGATGTTGGTGATAATGATGATGTTGGTGATAATGATGATGTTGGTGATGATGATGATGTTGGTGATGATGATGATGTTGGTGATAATGATGATGTTGGTGATGATGTTGGTGATGATGATGATGTTGGTGATAATGATGATGTTGGTGATGTTGGTGATGATGATGATGTTGGTGATAATGAGAGAGACGCAACGTTTGACTTTTTTCCATAAAAATGGAAAGAAGTCAAAACAAGTGTAAGGCCATGATGATTATAGTAATGATAAAAAACACACACTACCTCTACATTGAATATTTTAGCACACAACTCTGCTCACATGGATAACAGCGTTGAGAGGCACGTGGTAAACCATTACTCCACCCTTGCCACCCAACAATATTGTAATGATGATAATAGTATTGATGGTAGCATTTTGTAAAAAACAGGTTCCCATTTAAATCTGTACTTTCCCATTTAAATCTGTACTTATGCAAATTGTGTTGATGTGTGCTAAACACACAGATCAACCAATCAGATATGTTCACTTCAGAAATAATATACTCTGATTGGTTAATCTGTGTGTTTAGCACACATCAACACAATTTGCATAAGTACAGAATGATTTAAATGGGAAAGTACAGATTTAAATGGGAGCCTGTTAAAAGTACTTTGGTGGTGACAAAGAGGGTGTGCATTGGTTTTTATGATGTCATTATGTAACATTCATGATAAAGTTATTCTTGTCTTGTTATTCATTCAGCCAACAGACACAGTAGAATGTTGTCAGTTTGAACTACAAAATGAATCTTTGTGGAAGTCAATGAGTGAAGAGGCTATCAAATCAATTAGTGGCTCAAGAATATTGGTAAACTATTTGTACTAAACTTTATTTACATGTAATGTTATTGTCATTATTTGATAGTTTTATTATAAATTAACAATATTTCAAACATGTGGAAGACCCAATGGTACAACAAAACCCCGGCCGTGACCACCCTCAGTGACTGGCTCATACTAATACATACTAACTACTAATTCCTCATGATTGTAAGCAGCAAGCGATCAGTACAAATGAATAATTGTAAAGCGCATTGAGACGTATGCATCATGAAGTGCACTATATATGCACCACATGACATTTTTTTACATTACATGTACAATCTGCTATTAACAGGTTCCCATTTAAATCTGTACTTTCCCATTTAAATCTGTACTTATGCAAATTTTGTTGATGTGTGCTAAACACACAGATCAACCAATCAGAGAAGTTCACTTCAGAAATAATTATATATTTTGATTGGTTGATCTGTGTGTTTAGCACGTCACATTAACACAATTTGCATAAGTACAGATTTAAATGGGAAAGTACAGAATCTGATTTAAATGGGAACCTGTTTATTAAAAGACACACTTTGAAGCCATACCGCTCCCAATAATAAGAAATTAGTAGTATCTATCAGTATTCATATCTTTTCTTTTCTCTCTAGCCACCTATACCTGTATTTCCTCCTTTGTTTCCTCCCACCATTGATTCTGCTGTTGTTAGTAATGATATGGAGTATGAACTAAGGGGACTTGTAGCAGACCATAGGAGGGTATGTCAATAGTGTTTGATATCATCATGTTACCATTGTCGTCACAACCATTATTCTTGTCATCACCATCACTAGTTAATAAATAACTTTTCAAGCTTATATTAGCTACCCCACCAAACTTATTAAGGGATCTGTAAAACCTAAACTATTATAACTCCCATTATAATTCTTATCATCATCATCATCATCATCATCATCATCATCATCATCATCATCATCATCATCATCATCATCATCATCATCATCATCATCATCATCATCATCATCATCATCATCATCATCATCGTAATCAACCTTATTTTTACTGGCATTACTAATATCATTATAATTATGATATATCTTTATCTTCATAATTTTGCAATCATTACCATTATATGTCAATTATAAGTTTCATTGTCATCGTCATCATCATCATCATTGTTTATATCATATTTTATTATTCTTTATCATAATCTATCAGGATCTTTTAATCATCATCATCATCATCATCATCATTGTTTATATCATATTTTATTATTCTTTATCATAATCTATCAGGATCTTGGATTAAGTACTGTATGGGATGATGAGTTGTGTTATATAGTAACCCCTGCCTTAATCATCATCATCATCATTGTTTATATCACATTTTATTATTCTTTATGATAATCTATCAGGATCTTGGATTAAGTACTGTATGGGATGATGAGTTGTGTTATATAGTAACCCCTACCTTAATCATCATCATCATCATTGTTTATATCACATTTTATTATTCTTTATGATAATCTATCAGGATCTTGGATTAAGTACTGTATGGGATGATGAGTTGTGTTATATAGTAACCCCTGCCTTAATCATCATCATCATCATTGTTTATATCACATTTTATTATTCTTTATGATAATCTATCAGGATCTTGGATTAAGTACTGTATGGGATGATGAGTTGTGTTATATAGTAACCCCTACCTTAATCATCATCATCATCATTGTTTATATCACATTTTATTATTCTTTATGATAATCTATCAGGATCTTGGATTAAGTACTGTATGGGATGATGAGTTGTGTTATATAGTAACCCCTGCCTTAATCATCATCATCATCATTGTTTATATCATATTTTATTATTTTTTATGATAATCTATTAGGATCTTGGATTAAGTACTGTATGGAATGACGAGTTGTGTTATATCCTAACCCCTGCCTTAGCTGCCTATGAACTAGAACACAGTACAGGAGTAACTGCTGGTAATGAAGAGTTCCAGCAGGCTATTAGAAGAGCTATACCAGATGGTCATACATTTAAAGGATTTCCTATTCAGTTTGTACATCGTAATGCACGACGAGCTTTTGCTTCATGTCTAAGGTAATTGGGGATGTTAAAAATATATCCAACTAGAAAACAGAATTGAAACGCCAAACATACAATTATAGGAACATAAAATGTAGCCCATTAAATTGTCTTTATTATAATGTCATTGTTTTTATAAAAATTTGTTCTTCTCAATCTTTTAGTGAGACACAAGTGCCTTACTAATTGTGAGGACTCACACTCACTACCTCTACATTAAATATTTTAACATCATTATCTTTGATAATTATTTTATCATCATAACCATAAATAAATACTGTTAGTAATAAATTTAAATGTGTTATTGTTTTATTTGTTTTATCATTTCAAAATATTAAATCAGAAACAAGGATTTTCAGTTCTCTAGGTGGGAATTGAACCCATGAATACTTCTAATTACCAGTTACCACTGCACTATAATTAGTGATGACCAAGGACTAGATGGAGCTTGGTCACTTAGGACACACATGAAATTGATCTTGTTGCATGTAATCAATTACAAATGCATTTTTTTCTATTAAAATTCTCAGGTCTCCTGCATGTGAAGAGATAATCAGTTGCCGTGGTGATAATGTCAGACTTGCTGTGCGAGTAAGGGTATTTACCTATGCCGAGAGTGCCTGTGCAACTTGGATAATGTTTGCTGTCAAGTATAAATCTGTCTTATAACACATTTAAATATGTTCAACATTTATTTAGTAAATATACACATATTATCAGAAATGTTTTTCAAAATGATGGCAAAGCTAGTAAAACATTGAGGAATCTACAAGGCACAAAATCAATGCATTGTAATAGCTAAAACTTGTTTAAAGATCATCCTTTTATTGAAGTTTAGATCATATTAGTCATTTAATACTAATAATGCCAAAATACATAAACACCTAATTGCAAGAGCGTTGTCCTGACTTTTGGAGTTTAGTAGGAAAGGAATAAATTAAAAGACAAAAGAAGTTCACTCAAACTGAACTATTTGTTTTGTTAATTCCTTTGTTATTAGATTACTAATTAAAAATGTTTTTTTTTTCATGTGACAACATTCTTGCAATTAGGTGTACATGTGCATCATGATAATATGTGGTGCACACTATCATTTTGCTTGTATAATGATTACAACACCATTCATAATAATTATTATATGCAGCAACAAAGTTCAGACAACATCTTATAAAAGGTGTGTTTCACTGCTGTCAATCCACCAAAGCTACCAACTGACTTTTGATTGACAGCCGCATAAACAGCATTTTTCATGTTGGCATTTGAAGGCCAGGAGTGGCTTACTAACTTATGAAAAATGCTGTAATTCCAACAATGTTTTATATTATTTCATTTTGGACAATGCTTTTGAAAACATGTGTAAAGGATTACATATAAGCAAGTGTGGTCATATTAATTAATTGGACAAATATAATTAAGGTAAAAATAATTTATTGAAAAAACAGACTCATCTAATACTTGTACAAAAGAAAAACAACATAAAGATGATAAATCAAAACATGGTGACCAATTTATAACAAAGTTATCATTGTTTAAGACTAAAAAGATTAATATATAGCCTCACTTTCACACTGAAATGCTATAGAGGTTTCACATGAATGAGAGGCTTATTGGTCACCATCATGTTGATTTTATCCCACACCATAGAAAGCAGTACAGCCATTGTATATATTCGGCGGTATTCAACTGACTCTGGTGTGAGATTAACTAGTTGTACAATGGTTTCTACTGTAGACTGCGAGCAGTCCCTACTTTTCCCTCTGGAATCAGAAAATTTTAACTTAAGTATAACAAGCGAGCGGGAATTGGGAGCAAGTTGTGGAGGAGGGCTGAGGAAAAGTAAGTTTTCCTCTTCCATCGCTCCTCCCCCTTTTCAACCCCAATCTCCGCTCATCCGTGTTGTTTTTTAATTATCACTTTTCTCTCATTTTCCTTGAAATCTGGAGGGAAAAGAAGGGACTGTTCGCAGTCTATTTCTACTGGCAATCCTTGGATATCTGACTAACCAAAGCCTTGTGATACAGGCAAACACTTGAAAATAAAAGTGACTTGTATCCCACATTATTCAACTTGAAACCATTGTATAACTAGACATATAATAATAATTATATGATAAATGTATTATACCATGTACATAGTGTAAAGTGTTTTTGTACATAAACATTAACCACTTTTTTTTGTACATTGACTTACATTTTAAATCTCATTTTAAATCTTACATGATAAATGTATTATACCATGTACATAGTATAAAGTGTTTTTGTACATAAACATTAACCACTTTTTTTGTACATTGACTTACATTTTAAATCTCTTTTCCTACAGTAGACCTTAAGCATTTACTTCAATATTAAAGCTAAAAATACTGTCATCCTCAAATAAGGTTAAGGCCTGGGCAAACAGCTTCAACCTTTGCTTCAACATGTGTTGAATGCTGTAGAATGGTTGTTGCAATTGAACAATGTTGAAAGTAAGGGGATAAACGCTGTCAATGACAATGTTGAAATGGGGTGACAAACGGCTTCAACATTGCCATTCAACAAAATCGTACGGATATTGAAGCAAATGTTGAAGCCGTTTGCCCGAGCCTTTACATACGCATATAGCAACATTGTTCCAGTGCAAATTGAACTTCGACCATGAGTTGGGACACATACCATCATGGTCTTTTGAGATAAAAGGCTGCCGTAAAACCTTTTTCAAACTCTGTGAAATAGCTGACTAGTAGAGAAAATTTGTGTGGAAAAATCATTATAGATTTATAAATAAATAAATAGAAAGATAAAGATGAGGAAACAATTGCAACTCAGAAAAAATCCAAACTGTCCCAACTGTCAATTCCAATCTGATGCTCAGAATGTTTCTAAATCCAATCATTCTTTATCTCTATGAATGTATTTGATTGTTTTTGTTTTTCACAGTAAACACACTTCATGCATGAACACTAAACTTAAACTTTTGAAAACAATATTTTTGGTTTCAAATTTGAAAATATATGACGAGTAAGAAGACGTCATATGGAAACCAAAAATAGATTGCTTTGTTTTTAGCATCAGATTACAGTACTAGGCAACCAATCTTCTGCTGGGATCCACTGTCTGTCGTTGTTCATTGATTCTTTGCGGTCACTGACAGAACAGATGGGGCAAGTTGCGCTTTGCCAAGTTTTTTCTTGTTAACAACAAGAACAACTGGACTGTCCACACGTATGGAATCAATCTTGTATGTCTGAAATACAGATAACAGATTGTAAGAAAAGCACTTTTTAAAATATTGCAGCACACAATGACAACTCTCCAAATAGGTACCCATGGCAACTGCATCAGTATAATAGGTAACTATGACAACCATATAATTTGATATTGTATGTAACCATGACAGCAATCCAAGTTAACTGGGTTACCATGCCTTAGTATTATCTCAAAACAAATAGTTACCATTAAGCGGTAGTCAAATGGCTATGATAGTTGATGATAGTTGAAGGTGTCTCAACTATTATCTACTATCATTTGTGCGGTCAAACAACAAAAACTATCATGTGAAATTTGAACATGTTCAAACTCTATAATGATAGTCCATGATAGTTGGTGGTCAAACGCACATGATAGTTGGAACTATCATGAACTATCATTACCGTTTGACCGGGGCATTAGATAACAACTATCCCAGTATGTACATGTACATATAGGGGGACCATATTGGGTGACCACTGTCGCAAAATCTATTGACCTTTCTAATAAATGCTAGAACACTTTGTTTTCAGTTCTTGATATATCATGCAATTTGTACCTCGTGAATTTGATAAAATAAATAAAATAAATAAATCACTTTTTCAACGTCTCAATGTATTTAGCCAGTGGCTAATTGGGGAGACACACACTCACTACCTCTACGTTAATTATTTTGCACACAACGCAGCTCACATGTTCATTTTTGTGGAGGGAGGAAAACCGGATAACCCGGAGAAAAACCCTCGTGGCATAGGAGAGAAGAACACATAAAACAAACTCAACTCACATATAATCCATGCCCGAGCTGGGACTCGAACCTGGACCACAGCGGTGAGAGGCCAGCGATTTAACCGCTAGGCTACCCATGCCACCCACCAAATAATGTCGAATAGAATAAAATCCATGTCAAGTGAGAAAACTAAGCATAACCACCATTATTTAATGAGTCTAATATATACTATGTTTTTTTTTGTAGTTACCTTATTATCTTCAGTGAAATCTGTTTGTTGTAGGAATGGTTCAGGAATAGCTACAGAATCACCCACCATAAAGCCTGTAGTGACATTCATATTGTATACTGTCACAGGGATACATACACCTTGACTGTCTACCATAGCAAAGGTACTAGATACAGATAAATACACAAACATATTATCAATGTGAACTTAGATTTATATTACTGTCTAAATGGCTCATAAAGCCAGCATTGACATTCATATTGTACACTGTCAAATGTATACACCTTGCCAGCTGTCTAGCATAGCAAGATACAGGCAAAATACACAAACATATTATTTAATAAGTTGAACTTTGATTTATATCACAGTCAAAACAGCTCAAGCTTAACCCCAAGGTTGCATCAACCTGACATTGACTAGTTTACTGACAGTCAAAGCTAATACTGTGCAATGATAACTGGTCTATCCATGGCCAATATACTCACTATGGTAATGGGTCATCCATAGGTACAGATCCAACCATACGACCCATGACAACCTTGCCATCATTCATACCACACACCAACTGTGAGACGGACACATGTTCTAACTTGACCGTCACACCCTTAGGACTTGTGTACCCACCTCCAGCGTATGGCCCCAGCTCAGATTCACCTAAAGACTGGACCAGTGATTGAAGCCTCTTTGGCTTGAGTTTACCCTGTGTGAAGATTACACAAAAATATTGTCAGTAAACAATAGACTGTATTCAACTGTTGCTCTGGTCTCGTGTGAAGGGTCTAATGCAACCAAGGTAACCAACAAATGTACTGCATTGTGTTAAAATATGGAATCTATAAAAGCCCAGTATGTCAACAATATTGAGTTGACATCATAAATAATATTTAATTAAATCAAATCTGTTCATCAATTTAATTCAATTTTGTTTTCACAAGTTCATTAATGAAATGAATAATATATAATCTGAGTGCACGTGTCAAGCCTTGACTGTAAATTCCACCTGTACATGTATTTTAATTTGTGCATGCACAAGTGATGGGTAACCTAATGGTTTATCATGTCTCTCTCACCAATGTGGTCCAGGTTAGAGACTAAGATCTGAATGGATTATATGGGAGTTGTCTCTCCAATGCCACAAGGTATTAGGTTATCCATTTTTTCTGTGAGTAGAGTTGTGTGCTAAAATATTTAATTTAGGGGTAGTGAGTCTGAGTCTCTTCAATTAGTAGGACACTTGTGTCTGGCTAAAAGATTTGAGATGTTCTTTTTGAACAATTGATGTGCAATAATTATACATTAATGCTCACAATATACCAACCTTTCCTCTGACAAGGTCTATTGTATGTGAGAGATAAACCAGTAATTTCTTCTTTTGTTCCACACACTCTGTGAAATCAGGATCAAACATGAATGCTTTCTTGAAGTCTTGAATGCATTTCTCATACTCCTCTTGGTATTTGTAGGCCTTGACAGACAGACAAGAATTGCATTAGATTTGGATGATGGTACAACAACATAGGCCTCAATATCAGGAAAACCCTGAATCAGTAAAGTCCATTACATCAATAGTACCACATTCGCCTCAATATCATGCATGAAACCCCTGAATCAGTACTCCATTACAGTGTGAAGCAACGGTACAATCAAATGTTATGAAAATCCTGAATCAGTAATGTTAATATAGCAATTGAACAATTATTACAAATCTTCATGAAAACCCTGAATCAGATAAGTCCATTACAGCATGAAGCACAAAGGTATGTCTCCACTGTTAATGTAATTGCATTTTATTTTTGCACAAGATTTTGTATTAAATTGTCACATATCCATGAGAAGCTGTCCGGTTATTCTAAATAAGGTAAACTATGTGAAAACTTGTTTAGCAGCAAACAATTGTGCATAAAAGTAGCAGTCACCATTTTGTATAATTTAATGCTTAATAATTTGGTCCATTTTACACACCATTGCTCTGTTAAAATGCAGGTCTGGATTGCTGGCCATCCTGGGATCTTTTTCCTGGAAAATACATCACATCCTTAGTCAACAATATACCTCTCTATAATTACCTCTGTATGCAAATTGCCCATTTCAGAACACTTGTCATTCCCTTGACAATTGTTCTTTTATGATGAAAGTTTTATATCATTTACATATGTGAAAGAAACAATTCCCAAGGGTACGTTGCATCACATGATCTGAAATGGGACAACAAACAAGAAAGATAAAGAGGTCTATTTGCTATACTGGTCAATATTCTTTAATATCTCTATTTTCACTTACTGCCTGACTGTATGCCGACATGCATTGTTTTAAAACTTGTGGTGATTGTGTACTAGTGAAGAACTGTGACAGGTAGGCATTACCAAGGATATCTACAAACAAACATTATGAATCACTTAATCAATATTAAATATTTGATTTAAATCACATGCTCTGGTTGGCTGAGAAGCATTCTCTATAACTCAACAGTGCATGGAGCATTGATTTGTTTGATTTTAACTACTGCATATTTTATAAAAGAAATAGAAAACTCGGCAGCAGTGCTCTATCAAGTTATAGATCAGAGCACTTGGGAATTTTAAGAAGACTCAAGATTGAAGCACTCTGAGTCTTGCTTCTCCTAACACTTATCTTGTCTTCTTAAAATTCCCACGTGCTCTATAATAAATGCAGTCACATTTCATAATTGACCTTTGAGCAAGAACCCTCGAAGCTCACACACAAAATATAAGAATACAGAGTATATTCAATAGAATTATCAACTTACACCATGACTTGCCATCAGATATATCCAGTGACACAGATTCTTTTGCCATTGATACACTACGCTGGATATTGTCACCCTTTTCAGAGGTATCTGCATGACATTGAATTGATGCAAGTTATTTTAATTAATATAATACACACAGTTTCACACACATATAAATATGTATATATATTATTATATTGTTGTAAAGTATATTCTGTAACATGACCAGTATAAATTGAACATAGAAACTAGTTTTATCATGTCTTTTGATAATATTCTGGATACACTTTGTTTCTCCTTCAATGTTGTAGCTACTCAAATCAACTTGCAACTTTATAACTATGTAGCATAAAAAATGATGATATTTACACATATATGTCACATTAAAATTACTTATATTTAAGTATATTTCAAAACCGCCAACCTACTTGGGTTCGCTATATATATATTTTTTATATGTACTTGCTTCAATAAACTCCTCACCTCCACCAAGCTGACGTAGAACCATTGAGAGGTTTCTAAGTGATTCTTTATTTCTGGACTAAAAAAATAATATATAATAATGATGTTTATATGATCATATTTTACTTAGCAAAAATTGTATTGTTAGGAGAAGTTGATGATGATAATTTTGGTTCTAGCGACATTTCTAATTCATATGAAGATTTTGTTGAAAATCAATATGTGAGTGTAGTGTTTACAAGTGTTGGTATATTGTGATGCTAATTTGCCAGCCATTAATTCCCACAATAAATATTTTAATTCTCTTTTACCTAATAACAATGGTTGGTTGGCAAAATCATAACAAAATACATCACTACATGTATCTAGTGGAAAAAATTCATCTTTGATTCTAAACATCCACTTACATGGCCAATTGCACCAGTAAAGCAGTTTTTGGCAGCAGCCATGTCTCCTTTCTTCCAAAAACACTCTCCCAATGCATTCCATGCTTCTACCATCTTAGGCACCAGCTTGACAGCCTTCGAGAGTGCATCCTGTGCTGCCTGGTCAAAGTCTGGCTTAACATTCAAAGCCTTGCCTCTGAGGTAGAGACATTTTGCTGTGTCTTCTGGCGATGCTTGGATATAGTCGAGAATACAAAGGATGTCTTTAAGTTTGACTTCAACTTCATTGTTTTTATCGCAAGCTTTTTCAATGCCATGAGTTTCAAAATAAGTATCTCTGAAGTTGTAGAGCTCTTGAACATTTTGCTGCAAAGTAGATCACTATTATGTTAGCTGAGGTTGTTTGACAGCTGTCTCTTTGGCAAAAAGGTTTATGCTACTTCTCTTTTAATCCCTCAGCCTCCCTCATGTGTGAGGAGTGTACCTCGTAAAAAGAGCTCTAGGTAGCTTATGTTGATGAAGATGATTATAAATGCATGATTGTGTCTAGAATTGTTATAATTTTTTGTGGAGGCAATCTCATGGAAAAGCCTTGATGGGAATTAATGGTTGTAGATGGAGTGTAATCAAATTAAAGCATGTTAAAGACAAGTTATTGTTTTTACGTTTTAGGAAAACTAGCCATATATTAGGTGACAGAGTAATGAAAAAATGATGAATTAAATAAAAGATAGTCAATCATTGAAAAAGACAAAAAAATAAATTTTGTGTAGAATGACAGTTTTAAGTTGAGTAAACTATTCTACTCTGTTTGAAAAAAAATTCTCAAAGAGTATTTAATTCATTTTAAAACTAAAAGAAAATATTAGAGGAAATAAATAGATATTAAAAAGAACAACCGAAAACAAAAGACTCAGCGGAAAAAAATTAATTTCAAAACAAAAATTTTATGCACAAATTTATTCCTCAACCCTACCTCTGCTTCGGCTATGCTCACATCATCCATCGGAGGCTTTTCTTCGTCTTCCATGTCTTATCTTTCTGTCACAAATTGCGCACTAGATCCTTTGCATGCCAGAAAAAAGACGTTTCTTGTTGTCAACTAAAAACTACAACTCCGGCCGCCATCTTGAAAAAAAAAAGAACAAAGGAAACCCGCGCGGTGAAAGTATAATCCCTCGTAGGTTGTTATGGTAACGGTAACGCGGGCACATATTCCTAAGTATAAAAACCATTAGCACAATGTTGATATTGCAAGTTAAACTTCAATATAATTTAGATAGGTAATAATTTCAGTGAATAAAAATGGCTGGAATTGAGAGATACAGAGATGTAGTAACACCTTGGGTAGCAAAATTTGGCGAAGAAGGACGGAATAATCGTCATTTGTGTAAGTATTATGGCATGGTAGTTAAGCTATTATCGTTTATCATATCAATTAATGGATTTGTTTTTTGGCTTCTAGTACCACGTCTTGTAGGAAAACCACTGATAAACTATGACTGTCTTAAAATGCTGTGTGGTATTGATGGACTAGGAGAGAGGTAAAGTAAAATGGCAATACAGCCGTTCCACTAGCTTGTTCCAGCTGTTCTAATTTTAGCAACCTTCATTTCGTGAAACAAAATTATATATTCGTGTTTTTCATGAACTTGTTAATTTTTACTATTTATAGGACTACAAAAATGTGTGTTTTTACTTTTAAATATCAATTATTTTAATAATACACAATATTATATTGGTAAAAAGCTGTGTCAATTTTACTTACTAATTAACTTATATGTAGTCAATAGCACCATAATAATAATCATCATCATTGCAATGATTGACAAGAATTTATACTACTGACAATCATCAGCATCACCATTACTATCATCACTATCATAATAATAATCAGCATCACTATTGCCATATAATTAATCATCACCATCATTGTCACCCTTATCACACTGGATACCATCATCCTAATATGGTCATAACCTTCATTATCATAATAACAATAATAATAGTAGTCACTATAATTATTATCCTATATATTATGATAGTTGAAAAGTGCAATGAAAAATATAAGTACTACATTATGTTAGGGGTACTGGATACATAGTAAGTCAAGGGGGACTCAACTATGTTTACATTGTCATCATTTTTTATCATCATCATAACACAATATAAATTATTTTTTATTGTTCATGTAGACTCAAACCCTCCACCCCTGAGGCTCATGGAGAATTTATGAAGCACTATCCAAAAATGTTTCAAAAACAACAACCGCTGTTACAGCCTGCTTTGATGGACAAAAGGTAATAATTGTTAAAACTTGTTACTATGGGACCTTTCATTATTTATGAAAGGAGGGGGTGAATCATGGGGGGGGGGGGGGGGAGGGCTGTCAGGTGTATTTTTCAAGATGACTGGGGTCATGATTTAATAAAATAAAATATTAGTTATAATATTTTGCATAATAGAAAATGTTTAGTTAGTGGTTCACCTGTTCTTCTATCTATACATATCCGTGAAAAAAAAAAAATGGAACCACCAATAGGAGTCATGTAAGTAGACTTTCCTTTCCCTGATTGGGGGGGGGGGGGGGGGGGGGGGGGGGGGGGGGGGGGAGCTCAGAAAGTAAATTCAATGGGTCATGAAATTTGTTTTTTGGCAATTCCTTTTTTTCTCTCCCCCCCCCCCACCCCCTTTCATAAATAATGATATTTCAATAAGCATTGACCAAGGGTTTGGCCTCTATCTATCTATCTGATACTAGCAGCTTTTTTTAGCAAGACAACACACACCCAGACAATCACAATTAATCATCATCATATAACTTACACCTGGGTTCAAACCATTCATTCCTAAATGGACTGTTGTTGTCATTTCTTGATTGTTTGACATGTGATCACTGTTTTTACAAGTGTATTATTTCTTAGTTTTCTTGGTTGTTTTCCAGGAACTCTGAGCACTGTTACAAACATCCAATGATATCTAAAGAACTAGTCATACCACATGGTGAGTTGTCATGGTGACATATATTATTGATTTTTGTGTTGACAATGGAAAATAAAATTCAGGAGAATGTACTGACTTTGTTATTTCAATCTGCAAATAAATATTTGTTAGACTTTGCAACACTATAATTAATTATACACTACAATCCAATTTGTGCTATTTGTTGAGTTATAATATTTACCTGATTAAAATTTGTTTTATAAAAAAACATGTTTCAATCAGCTCACTGTTCACACTCACACTTGAAACAAGTGAAAACAAAAAAAATCTGTTTTAAATTAATTTATAATAAAATAAATGTTTAATTCAAAGAAAACAATATTTATAAAACAATCAGTCATAAACCTGATTGCAATAGCAAGATTGTAAATTAGAATGTTATTCATTTGTCTCACGAATGTCAAAGGTTTTTTGTGATGTTTTGACTGCTACTGTAAGTCTTCATCAGGCAATAGGCTGTCTGAAATGATGATGGATCTTATATACCTGTCTTTGAAATTTGTGAGACAAACAGATAACATTCTACCTACACCTACTTGCAATAAGGTTGTCATACAGAAATGGAACATTTGTCGTAAAGAAAATAGAACATTTGTGATTTAGTAGGATAGGAATTGATTAAAAGACAAAAGAAGATCACTCAAGCTGAACGACCTCTTTTGTCTTTTAATTAATTCCTTTCACACTAAATCACAAATTGTCTATTTTCTTTGTGACAAATGTTCCATTTTGTATGACAACCTTACTGCAAGTAGGATGTATCTCAAATCCCATTGAATAGCCTTTATGATTTTAAAGATTTTAATATTATAACTTAAAAGATTTAATTTTTGGTATGTTTTATTCAACAGACAAAGGTCTATTTCCACATTTGTGCAAAGGTTTTGATGAATATCTGTGCAGTCACAACATCTCTAACCACATGTCCAAGCTACACAAGCATGATTTTGTTATCACATCAGCTACTAGTATCCTTAATGCAAGGATTAAAGCCATACGTAGAATACTCAGGAAAATGTAAGTATACAAACAGAACATGTAGATTAGAGTGGCCTACCGGTGAGAGCGCTGGCCTTTCACCACTGTGACCTGGGTTTGATTCCCGGCTCAGGCAACAAGTGAATAGAGTTTTGTTTGATGTGTTGTTCTTTCTCATGCCATGAGGGCTTTTCTCCAGGTTGTCCGATTTTCGTCCCTCCACAAAAAATAACATGTGAGCAGAGTTGTGTGTTGTAAATATTGAATTACCTCACGGAAGAGCCCCGACGGGGATTGATAGTTGTAAATATATATGTTTTTTTTTGCCCACCTGGGGCTCAAAACTTTCAATGGTTGTAGATGTGTCTATCGTGGGCTTATAATTTTCATATTTCAAGTTGCATTAATCTATTATAATTATACTATTAATAATATATAAATAATTAGTTTCTTATATAGTGCACCCCATGAAATCTTGGTGCTCTTTACAAAAGTAACACAAAAAATTAGCCAAGAGTCAAATAAAAGTGTTTTGTTTTTGAAAGAAGGCAGTTGTTTAGTGTCTCTGAGATCTGGAGGACCTGGTACAGTGTTCCAAAGAGAGGCAACAGCCATAGGAAAAGATCAAATCACCATATCATATAGACTTAGCCAGCATAGCGGCTCTTTTCCCTCCTCTTCCCTCCCCAAGAGCCGCTACGCTAGCTAATAGACTTGGTGCAAAATGACTTCTAGATAAAGACTTATAGAAAATTGTTGTACTACTATTGTACTATTGTTGTACTAAGCCTCAGAAGCTACAAACAGGAGTGCTTGCAGAAAAAGCAGCAAAATGTAAAGGTTTTTGATTTTTTTAAATTGTTTTTTAGGCCATTTGAAAGGAAATCAAAAGAGAATGAGGCATTGTACAAACACCTAATATCATTGCCAGAGATATCAGACCAAATAGAACCACGAGTATTAAAAGAACTGTGTGCTGTAGCTCAGCTAGACAGATGGACTGATGAAGATTGTACAGGTAATGGTCAAGATAATGATAATGATGATGATGATGATGACAGTAATGATGATTGTAGTAATGATGATAGGGGTACTGATGATGATGATGATGACAGTAGTGATGATTGTGGTGATTATGATAGTGATGATTGGGGTACTGATTATGATGGTGATGATGATAGGGGTACTGATTATGATGGTGATGATGATGGGGGTACTGATTATGATGATGATGATGTTGATGACAGTGGTGATGATTGGGGTACTGATAATGATGGTGATGATGTTGATGACAGTGGTGATGATTGTGGTAATGATGGTGGTGGTGGTGAAGATGATGACAAAAATAATGCTGGTGGTGATGATGAATGTGATGATGATAAATGTGATGGTGGTGATGGTTGGGATAATGATGATATTTATAAGGATGATGATGATGGTCATGATAGTGATGATGGTGGTGGTTGTGATTATAATGATGGTGGTAATGAGGACAATATTGGTGATGATATTGCTAATGTTGATGGTGGTGATAATGATGGTGGTGGTGGCAACAACGATTTTGATGTACCGATGGTGGTTATGGTAGTGTTGATAATAATGATAATGGTATGATGATAATATAGTGGTGGTGGCAATAACAATTTGATGATGGTAGTGTTTATAATTATTATAATGGTGATGATGATAATATTGGTGGTGGTGGCAATGATGATTTTGATGATGGTGCTGTTGATGATACAGTAAAAACCCGCATATAAGAACAAGTGGGTTAAGAACACCCAGCCTGAATTTTGGCATTTTAAGTACCATGTAAATAAGAACACAATCAGCCTGAAAAATTAAAAAGTGTTCTTAAAAAAAAATAAGATCAATATTTTTCTACTGTTTTGATATTATTATTGCAGTCAAGATTGTTTTTAATAACATTTTTGAACTTACACATTGATATCATCTACATGTATTGGTAGTCTATATAGTAATATATATTTTAGAAACATTTATTTTAAGAACACCTTCAGGCTGATTTTTCAGTAAACACCCATTAAATAAGAACAAAATCAGCCTGAACTCCAAAAATGGGTGTTCTTATGTGCGGGTTTTTATTGTAATGGTGATAGTTGTAAGGTGATGATGATGTTGATAATGATAATGATGATTCCACTCTCTACATGTTGCATTTCTTATTGCATAATTCTATAGTTAAAATCAGAAAAACTGTCAGAAAAAGCTATAATTTAAGTTTATTATTTTTGTAGTGTTTGGCAACACTGGTCTGCACATGATTCTCAAAGGATCAGTCATCCCTCAGACCCAGCCCTCTCTCTCACCAGTCAGTTCGCCAATTAAAGAGTTCCGTTCACCTACACCAATCTTTGAAGACCATGAACTAAAACATCAGAGTATGGTGAGTTATATTCCTACATGACCCACACTGATGGAAATCATGACACATCAAAATGCTTAAAGGGACTTGCATCAAATTGGTTTAATTCTTAATTTAGTTGAAAGAGGAGCAAGGATGGCACAGTTGGTCCCGAAAGGGTCCCGAGTTCGATTCTCAGTGACCTCACATCTTGTTTCGACTTCTCTTCTTTCCGTGTAGCTTTAAGTAGCTCTAAATACCCATAAAATGGAGCACTGATGGAGAGAGGGTAGTAAAATGAGCGCACCGTTGGCCTCAAGTTTATCAGTCTATGACTGTCACGAGTTACCGACGTTAAATAAGATTACTCTGCTTTTTACTTTACATGAGGGGTCCTGCATTCACAATGCATCACAACCACATCTCTCACCAAACACTACGATCACCACAGATTTAGAAATCAACAACACACCGAAGGCATTTACATCACCGCAACACCGCACTTTGAGAATGTTTTCACCGCAACACCGCAAAGAATATTCATTAACACCGCAATCCCCTCATAGCGTAATCATTTTGACAAGTACGCACAGATGTGGATTTTTGACTTTTGAATACAAAAATACACCTATTTCAAAAATCGTTGTCGCAGCCAAAGCCACAGTCCACACTCTGAACCTTGCAAAGGATGTCGGTATTTCTTCTTTAATTTGTTATATTCATAGCATATTTTGGATGGACGTATTTGTGTTATAACACTGTTACAGTGGTAGATAATGAAACGCTGATATTTATTTAAAAAACGTGTAATAAATCACAAATCATGTTCATAATACCGACAACCTTTGCAGAGTTCAGTGTGTGGACTGTAGCTTCGGCTGCGACAACGAATTTTGAAATAGGCGAATATGGAAAACAATTAAAACATTATTTGGAAACTTCTCGTCTCAAGTACGTACGTGCGTATTTGTGTAATAGACGCTACGCCCCTGTGTTGGTGACTGTTATCATATGAAACAGATATATTTTCATGATTGCTGTCTTATCAGATAACTGTTGGCAACTGCTTTGGTACGTTGAAGAAAATTGAAGGCAGAGAACCAAACTCAAGGTAAAATATAAAATAACGATAAAGGTGATGTTACACTTCAATATTTTAACAACTTGTCTTGCAATGGCGTTGTGTCACAAGTTGCTGAAGGAGTGATACACTGTGCAATGGTGTTGCAAGTTGCTGAAGGGGTGATACACTGTGCAATGGTGTTGCAAGTTGCTGAAGGGGTGATACACTGTGCAATGGTGTTGCAAGTTGCTGAGTTCCGTTGGAGGAAAACAAAAAACACGTTTTGTGGTCCTTTAAGCGGATTTCATACGATTTCATTTTGAAGATTTTATCTGTACGTTTTAGATGAAAAACAACATAAGTCAGTTGTCAGTTACTATTTTGAATGTCAGTTGTCAGTACAAAATAAACTCTTTTGTCAGTTGTCAGTGACGTTTTTGGCCATTTATCAGTTGTCAGTTAACCCCATTACTACCCTGTTAGCTAGCAGCATCGTAGTTTCTGAGAAACAATAGCATGCATGCATGGGCTTAGGGTTTACAACAATTGGAAGAAACATGTATGTAGTTACTTGACAAGGGATACATTGATAGTGCGCGATGTTTCCAGCTAAAACTAAGCTATTTTTGAGTTGTAATATATAATTGTAATCTAGAAAAAATGTTCTTTTCAGAGTCCTGTCTGTGATAACGTTAGAACCCTGCGAATTCCTCAAAATATCGACACATGACTATGAAAGAGTTATACAAGTAAGTAAAAGTAGTCTAATCTTGGGATGATGATAAGTAGAACAATGATGATAATAATGTCTATTATCTATACTATTTATATTTTCTAAAATTAATATATTTATATAATTGTCATACTTTTTTTACATGAGCCTCTGGCTCGGATATAAGGGTGACCTTATCCCACGTTAGGACTTTAATAAATTTCCCTTTTTACTCTGACGAAGGGGTAAAGCTCGAAACGTCAGTAAATTTAAGTCAGCATTTTTTTACGGTGTTACAAATTTCATTTTATTACCTATCATTTATATCAAACACCGACGCAGCCTATACTAGTTTACTCGCTAGTTTCCATTTATATTCCCACTTTAATAAATTGATTGGTTATATTGATCTTAAATGCGACCGATATCATATGCTGAATTACTCTTATTTCAGATGATAAAATCCCGCGAGGAAGAACAGAAGCTTTCACTGGCTCAGACTTGTAAATTGTTCCATAGTTGGCCAAGATTGTCACTTAAGAAAGTCTCAGGACTTATTAAATGGAGGAGGTTTCTTCCTGGTCAAGGTAATTCTACTTGACATTATCCGTTCATTGCGTCGTTATATGATCGTCGTCAGTAGCATCATCATCATCACTGTCTACATGATCATCATTGTTATCATCGTCATAGTCGTCATCATTTATCTCATATCGTTAACTCAAAACGTTTCGTCTTGTTTAGTTCTTGTCAAAGAAGGCGAACGATGTGAAATAATTGGTTTCATTAAAAGTGGTGTTTGTCTTCTGAGAAGAATGATCACCGTTGCCCACACCTTCCCCAATGGAAAAAAGGTAAAACTGACTTGTGATTATAAACTGCTGGTTTACAGCAGCCCGATACACACTCCATGCACATTCCAATACTTGTAAATAATTACCAGAAAGCCCCGAGGGGAGTGATTATACACCTAATTCAATAATCGTTGTCGTAATCAAAACTACAGTCCACACTCTGAAGCCTGCAAAGGATGTCGGTTATATCAACATTATTTGAGATTTATAAGACATACTTTCAAGAAATGTTTGTTTCATTTTCTACCACTGCAACAACTTGTAATGGTCATGTAACACAAACACGTACAATCAAAATATGCTATGAATGTATCGATAACAAAAGAAGAAATACCGAAATACTTTGCAGTCTTTAGAGTGTGGACTGTAGGTTTGATCGCGACAACGATTATTGAAATAAGTGTATATGTATCCGTATACCTTTTCCTTCTTTTAGTCTTAAATTCATTACAAAATAAGCTTGTTTTATTTTTTTAAAAACATTATCAAATTCAAATTTGCCCAAAGGAAAAACGCACCAAACAAGTCATCATTGGCCGCCTGGGGCCTGGGGATTCATTTGGTGAGACGACGGTCCTTAGGAACAGCGCCATGCCATGCGCAGTTGTGACCGATGCGGTGGTGGAAATGGGAACAATCTCAACTTTAGATGTGTTTGGTAAGATTAATTACACATTGCTCTGTCTGTTTCTTGTTGCCCTTGGAAAATCATAATCCATGCAGCAAATGATTCTCTTCGTCATCATCATCATCATCATTATCATCACCGTCATTCATCATCATCATGCGAGAATCGTCATCATCATCATCACCATCATCAACTTCTGCATCAAAATCATCGTCGTCCTGTCCATCGTCATCGTTATCATCACCGTCATTCATCATTATCATGCAAGAATCGTCATTATCATCATCATCAACTTCAGCATCAGAATCATCATTGTCCTGTACGTCATCATCGTAATCATCACCGTCATTCATCATTATCATGCGAGAATCATCATTATCATCATCATCATCAACTTCAGCATTAAAATCATCTTCGTTCTCAGTGACCGTCATCAGCATTATCATCACCGTCATTCATCATTATCATACCAGAATCATCATCATCTTTATCATCTTCAACTTAAGAATCATCGTCGTCCTGACCGTCATCATCGTTATCATCACCGTCATTCATCATAATCCGGCATCATCATCAACTTCAGCATCAAAATCATCGTCGTCCTGACCATCATCTGCATGATCTTCATTCTCATTTGTCATCATAACCATCATCAACATCTTCAAGACCATTGATATCACCATTGTTATCAGCATCATGATCTATCATTACTGTCGTTATCGTCATCATAATACGGCGTTGACACTTACATCATCATCATTGATTCTCATCGTCTAAGTTGATAAAAATAGGTAATAGAATGAAATTTGTAAGACGGTAAAAAATGTTAACTTAACTTTATTGACGTTTCGAGCTTTAGCCCTTCGACGACGGGCTAAGGCTCGAAATGTCAGTAAAGTTAAGTTAACAATTTTTACGGTGTTACAAATTTCATTCTATTACCTATCGTTTATATCAAAAACCGACGCAGCCTATACTAGTTTACTCGCTAGTTTCCATTTAAGTTGTTAGAATATTCTCGTCATAATAACATCACAGCGCGTCAATATATGCATGAAAACACGTGATTCAAAAGTGTTCATTCCAGTGCGCATTTCAAAATTCACCAATTGATATTTGCGCTTTATAAGTGAATAAATTATTATTAAATTCTAAACTAACATTGAGTGTAATGATGTTTTTTTGCAGACCTTGATGACGTCACTAAGTCGCTATTGATCCAGTCCTACTCGGAATTCGAGACATCAATGACAGAGGTTTGTTCAGTATAATGTATGCATGTTTGCTCTATTTCTTGACTAACAAGTCGTGATGGGTTGTTATTATCAGAAAGAAATCGAAAAAGAATACATCGAACAAGAGAAAGACAGGGAATGGACGAGCTTCAAGGTAATAAACCATAACTACGTAAAAACGTGTATAAAATAGCAGTATAATGACGTAATGTTTCTATTTTTAGCAAAAGGTTGTCACTGATGTACTCTTCTACCGTGACATCCTGCCTGGCGTTAGTAAATGGTCACGCAATCCATCACCGCAGAAAGTTGACTAGCTATAGGGGTAGTGTCAAGAATTTGGTGACATACGGGCATCTGCTCCAGGAGCTGTCCAGGCTTTAATGCTCATGAAAATATCGCGATAAGAAGTTGACTAGCTCTTGCTGTATAAATGGGTATGGCACGTGATGTTGGCGCTTTAAAATTTTCCCTGTAGCAGATGAACAAACATTTGCAAAGCGAAGTTTACTTAAGTAGAGTTGTGGCCGAATGGGAATAAGTACCACGGGAAATGGGATGTGTCTTTTTACTTGTTGCCTCATTTGGCGTGCATCGTTGGTTTTGCCTATTAGTCGAAAAACATATCACGAACTGTTGAGCGCTTTAGATTTTTCTCTCTAACAGATGAACAAACATTTGCAAAGCGAAGATCACTTGGGCAGAATTGTGTCCGACAGCTAGGGAATGAAGAGAGGCAGATATGCGGGAAATGACTTTTGACTTGTTACCACATTTGGCGTGCTTCGTTGGTTTTGCCTAACAGTCGAAACCAATTCAGCTTTTTTTACTTTTTTCCATCAAATTGACGATTGTTTTGCAGCCTAAGATTTACCTTTGAACTTAAGACCTCTTGTATCCAGGCTTTATCCATTCAAAAAAAAAAAAACATTTCTAGTGTATGGGGTCTGGGTATATTTTTTACATTTTAAAGGAAGTAAAGATCGGTAAGGCGGTCTACGAGGAAGATTTTGAAATCTTATTTATTATCTTTATATTTTAGTCTGCATATGCAAGGCTGTTGTTTTTACATGACGTCATTTTATGTGAGGCTCTTGGTAGCCTGTTGTAATGAAAAGCGAGAGGAGACTGAAACCGGTCGATCTTCTCACCATAGGAACTCCAATTGTATAGCTTCACAATGACTTTGAGTGAATCGATTTATTCAAATCTTAATTTATTGAGAACTTTAGTAAGATTTTATCATTATAGTAATATATTGGTGCCGAGTGTTCATATTATAAAATATGTTTTATTGATAAATTAAAACTTCGGTTTGGTATCAAACATCTTCTGGTTCAACATACGCTGTTTGTGTTTTCATGCAGCGTGATAATCCAAGACAACCTTGCGTGACGACACAAATTTTAGCTGCTGGGGAAGCTAACAAAGCTGCTCCCGGGGAGTAGGGACAGTCAAAGATCTAGAACAGCCCTGGAGAAAAGTATTAAAGGAGTGTTCTGCTTTTCTTCACCTCCATCCCACTTTCCCAACCCACCAATCACAAAGTGCCAGCTATACATGCTGGGTGTTTGTTGACTTACATTTTAAATGGGGCGGGCTGGAACTAGCCTGATTCAATAAAGCACTCGTGCTCTCTTGTCAAGTTGAACACTTCCAGTTTACCCTGAGCAATTAGACATTTTTTTCTTCGAATTTCGTTCATAAACTGAACGTCTGTCTGGAACTTTTGTGAAAAGCATCAAGACTCTAGATATTCAAGTTACTTTTTTAGGGCTATTCATTATTATTCACTGCGTTGAATATATATCTTCTTCACGTGTCAACAACTGATTCGAATCACTTCAACATTTTATTTTATTTTTGCTCTTAAAAAATCCTTCAATGTAAAAACTTAAGGAAGGTTATACTGAAGTCTTTCAGTAATGCAGCCGACTTTTTTAATTAGTCACCTAAATAAAGTTCGGGTACAATATTATAACGAATATTAAATTTTAATTAACTGATTTTAGGCATTTATTCCACTCCCTTTCCCATTTTCTAATTTTAACTATGGTCCCTTATAAGTAGAAAAATAAATTGAAAAATGTCCTTGCATGAAATGTTAGAGTCCCCTTCACAGTTCCCTGCGCCATCTTGAAAGGTAGCCGGGCCTTTGCATCGAAGCGAGACGAACGTTGAGCTTGCAATGATAGAGACACGAATAATTGTCCCGCAAGGTGTGAAAAGTTAAGGTCTCTATCATTGCAAGCTCATCGTTCTTCTCGCGTCGATGCAAAGGCCGGGCTACCTTTCAAGATGGCGCAGGGAACTTGTGAAGGAGAGTATTTAGACCTTTATATTTGGACATGCATGTGCACCTCCATGTCAAGGACAACGTTTTAGCTTTTGTTTTATCGATAAAATTTAAAAAAATTGTTTCTGAAACTATAAAGTCTATATTATGGACGGTTTTTTAGGTCTCGGCAAATCAAATTAACATATCTACCGAATGCAAGTTGTGAAGGGCTTGGTCAGAGTTTACATGGAGACCTCGAGGCAGCTTTGCTTCTAGTGCAGCTAAGAGCACATATGCAACAATTAATCAATAAAGAGGCATAATAAAATTGCCTTGAACAAGTCTAATAAAACGCAGCTTTGCATAATCGAGTAAAACAACTCTTCGCACAAGGCCAAATGGATCTCGCTTTCATGTAAACTCGAGCCTAGTCCTTCCCAATTTGCAATTCAGTGTGTACGTTAACGCCAGTATACCTCTTTCAACCCCTAAGTTAACTAAGTCGTGCCCGTATTATAGAGGTTCCGCTGTAGTCGTATTTCCCAAACTACAGAGAGCCCTGGTTAGTCTTCTACGCAGATGTTCTTAGTATCGTCACGCAATAAAGCGTTGCGTGACGACATTAGGGCGTCTGCATGGGAAGCTTATAAGCCCTTGTAGGACAAAACTATTTTCTGACTAATCCTCCATTGACAGTTTCCTATATTTCTCTTCATCTGTAAACAAATGATCAAGAGGATCCTCTTCAACTGTAGCTACTTTACAAACAATCAACGAATCAATGCCTAGTACGACCAAATACGCTATAACACAGGCTATCCCCATCAAATCCCGAGAACCCGCAGACTCGGGGAAAAACTCGATAGTAACTAGCGCAAACTGTATAGCTTTGTGGCTTGCTAGGATAACAGCAGTCTTCTTTAGCGGTAGGTCTACTTTGAGTAGACCACAGGCAACCCAATTCAAGAGAAGGAAGATGAAATGCATGATGGTAGTAAAGCCTAATATGGCCATTGTGTTTGTGGCGACGATGCTACGGTATTTGTCGTCGTCTGTCGTCGATTGGCTGATAACAGGCCATGTTGATAAGATGAATAGGAGAATTATGACGTAACGTAGGGCTCGAGGATTGTTATCAATGCATTCTGGGAGTTTTGGGATTAGACGCATTGCCTGGCCAACCTACAGACAAATGGGCAAAGAAATTAGTTACACTAAACATATACAACCAGCATTTAGTGTGCTTTAATTTACTTACTAGTTCCATGTATTTAACATATATACTTATAAATATATAAAACAGAGCGCTATTACTATCGAAAACACTAGAGTGATATAAAATGCTTGTTTGAAATTCTGTCTCGTTTTTGTACCATGTAATCGCTTCTGGCCAAACATTTTGCTCAAAATTGGTCGTGCTATAAAAAAAACACCCCCAAGCTTTCAAATTTTCAACGGACATTTAACCACTAGTGATTTTCAAAGTAAAGCCTGGTTTTCACTAGCGACGCAACGCAAGAGCAAACGCAAGCGCAAGCACAAGCATGTGAAAACGAGACGTGAATAAGCGCAAGCGCAAACAAACTATTCACTAGTGCCACTTGCAAGCACAAGCATGTGAAAACGAGACGTGAATAAGCGCAAGCGCAAACAAACTATTCACTAGTGCCACGCGCAAGCACAAGCGCAAACGCAAGAAAAAAGGAATTTTTTTGATATCTTGCGCTTGCGTTATCACTGCGTCAAACGGTTTTCACGACGAAATAAGGTCTCTTGCGCTTGCGCTTGTGTTTGCGCTTGTGCTTGCGTCGCTAATGAAAACTAGGCTTAAGCGCGCTAATATATTCTTTAGAAGTGGAATTTTTTAATGTTTCAATTGTTTGATAATCAATTCTAAAGTATCCATTACACGCTATCGAGGCTAAGGACGAGCTCCATGAAATGCCGTCCATTATTGTTCAACAGTAATGTGCGAGCACTCTATAAAAGATACTCTAGAACGTTTATTGAATATGCATATTGCCTTTTGTTAAAAGCTATCCTATGTACTTACTATTGTCGGCAGTATTACAGTTAGTATGAATACTCCAAGCAGTAGGGCGTAACCCTTGAACGTGACGTCACTGGTGTCTATTGACGTCATCCATGTTAATAGTGGTGGCACGGAGAATACGCCCACGATATTTGTGACCAGCATTACTAAGATAGCCAAGGCCAGGTTACCTCCAGCTATGACAGCCTGTGGAATGTGGAGGAGGGAATGAGTTACTTGGGAGATTTGTCAAATAGCAATTAATATTGTTCGACTGCACACTGCGACATGTATTAGGTGGTAATTTATTTCTTTTATCAGGAAAATACTTAGGAGCTGAGCAATTACGGTGTGTGGTGAATATTTTTAGCTCTGTCACTTATATATATATTTCTGCATACAATATTGTTAACTTTGTGGTTTTATATTTCGCCTGTCGCACTTAATTTTCAATTTATTTTCAGCAAACGTTTTGAAAAATATATCACTGATAAAAATTAATGATAGCAGAACCAAAACAGACGTCCTTTGGAGGAGGCCGAGATGTATATTTTTTTCTTTTATGCTACAAAACTGAGAAACAATTTCTGTAATATATTTTATAATCAAAAGTGAATTTTGTTTGTACTTTCTTTTTCGCGTCCTTTAAGAATGGATATCTTTCCCTTTTTCTCAGTCCAATTTTTCCTTCTCCATATTATCTTAATTTTAACGTACGTCCTTTGAGTGTGAATTTTTAAAAGAAGATATAATATCTTACCAGTATTGCCCCAGAAGCGAAGGAGGCAGGGACGCCAAAGAACACTTCCAATCCTATAGCAAACTCGGTAGGCCCTATAGCAGACACATTAGCCTGGACGTGTGAATGTAACGTGGAAATATTCTCATCAGAAAGAGTTGCAAAGTGAATAGTCTTGGTGATTTGAATCCCTAACGAAGGCACAATGAATAGAACTGCCAGTAAACTCCATATGATGGCTTTGTAGGCCTTCAAACCTCTATAAATGTCGTCGATTTTCAGCTGAAGTCCCATAGTAAGGAACAGCAAGCCAATGCATACGTGGTGCATCTGAAGTTTGCCTAACAGCATCCCGCTACTCGTCCATTGTGTGCCGATGATGATGATAACTATCATCCCGAAGAACAAGAAATAGACATCAAGGATTTGAAAGGTTTTCTTCGCTACAGAATTAAAGAAAGATCGAGGTTCTTTGAAGCAGTAACAGCCATCCGGATCATGGGTTTTTAAATCGTGTCCAGACATTTCGTCAGCTTTTTTCCCTAGTAATAGTTTTCGTTGCATGTTCTGTTATCTTCAGCCACCATCACTCATGTAGTTCCTGATCTAAATATGATCAAAGAGGCAAAAGTTTGTCAAAATTACTTTGATTCAGTCTATTAGCTAGTTAAGATCATCAAAATGCAAATAAGAAAACGTAGGGGACTCAAATATTGACTTTAAATTAGCCAATCAGGATCGTTTTAATGTACACATGGTTGTTATGTATGTAAGTAGACTGATGAGTTTTGTGAAATCGACGCAAATTTAATAAAGAAAAGTTTGCATTTATACTGGTATATTATTACGAAGTTGTATAAAATAGTTCCTGAAAACTCTTACGCTGGAACGGATATATCCTTGACTATGCTATTCAGTTGTTATTGCAGTAATTATCCGCGTCGATAAAGGAACTAATTATATAGGAACATTGGAAAACGGCATAAGTGTTTTCATAAGAAAAAGTTGAATTTTTCTAGCCGCATTCTGAGAAAAAAGATTATGGAACTCACTTTACGATATAAAATATGTTGTAAATTAAGCACTTTTCATCATATCATTTCTTTATATATATCGGACCGATTTTCAGACTTAATCTTAATAACTTTTTAAAAATCCGATGACATAAACGTTTTATTTGTTCATCAGTTTGTAAATTGTACAGTTATGAGGTTTTTCCCTTTTTTTCAGTACAATTGTCTTACATTATCAGCTTGCGAACACAAACAAAGATCTTTAAGCATCTGATTAAACAAATTGTCCGAATTTAATATGGCGTCCCCTTGCAATTTTTATGTAGCCTCGTTTTCAAACATGCTTGCATGTTTCATAGTCTAGTAATACAATAGTACTTGTATTTAAACTGGTCGTAAAATTTGGTCATTTTCTATTATAATTACTATTGGTTTGCATGTGCGTTAGCTCTAAACATATGTTGATTTATAATTGATTGAGTATCTAAGAAGTAGGCACGCAACGTGTCAGTCATGTTAGCATCGTCTTCGGTAACTTCTCCCTGAATAATTAGAGAACGATTCTTGTATTAAAATGACTTCGCGTCATATTGTCGTTTCCCCATGGACTTTGTAAACAACTTCCAAAATAGTTATAAATAAAAAATAAATAAAAAATTAAATAGCTGCACTCAGTACTAGTAAAACTCATTTTTATTGTACAATTCCTTTAAGTTACGAACCATGCCATACAAATGATTTCTTTTTATCGCACATTCACTCACTAACCTATCATGGGAACCTAGGTCTGAATACTGTACTAGCAATTCAGAAATTACCACTGAAAACGTAGCAAACAATCAGTTTTTCGTGCAACACCTGATCCCCTAGTTAAACTTATACAGACGAAAGCCTGCATGCTGTTCAGTGGTGGTCGAAAACACCTATTTATTCAAGACGACATTTTACTAATTTAAACAAGTTCCTTTTTGCATGTTTGATGAACAAACCTTCGATGTTCAAAATTGATAGCAGTTATTTTCTGGCACACAAACCATTACGAACTTTCACAATTAACGCAAAAATCTGCATGCTGTTAGGTCTGTTGATGAAAGCATTGTGGAGCATTCTCGAGCGGCTGGTCTCAAAGACGCATATTTCCTCAAGAAGAAATTTCAGTAAACAAGTTCCTTTTTGCACGTTTGAGGAACAAATCTTCAATGTTCAAAATGGTTGTTTACTTCCCGGCATGCACACAAACCATTACGAACTTTCCCATGCATTAATGGGGAAAAGTACAGCACTATTTCATTCACTTATTGACTTTCTTTGAGTAACATTCTTTATACTTAAAAAATTAAGTTATAAAAATCAAATTTTCATTGCACGTTTGAGGAACAAATCTTTGATGTTCAAAATGATTATATATACTTCCCGGCACACAAACCATTACGAACTTTCCCATTAATGGAAAAAAGTACAGCACTATTTTATTCACTTATTGACTTTCTTCGAGTAGCATTCTTTATACTTACAAAATTAAGTTATCTTTTTATTAAAAATCAAATTTTCATGGTGTTAACGATGGCCAAGTATTCTCACACTTAGTATTTATTTATCAACTCAGTTCCATAAAGTAAAAAAGGCTGTAAAATGTTATTAACACAAAATCAGTAATATCAACTAAATTAAGTTCTAACTGTTTACTAAAAAGACATAAACTTTGAGATAAGAAATCGCAGTATTCAGTCCTACGAAAAACTATAGTGAACTTTCACATAAACGCAAAATTAAATTGGCTTTAAAAAAGTATTAATTCATCTTAAGCCCTCGAAGCACACCCAGACGAGCACAATTCATAATCGTTCATTCTTCAACTGATACAATAACACTCATTTTCTTACCTTTTTAAGTGATTTCCCCCAAAAGCAGAAGTTGTTTCGTGATCTTTTCCACGGTGTAAGCGGTTCCAATCAAAAACTTACTGTGCTATATTATATCATGGTTACATACCTCACGAGAACAAACCGTCACTTAGCAACTCACGTCAGCTGATTAAACTTCTGAAGTTGACTGTAGGTGATTGATTGGTTGGACGTTTTTGTGACTTGGATATTTTTAGTTTATTTTAATGATACAATGATTTAATAGGATCAGTATCTATGATGATTATGATGACTATGATGATATGATGATGATGATATAACTACTGCTTTCTGGTTTAACACTGATTTAGTGTGTGTTTTCTGATTTAAAATTTGCAGTTTTGTTTTTGTTTTAGATACAGCGAATCGGATGATATATATTTCAATATAATATGTATTTTCTAATTTTATTTATCTAACATTTTTTGAATTTCTTAACTTTATAAAGTTTTTGGGGGGCATTGAAGAATAGTAAGAAGCTTTTGGGGCAATCCAGCCACCATCCGGCCATCAAAGCAAACAAGATGATCATTTTCAACGTCTAGCCAGAATGGGTAACACCGAACTGAGCGGTATATTGCATGTGGGATTGACGATCGATTGACCATGAAGCATGGTGAGAAAATTGTGATGTTGACATCAAATTCCATTAAAAATCGATGGGGGTTTCTTTCATATTAGTCATTTAGACGCCAAAGTACAACCTGTTTGCTGTCAATTTAAGGAAAATATACAGTATCTGCGCTAGTATAAAGCAATCATTTTACAATTAGTATGGTAATTAAAGAAATAGGACTTATGATTTTTTCTTTACTTTGAATGTTTAAGGGGGCGTGTGGCGCGGATCATCAACCATTCTATACCCAGACTCCTCTCAGCTTTATGACTCATGACGGATTCAGTAAATATTGCTCATTTGCGAATACAATTACAGTGTTACAACTATCAATTTGCTTTGCCTACTTTCTTTTGTGAACTTTATATTGATACCAATCGTTTTACTATCAAGATCACCGCTCGAAATCTTCAGGCTATACGTAGGCCGATTCGATGCTCCAGCTTTATATGTTTGGAAGTAATCGCCCCGTTTTTTGATTTTTTGTTTCCTTTCTCAAGTTCCTTTCTTCTCTTCTTTTTCTCTTTTGCTTTGCTTCTGTTTTTTATCAATTATATTTTTTCATTTTATAAACCGGGCGTAAAATTGAAGGGATTAGATAACTTATAAAATCAATATCACAGTCATTATTGATTACATTTTTTCAGTTTTTATTATTTATTATTTTTTGATTTTACAGGGGGGATGGGAAGTTATTTAGCAGCTTTATCAAAAATTTCAGACGATTTGCTTTCTCGTCCCGTAATTTTTGAATGAGAGTGTATGGGCTTCCTGTGTTGGATTGTGGCTACGTCATGAACTCGAAGGCTCTCATCTCAAGGAGCAGCTCGTGAAACACATAGAAATTCTTCAATTGCAATGAATGGACAAGAATTCGATGTAGCAATAGTAGGAGGAGGCGTCGTAGGATGTGCTGTATTTCAAGAACTAACTTCCCAAGGAATTAGATGTGCTTTATGTGAACAAGAAGACGACATTTTGTCCGGAGCAAGTTGTGGCAACAGTGGGACCTTTCACACCGGATTCGATGCCCCTTTAAATTCTATCGAACTAGATTGCATTAAAGCATCTAGCATTTTAACTGAGGGTTTCTTTTTGAAGAATAAAGTGCCTTTTAGAACTTGTGGAGCTCTTGTAGTCGCGTGGACGAAAGAAGATTTGGAAAAACTCCCAAGCATTGTGGAGCATTCTCGAGCGGCTGGTCTCAAAGATGTCACGCAGATAACTCGCGATCAACTCATGAAGATGGAGCCTTATTTGAACCCAAGTGCACTAGGAGCTGTGTATGTTCCCAAGGAAACTATTGTGGATCCCTGGACCTTCCCAGCATCCCTTGCCTGTTTGGGACTTTCTCAGGAGGGGACTATTTTGACAGGGTGCAAAGTCGAGGGTGGTACTAGAGATCAGAGGGGCTGGTGCCTGTTGACTAACAAGGGACCATTACATGCAAAACTTGTAATCAACTGTGGTGGTTTGTTTGGTGACAAGGTGGAGGATATTGTCCGTCCGTCACCATTTACCATAAAGCCTCGCAAAGGTCAATTTGCAGTTTTCAATCAGACGGCAAAAATATTACTTAACTCTATAATTTTTCCTGTGCCAACTGAAAGAACAAAAGGAATTCTGCTCTTTCCCTCTGTCTATGGAAACATTGTCGTTGGCCCAACAGCTGAAGATCAAGAAGATCGTCGTTGTGCAGAAATAGACAACACTGTAATCGACAGACTGATAACAAGAGCACACTTTATGTTACCATCACTTAAAGAGCATGATGTCATTGGCACGTATGCTGGGTTACGACCCGCTACTCAGTACAAAGACTATCAAATAGAATTGATCCAAGAGCAAGACTGGGTCACAGTGGGAGGGATCAGGTCAACTGGACTATCAGCTTGCCTTGGGATAGCAAAGCATGTTGCTTCATTGTTGCAATCAAAGTTTAGTTCTTCATCCACAAATGTTAATACTAAGGCAAAAGGGGAATGTCAAAAGCTATTGGATAATGATGATAACACTTTTATATACAAGGATCAGAAATGGAGAATCACACATCCTTTGACTGTGTTTGGTATTGCTACTCCTGAAGGGTTAGCTACATTTAAAGGTTTTTTAAACTAAATTAAATCCAAAATACCAACAATTGGAAAACTTGAAGTTTCCACAACATCACATTATTTTCAACAGTTTTATAAATTGAGAAGTGGGAATAGGCATGTAATAGTACAATCGCCAAATTAATTATATGGAAAATAACATCTAATTATTATGTAGTTATTCATAACATACCATGTTAAAATTTTTTTATGCTACCTCTACCTCAATCTTGAAGTCGAACACAGAGCCTGCGTTCTTCTTTCCTGCGCCGAGTAACGCAGGCTCTGGATGAGATTGCCTGTACCTGTAAATTACTCCAACAAAATGGGGAAGCCTTCAGAGGCGGTTTGAAACATTGCCACACCAATTTAGGGAACTTATACCTCTGTTAACTGATAGAGTCTGACTGGGTGTTCAGTACTTGTGACAGTCTTTTTAACTTGATAGATTAGTTTTATATCAATTACAGTGTGATGCGCGGTACCGTGGCCACCCAAGAAACTTTTGAGAAAGTTCTTAACCACATAAAAACCTCGCTCATCTTCGTCACTTTGTATGAAATAGGTTCCCTACATTCGATAATCTGTTTATGAACAGACGATCCTGTCAATCAAAAAAAAAATTCTCTCAGGCTGATTGACTAACTTTCTCAAAAGTTTCTTAGTTGGCCACAGTACCGCACGTCACGCTGTGAATTTACTGATGTCAAATATGTGAATATAGATTGATAATCACAGAGACCATTTTCAGAGGTCATTATTCATTTATATTCATCTAAACTTGTGAGAATAATTGTTTAAGCTGTAAATACACAGGTGATTATCTCAAAAATAAAAATAACAAGCTACATTTGAAGAGTATACACAACTAGGATTTTCAATTCAAATACAGTATAAATAATTTTTTGAAAAAAATACATGCACATTCAAGTAATTTAACCAAAAAATGGGAGTGGGGAAAGGGGAAAACTCAGGGTACAAGTAATATTATAATAATAATTTACTTCATTTATTATAGGCAGATATACATCCCTGAATGTCAGGCACTTCTTGTTCCAGTAATTCCCCCACTAGCAACACTAGTGGGATATATTATAATAACAGGAACTGGAAGTGGCTCAAAACAGCTGTGCGGGAGGTATATATATATACACCTATTTCAAAAATCGTTGTCGCAAACAAAGCCACAGTCCACACTCTGAAGCCTGCAAAGGATGTCGGTATTTCTTCTCTTTTTATCGATTTATTCATAGCATATTTTGGTTGTACGTGTTTGTGTTATATGATCATAACAAGTTGTTGTTGTGATAGATATGAATATAAATATTTCTTTAAAAAACCAGTGTAATGAATCACAAATTATGTCCATGTAACCGGCATCCTTTGCAGGCTTTAGAGTGTGGACTGTAGCTTCGGCTCCGACAACGAACTTTGAAATGGGTGTAACTTATATATGATATATAAATATATACATGTATTTCATGAATTTACATGAATTTCCAGACTATAATATACTGAAAAAAATGTCTAAATTCACCAAGCTAACCTTTATGCAAGCTTGTGTTTTTGTTTCACCAAAAATTTCACGTGAAAGCTGGCCACCTTTGCAAGTGGAGCGGGCTTCCTGTGGTAAATGTCAGAGGCCAGTAAATAAAGGTCTTCATCAGCCGGCGATTTCGTACGATTATTTTAGACTCGTAAAAAAAGTCAAAACTATGAAAAACGAGTGTAATAAACTGAAATTAAAAATTTGCTTTTCAATTTCTCATAAATTAAGAAAAATCACTGCACATGCGCAGACCTTTTCAGTTCCAATTTCCAACATGGCAGATCACGATCAAGATTTCCAAACGTTCAATAATGTTCCATTAGAAGACGACGACGAGGAGCCACAAGTACGAACACCAAAGATACCTTTAGTTAAGAGGATTCTAAACTTCGTGATCAAGAATTATCTTCCTTTAAGTCTTATTTTTCTAGTATTTTTCGGTATCCTGGTGCCGGCGCCGGGTGCCTTCTTGGCGAAATATCCTACTCATTATGCTTGCATAGTTGGTCTTTTTTTACATAGTGGAATCAAGTTAAAAACTGGCGAAATCAAGGAAGCTGTCCGTGCTTATAGAGCACTTTTACTTGAAATTGTCATCATAATGTTTATAACTCCTGTTATCGGAGTGAAACTGACCGGATTGTTACCTTTTGGAGGTGGTGAAGTTCTATCGAATAATGTAAATGTTACGCAAGGCGGGCTCAATAATACACACGAAGAAACAACAGAGATGTCAAGCCTAGGACCTGAATCTTTTAAAATTGGTATACAGATGTACTTTATTGTTCCTTGCACAATTTCAGCGGGGGTAGTTTTGGTAAGTTCATATACATGTACATGTATACGTGTAACTGAAGTTATTTATTTTTTAATAATGCAAGAAAAAGTAAGTAAATTCTCCCCTAGGTGGCCATGCACCATTTGCTTATTTTCTAAAGATCGAGTTACGTTACATAGATACAGTGTTTAGAGTTTATATAAATGCTCCTTTGAACCCTATCTGAGAAGCAAAATGTTTTTGTAAATCTATATGGAAGTAAACGATTAAATATGCATTATTGAATGAGGCTGAGCATGATATGAAGAAGAGATATTTTGAATTAATAATAATTTGTCGTATTTCTTTACCAGGTGGACAACGCTGGTGGGAATGCAGCGCTAGCTTTAATGACAACAGTTATCTGTAATCTTTTGGCAGTGTTTACAGTACCATTGATGATGAAATGGCTCATGTCATTTGGGGGTGTAAAAATTGATATTGTTAACCTGTTGGTTAAACTTATACTAACTGTCCTAGTGCCGTTAATGGTAAGTTTTTTATAGAGTAGACTAAATCAATATATTGTGGCTATTGCTATATTACAATGTACAATCAATTGGTACACCAAACTATACTACACAATATCACTCTCTTTCTCTGTTCCTTCTCTATGTACTGGACACAGTCAACATAATTTCAAAATTATACAATGAGCAATTAAGCTAACAAAGAATAGAATAGGTTTCCAGTTCACAGAGAAGGACCAGCTTTATCTACATCACAACTCATTACATGTACAAACCACACAATACCATACCATACCAAACCAAACCACACTGCATTACACCTCACTACATGTACACACCACAAAATACCATACCAAACCACACTACATTACACCTCACTACATGTACACACCATGCAATACAATACAATACCATACTATACCCTACCATACCAAACCAAACCACACTGCATTACACCTCACTACATGTACACACCATACAATATATTACACCTCACTACATGTACATACAATACCATACCATGCCATATATATACCAAACATGTACATACCATTCCAAACCACATCAAACCAAACCAAACTACAACACACTACATCTCATTTGACTTTTGTCAACAAGTATCAATGAATTGGAAAATAGAATAAATAACAAATAGTAGAGCACTGCTTAAACCATAGAACATTTTTCAAATCCATCAAATAAATTAATTCAATTCTATTGATAATTATCATTTACTGTTACTTAAAGGTTGGTAAAGGCATGAGATACATCCCAAAAGTAAAGCCATTTGTAAAGAAATTCAACGTTACACTCAAGATACTCAGCATAACACTTCTAGTACTTATTCCATGGATGAAAGTTAGTTTATCAAGTCAACAAGGAGCCTTAAGTAAAATATCAGCTGCAAGTATCTTTGCAGTACTAGGCTGGGGTCTGATGCTACATTTTGCCTTCATGATCATGAACCTTGTAGTCTCTTTGCTCTGCCGCATTGATATACCAGCATTAAAGTGTTTAGTGATCCTAGCAAGTCAAAAATCTCTTACAGTTGCTGTGACAATTATGGCACTTTTGCCATTCAGTGGTCTTGAACAAGGTATGATGGCATTGCCGATAGTCATAATTCATCTGGGAGTGTTGGTACTAGATGCTGTTATAGTAGTTGTTTGGCATAACTATGAGTTGAAACATGAAAAGGTAAAGGAAATGAATGGGGAAATCTTCCTGAAAGAGGTTCCAGATGAAGAAATGCATGATAACTCTAGTAATAGAATCCATTTAAGTACAATATAAATGGGAATTAAGTTGGAATAGACATAAATACATATACCCCCTGGGCTGGAAACCAGAGGGTTAATTTCTTGATCTACCATCAGCATTTGTATTTATCATTTGGAAGTCTGTGGTTGTTAACCTCAAGAGAAACCCTCTGTCCAATGAGCCTAGTGTTTTGAATTTGCTGAGCCTTCTGATTTGTATTAGTCTTTGAAGAGCTTTGATTGGATGTTATTTGACAACTTGTTGAGATTAGTTTCCAATATAATTTAATTGAGTGTTAGGGGGCGTTCATTTATTGGGGGGGGGGGGGGGGGGGGAATATTGAGGGGAGGGGTCAGCAATATTGATCACATTATTTTTGGAGCTATATATATATATAGGCAATATAGGGCAGGGGGGGGGGGGGGGGTGGCTGTTTACAAATTGTATGCCTTTTTATATATAGGGGCAGTTATCATTTTTTTGCAAACCAGGAAGAGGGAGTTGGGTAATATTTGGAAAAGACAACAGGTGATTTTGCCAACCCTCCTATACACTAATAAGCTCATTTGGCCAGAGGTGAATTTCTTGCTGCTTCACAGACCATTAAAAGAAACAAAACACAAAAGAATAAGGATATCTTTGAATAATTTTTCTGAATAATATAATACTTCTACAATACTTCTTTTAGCAACCCAAGGTTGAATGGCTAGATAATTTATGCAAACTTAATAAGAAAATGATATATCAACTTTGTTATTTATACATTTAATATGCGTACATGTATATACATTTATACAAAAGCTGATTTTAAATGAATTTTCTGAATAATATAATACTTCTATAATACTTCTTTTAGCAACCTTAGAAGTTGAATGGTTAGATTACATGTATACATAATAAGAAAATGATATATCTTTTTTATTTATACATTCATACTTACATTTATACAAAAGCTTGCTACAGTATCATCCTCGGGAACCCAGGGGTATTCTTCTGTCGCTCGTTTCTCGCTTCCACAACATATACCCCTGGGAACGTAGTCTGTTGGAGCTTGTTCTGGAAGTCAAAATTCAAACTTATTTAACGACTTTCTTTGAATGGTTATCTTGATTTTCATTGGTCGACCTAATAAGGTCGACCAATCAGGAAAGAGCTGAATTTTGACTTCCGGAACAAGCTCCAAAAGACTACGTTCCCAGGGGTATATGTTGTGGAAGCGAGAAACGAGCGACAGAAGAATACCCCTGGGTTCCCGAGGATGGCTACAGTATGAGAACTTGGTATTCTCCATCCTCAGGAACCCAGGGGTTATATTGTGACTTGTTGCTCACTCCCTGAAAAAAAGGTTTTTTGTCAGGGAGCCAGAAACAAGGGACAGAATATAACCGCTAGGTTCCCGAGGATGGGTATTCTCAGATTAATCAATATCTTATCCAATGCAACTTTACAAGAGTAATCAAGATTAAAAATGTTTTTAATATAATAATGAATTCAAATAATGATGTGTATAGTTGTCTTGTTAATTAATAATGCTGTGAGAACAAATCCATGCTATTCGGAATTGTACAGAGAATTATTCCCTGAACATGTACAAAAAAGCTATGCAATATATTTATCCAACTGAAACACATCACTTATTTTTTTTATTATAATTGATATTTATACAATGAATAAAAACAAGGCTGATATTCTGTGTAGTGTTACTAAATACCCTAGGTATCAGGGGCTGGTTGTACGAATGGTGAAAAGCGCTATCCACTGGATAAATCCTTATCCAGCAGATAAAATCTATAAAAAACTTATGCAGTGGATAACTTTTATCTGGTGATAACTTTGTACAACCGGCCCCTGTAGTCTGGTGCAGTTTCTCTGTTATCCAGGGTAGCCATCAGAGCACATATTATTTGGTTTGCTTTGACATCATCTTAAAGACTTCAGATTGTGTTTATTTTATTTAGGTCTCAATGATGTCAGTGCAAACAGTCAATACATATCTTTACTGACAATGTAAAGAAGAAAACACTTTATCCATGAAATAAAATAAAATTGCTTCTATGTAATAGTTTGTATTTCATGACATAATATAGCACAATTATTATGTGCACTCTTATTGGTCAAAAACCTATGAACTATTTCCCCTTGGGCTGCACGGTTTGTTCTAATACCAATGGAAACTAGCAAGTGAACTAGTATATTGACTCTTACTCTGACAAAGGGCTAGAGCTTGAAACATTACTAAAGTTAACATTTTTTATGGTGTTACAAATTTCATTATATTACCTATTGTTCTAATAGCAGGCTATACAGGCAGGGGAATGCAGCAGGCTATGAATCAATTAGACAACAGAAAGCTCGCTCGCTCGCCCATGGCATTATAGACACAAGAAAATATAGAACAAGAACACTCGACAAGCTAGAGTCGTACTCGGCTTCACCTTGTGACACTTCTACACTTGTTAATCATTTCTTTATATTTTCTCTTGTTCGTCTATAACAACTTTCTGTTGATAACTTTCATAGACCAAAAATGACTTCTTATTCCACATTGAGAACACAAACAGAAATCTATACAATAATTTATAAATTGTGAAAATTTGCAATATGCAGTGAGCAACAGAATCTTAGCCAGCATGTAGCCAAACACAGTTTTGAATCTTGGACAAGACTGTTGTTGGCGGTCTGCAGGTTTCCTCACAACCCTGTAGACTGCCTGCAATGAAGGCTACTCATAGCTTCACTACAGCGATTTATAGTGCTGTCATGCAATCAGTTCCTTAATTTCCATTACAAGGGTTCATAACAACACTAAAAACAGCTGTGGGGAGATGAAATAGTCACGATTCCTCTCCTTTTGGGTATAGTGTAATGTATCTGAAGATACCACATGACAATTTTATGTGTAATATATATGCTGTGTATATTACAGCGCGACGCACAAAAGTATGACCACCCTTAATGTATTTGCATACTTCTATGCACAGGAGTTTGTACTTTATACAGATGTAGAGTTGTCTGATGTCACCGAATAAGGCATGTAAAAATTTGTGTCACAGCATATAAACTCTGTGCATAGAATTATGCAAGTATATTAAAAGTGGTCATACTTTTGTGCACTTGTAATACTCGGAGTAAGGAATATGTAATCCAAGTATATCGGATTCACAGGAATAGGGAAGAGAGGAGAGGGCCTTACCCAAGAAAAAGTTTGAATGCAATGCAGCTAGGCCCAATCTTCAGGCAAAGTTTTTGTTAAGGTATTCAAAGAGCCTGTAACTGCATGAGCCCATAAGGTTTTGGAAAAACAAATTAATCTTAATATGTGTGCCGATATTCCTTGTAAAATATTTATTTTGTATCACGTTTCGGTTTTATTATTTGTGTATATAAGCATTAACCATCATAACTTTTGTTTCATGTGGTGGCTCTGAAAAGAGCCGTTTGTTTTTATGATAATCAAAGCATCTAACCACCAAATCCGTACAGGGTACGTCCTTGGCGTTTCAAAGCGTAGACGACGTCCATGGCAGTGACGGTCTTTCTCTTGGCGTGCTCGGTGTAGGTGACTGCATCACGGATGACATTCTCAAGGAAGACTTTGAGAACACCACGGGTCTCTTCGTAGATCAAACCAGAAATACGCTTGACTCCACCACGACGAGCAAGACGACGGATGGCGGGCTTGGTGATACCCTGGATGTTATCCCGAAGGATCTTACGATGACGCTTGGCGCCTCCTTTTCCTAGACCTTTTCCTCCTTTACCTCTTCCAGACATGTTTAGTGATCAACGAGAATCAGAAATGACGAGACAAATTTGTTGATTTCACTTTTATTGACAGATTTTCGAACCCATGAGAAAACATTTCAAAAAAGTTTTGATTGGATAACAAATTGACAAAGGTTGAGTCACGTGCTATTTTGATTTTAGATCCTAGACTTTGAACACGCATCCGAAAACGTCCTCTTTGAAGCTTGTTTTCGTAAAGAATTACTTCATCATCAAGGCTGAAACTTTCTCTGTTTTAATATCTTTTGAAGGGTAATAATTTCACATTAAAATTTGTCCGATGGAATTATTATTTTTGGAATTATTAAGGTTTCGAAATTTGCGAGCTTGAGTTTTTTGCGAGCTTGAGTTGTGGCGGGATCGAAAGTTAGCCAATCACGTTCGAAACACAAGTTTCTGACCAATGAAATTGTACATTTAATGAACCAATCAGAAGAAAGCGCGGTTGATATAAAAATTGGATTTCCGCGCTAAAACTTTATTAGGAAATTTCAAGTTCTCTAGTTCTCTATCCTGACAGTCATGGCTCGTACCAAGCAAACTGCTCGTAAATCAACCGGTGGAAAGGCTCCCCGAAAACAACTCGCCACCAAGGCAGCACGTAAAAGTGCCCCAGCAACTGGTGGAGTCAAGAAACCTCATCGTTACAGGCCCGGTACAGTCGCTCTTCGTGAGATTCGTCGTTACCAGAAGTCAACCGAGCTGTTGATCCGCAAGCTGCCCTTCCAGCGTCTTGTCCGTGAAATCGCTCAGGATTTCAAGACAGACTTGCGATTCCAGAGCTCAGCTGTGATGGCCCTTCAGGAGGCTAGCGAGGCTTACTTGGTTGGTCTGTTTGAAGACACCAACTTGTGCGCCATTCACGCCAAGAGAGTCACCATCATGCCCAAGGACATTCAGCTTGCCCGCCGAATCCGTGGAGAGAGAGCTTAAGCTAATTCTCACAAATATATCAAACGGCTCTTTTAAGAGCCACCACTTTTTATAAAGTGAATGAACTAATGCTTTTCGAGACTAGTTTATTATGGAAATGTTCAAATGAAACGAATGCACGCGATCCACTCTGTTTTGTAAAAACAATGGTTTCATAATTTGCAAGAAGAGAATCTTTTAAATTGCTAATGCGGATTATTTCTTTCTGAAAATATCAACTTTTTGGCCAAAATCAAAAGAAAATGAATTTTTTTCAGTCAACGCAATTTTCATTTTTTGGCGCCAAAATAAAATGTTTTGGCGCCAAAATCAAGGTAAACTAATTATGCATCCAGAAACCTACTAGGATCTTTGGGCTTCCTTTGGAACTGTTTTATAAACACCCCTTTTTCCAAACAAAGTTTTTAATATTTTTTTCAGTTCATACAATAACATTTTATCAAAACATACTATAAAATTACCAAAACTACTACAACATGCCACAACACAACATGCATTTCAGTCTCTGTTTTGTCTATTTCATTATAATCTTCCTCTAAAGGCTGGTTTTCACAATGCATAAGCACAAGCAAAAGATAGTTTCTTCTATTTTTTTACTTGACATAAGCAAACGCATAAGCATAAGAAAAACAAACCTGTTTGTTTTCTTGTGTTTATGCCTAGTCAAAACAGCCTTTATGTCTTCCCAGTCTATTTTACTTCTAGATTTTATTTCCCTTGCTCTTTTTTTTTTTACAACCTTTCTTTAACTTGACCTACTCCTCCTTTCAGTTTACTTCACTTTTCCTCCTTTCACTTTTATCTTTTAAAGAAATTTAGGAATGGGTCAATTAAAACTTAATTTGTATTTTACAATTATGGTCCTAGCTATCAACTTGACCTCATCCTCCTTTACTTCCCTTTTCTCTTCCACTATAGAAACTACCTTTTTTATTTTTCAAAGAAACTCACACGTTGGTCCTATCAACTTGACCCCCTCATTCTCTCTTCCCTTTCCTCTTCCTCATTAGAAAACTATCTATCACGTTTCTTCTTTTCACTTCTTTTCAAAGAAATTCAAATGTTCCAGTTCAGATGGCAGGTATGTTTGATCAACTGGTCCATCAAAACTTGGGTTATATTTATAACCAGCACCATAACCAAGATTTTTCATTAGCTTTGTAGGGGCATTTCTTATATGGAGGGGTACAGATGGGTGTGGCCCTTCCCAGTCTTTGATACACTGCTTAGCATTGTTGTAGGCACTATAAACCTCAATTGATTTAGGTGCTCTTGATAGATAGACTGCTGCTTGTGCTAGAATGACCTGGAATAAAAGGAAAATTTAGTAAATTTATAGATATAGAGTTATATCTTTGATAAACTATGATCATCGACAATCTCTGAGTGTTCCTAATCGCAAGGCTAAATGAGACTTTTTACCACTGACTGGCTTGTTAAATTGTGTAAATCAGCTAATGATGATAGCTTATCAAAGTGATTCATAGAAGTTACATTTAAATAAGAGAGAATCACCATCTAAAGTCACTGTCATTAGTTATGCTTTAGCAGCATAAAGGCCCGTGCAAACGCACGCAACAACATCCAACATTGTTGCCAACATTGTTGCCAACATTGTTGTGTGATTTTTTCGCGATGTTGGAGGGTGTGTGCAAACGCTCGCAACAAGTCCCAACATGTTGGGCGCTCCGGTGATAATACAAAGGATTCTGGGACACAAATACCCACAACTCCCTACAAACCACTGCTTGTTGGGGCACCATGTTGAATAATGGGTGACTATCTTGCTCACTGTTGAATTTCAAGTCGTTTTTTAATGTTTTTTATTTTATTTGTTTATATTTGCTTTTTCTAAGCGATACATATTTTTCTTTTGAATTTTTTTTTCATTTTTTTTTTGTCTTAAATTTTTTTTGAATTTTTTATTGTATTTTATTAAGGAAAAACTCCATATTAGTTTGATTTTGCTGATATTTCCCTATTACAACGATGGGCCACCAGCGCAACATTGTTGGATGTGCTGTGCAAACGAACGCAACATTGTTGGGCTATGCTTCGATGACCGCGAAACAAAAGAAATGTTGGGACTTGTTGGCTCTGAAGTTTGACCAGTTTCAAACTTCATCCAACAACATCCAACATGTCGCAGCAACACGCAACATGGTGTGCAAACGCTCGCAACATGTTGGGCCCAACAATGTTGCGTGATGTTGGCCAACAATGTTGCGTGCGTTTGCACGGGGCTTAAGCCTTGTGTTCAAACAACATATTGCACCTAAATCACATGTATCCAGTGGCTAGCAAATTAGCAGCAGGCAAATCAGATTATTTGGGCTTGTAAATTACCTCACACTCTGGCATTCCAATAAAATGACAGGCTTGGTATGCAGCTACTGCTTGGTTTAATGCTACAGGATCAGCAAGACCTGTTCAAAATAACAGAGGAATATTTATGGAATAAAAGCATTAAAACACACATCCAACAAATAATAAACATATAAGAAGATATCTAAATGAAACAAACAAGACAACAGTAAAAGACAATGTATGTAGATATTAAAAACAAGCTAAAAATATACAACTGAGAACAGAGCAACACAACAGAAGTACAGACCTAAACAACAATAAAAAAGATACAAATATAACAAAGCAAGAAACAGACAAAAAACAGGCAATGAATAGCATAACAATGTAACATCATCGACATACCAACATCTTCACTGGCAAATCTCACAAGTCTACGAGCAACATACAATGGATCCTCTCCACCAGTTAGCATTCTAGCAAGCCAGTACAACGAAGCATTATCATCACTCCCTCTCATTGATTTATGTAAAGCTGAGATGATATTATAATGTTCATCTCCTTTCTTGTCGTAAAGTAAATGAGTTCTTTGTAAGCCCTCTTTCACATGAGCAACATTCACTCTTATTGGGGTCTTGTCATTTTCTGTTGTTTCTTTTTCTAAATGACTGTTTTCCTTTGATGCGGCATGAATGCTGTGAGATTGCTTTGACATGGCAATTCGTGACTGGACTGCAAGTTGTAGACCATTAAGAGCAACTCTAGCGTCACCATCACAAAGGTTTGATAGTGTTGTTATTGCATCTCTTTCAACGACTACTTCAGGTGACCTACACAAAAGAATTCAAATTTTAATTTGCCAATAGTATTACCAATACTAGTCCTATTATCATAACTATGAATTAAGTTATTCAAAAATAACAAAAATAAACAATTTCGTAGACCTAATCGGCTAATGCGTTTCTATGTGTTTTCACCCAATTCAAAACCTCTGGGAATAAAAACTTTTGTTCCAAATATTTTCCACATGACATAAGACAAAGAATCGTATTCCCAAAAGATTTGAATTGGGTGGGAACGTACATAGCAACATGTTAGCCGATTAGGTCTATTAACAAGCAAAATGAGTATTTTGTAATAACGATCAGTAAACCAACCCTTCTGGAAGAGAAGCTACATGCTCATCATCATCATCATCATCATCATCATCATCAGTGTTCAAGCCCATGGTCTTTATAGCTCTTAGCAGTATTTGTTGTAATGCTTCTGATGTAAGTTTGTCAAGGACAAACACTCGACATCTACTAAGCAGAGCGTTGTTGAGATGGAAGGAAGGATTTTCTGTTGTTGCTCCAATTAAAGTGATGGTGCCACTTTCTACATGTGGAAGAAATGTGTCCTGTGAAAAAAAACAACCATGTCAATACTGCCAATAAAACTTTGGTAACTTTAACAATAATTATTGCTAGATGCAAGGTAAAAATTGCTTCTTTTTGCTGTACTACAGAGGTTAAAATATACTGAAAACCTTCTCAGAAACAGAAAAACAGTTAGAGAGGCAAGAGAAATTCCACTCACCATCATCTAATACCACAATCATTTTAGTTTCCATCAATATAACAATCACACTAGTCATCACCAGCACCATCATCATCATCCAAAATATTACCACAATAATGATCACTTCACTCTAAAAATAATAATCATCATAATCATGGAGATCTTACATTAATGTCGGATAGATAGAAACTGAAAAATAAAAAAATACCAATACAAAATGGCAACAAAAACATTACAGTGCGACTCGCCGTACCGTAGTCACCTACAAAAACTTTTGATGAATTTTTGACATTATTTTGACATTTTTTCATCTCCTTCGGACCAATTACAGACATCAAAGTATCTAATGTCTCCGCCTTTGATCGATATAAACTCCGCCTCTTGATATAAACTCCGCCTCTCGATATAAACGTGTATCTGATTGGTCCAATTGAGATGAAAAAATGTCAAAATAATGTCAAAAATTCATCAAATGTTTTTGTAAGTGACTACGGTACGGCGAGTCGCACTGTAATAACACTACACAATACCTGTTGTGACTTGTTAAATCTGTGTATCTCATCCATGAACAAGATAGTTTTACGTTTAAACATCTGTTGCTCATTTTTTGCAACCTTGATAACCTCTTTGACATCACCAATACCACTAGTAGTTGCAGACAGTGTGACAAATCTTGTTTTACTGGTTTTCTTTGTACCATTGGCAATAATGTGTGCAAGTGAAGTCTGCAAAAACATGTAAAGGTATCAGAATGTAAATTGTACAATCTTTTAAACAAAAAAGGTTGGTGAAGGTTTTGTTGCATAAGGTTGCTTACCAAGATTGGAAATATGTTATTTAAAAATTTTAATATATATAAATAATATCATCACAGAATCAAATATGCTGGAAAACACTGCAGACAAACTTTGGAAAAAATCCATATTGGTGTGACCTTTCGCTGCTTGAATTCATATCATCCATAGTGCATTTCAGGCTTGGTATGCAACAAGCAACAAGCAAGTATTTCTATGTCACTAGTGATGATTATGATGATAATGGTGATGATGATGGTGGTGATGATAATGATGAAAATGACAGTTATGGTTACTATGGTGACTATGGTGACTATGATGCTGATGATGATGGTTAAGATCATGATTAAGATGACAGTTATGGCAATAACAATAAAACCTGGTTATAAAATGATATGTTGAATAGGTGCAAATAAAAGACTACTACCCACCTTACCACATCCAGGGGGTCCCCAAAGAATCATGGATGGCACTTCATTTGCTTCCAGAAGAGATCGCAATAGACTATTACCCCCGACAACCTTAGACTGACCCACATAATCTTGAAGCCCACAGGGGCGCATTCGTTCAGCCAATGGGATAAATTCATTTTTTCCAGACGACTTTTCCTTGTTGCTAGCGTCACGCATAGAAACAAGTTTAACAGGGTTTTGAGAGGATCCACCTTGGTTGCTAGGGATTTCCTTGGATACTATTTTCACAGAGCTAGTATTTGGTGTTTTTGTATCAGTTTTTATAGTAATAGTTTCAATAGGTTTTGCATTGTCTTTCTTGGGTTGGAAAAAGCTCGAAGCGATGTTCTTGCCATCTTCAAGTTTTGCTTTCTTGCCCGGGGGCGAAGTGTCTGACTTTCCCGCCAGAAAAGAAACAACTCGTTTTTGGCTATTTGTAGGCGATTTTTGAGTTGTTTTGGAGTCTACCTTCTTTGAGCTAAAGAATGAAGACTTTTTCGTATCTCCTTTAGTTTGTTTTGATGTTTTTGCACGGGTTTCTCGCTTTATTTCAGAGATTGCCAGACATTCTTCGACATGTTGTGCGAGTGTTGACAACGGTAGCACAGTCTTACCACAAACTGGACAATTTTGAACCTCAGACTCCGCCATAATAATACGCCAGGTATCTAGCTTTCAAAACCTAAACATCGAGTACAAATACTTTAAGAAATTGATAAAACAAATCACAATATCACACGAGATCTGCAAAATCATAACATTTCCGAAATCCTGAGCCCGCGAAACATTTCTGTCACCATTACGTCATTTCCGTCTTGAAGTCAATTTTAAAATGGCGTCGTTCCGAACGTATGTGTGGGATCCAGTTCTCATAATATCCCAAATTATCTCTCTTCAAACATCGTTTTATCTATGTCTCGGTATATGGGTATTGGCTATAGACCAGTGGTCAGGATCTATATTAACATTAGACCAATTCTTCTCGTATAAGGTGAGAAAAATGGTATAAAATCGAGGAATCCTCTTCGTGGCGTATTGTGAATTTTTCGCCTGTTAGGTATATTTTAACTGCGAAAACCTCATAGTTGTTCTTCTTTTTAGGAATTACGAGCTTCTACGTTAAAGGGAAAGCTTTTAATGACGTCGTTTTGTTTAAATTCATTAACAGGGTAAGTTTATATTTTAGATAAATGTGTGTTTTTATATTCGAACATAATGGCAATCTATTAAAGAGCTTTTAATTTCTTTTGTAAGCAATTATCACCACGATCTTGATATTATGTCGTAAATGAATAATCTATAATGTTGATATTTGTGTTATTGATATAGCTTATTTCTTTACACGGAAAAGATTAATAATATTTTTATTATTGCTCTTTTATCTATGGCTAAAATTGTTATAATGCTACGTATAGTTGGAGGAAGGGACTTTCCCATTTGTATGACACACTATTATTGAAATGTGGGCTTTTTTCAATCACTTTTGTTTTCGTTTTAATCTTCTAGTCAGGCACAAATGTCCTACTAATTGGGGAGACTCAGACTTTCACTTTCACTACCCCTATGTTACATTGAATATTTTATCACACAACTCTACTCCATGCTCATTGCAAAAAAAAAAACACATCTCACGTAAAATCCATGACTTAGAAAGGACTCCACATTAGGAGAGGCACAAAAACAGCAGTTGACAGGTTTTGTATGCGGTGCAAAATTTGCACAGTGGTTAATTTGCCATAACAAACATTAAAGACTTTAGGACTTAAAGGTGCTGAAAGCTGTCTATGTTTCTTAAAGAGTCTGTATTAATGTCAGATTTGTGTGCTGGATCATTGAACTTGTTTTTTTTTTTTGCATTTGTGGTCTGACAGCTGTGTTAGCTGTGTGTGGTAATGCACCTATCAATGTCTTGCCCCACTGGGGGGAGTGCGGGCATACCCAGGGGCTATTGACATTTTTCATATCTTTTTGTCAATAGCCCGTATCATGGGGACGTCAAATTCATATACTTACTCATATATTTACTGTTGTGGACGCAGAAATTATTGTTTTGTATTGTCAAAAAGCAACCCCAGGTATGGGCAAAGTTTATATATATGTTCAATAGCCCCACTTTGCCCACACTCCCCCCCCCCCCCCTTGGGGCAAGACATTGATAGGTGCATAAGCCATCCATGCCATTTTAGATATCATTAAGATTGATTATAAATAACAACTATATGTTGTTCTGAACTAGCAAATTACAGCTGTTCTCAGTCACACCTGCCTGTTCACTGTAAAACTGAACTTGATATTGGTGGACGTCAATCAATGTATTTCCAAGGCAACACAAACCTGAAAATGTCCGTTGCAGATCAGCGATAAACTTGTTAAGTAGAGTTTCTGCCATAAAATGGGTTAAATCGATTTTACTCTCTCCAATATTAATTTCCGAGTATTCTAGGACAAAAAAGGTTCGATTAAAAGACAAATATTCTATTTTGGCTGAGTTTCCTTGGATATATTGTTGATTGATGTCCGCCAAAATCATGTCTTGACAGCAATGTTTTATAGTGAACTGGCACGTGTGACTGAGAACGGCTGTAAACAACAAAAAAGATCAAAATGAGATAGTAAAGAACGGAAATTAGATTGCAGCATCTTCTTTTGCTTTATAACTTCATATATTATATATTCCCCTGTTTTGTTCATTGTATCAAAACACAGAAAATTATTGAACATTATCTTTCTTGCAGGGCAATGGCATTATGGTTTATTGTCAAAAGAGGCAAACAAGTAAGTTGGTTTTCTTAGTGTGGTACAATGAATTATTGAATGAGTGAGTGAGTTAATGATAACTTTATTTCAACATGCTAACATTTACAACTGATGGGTGGCCTAGTGTTGAGAGTGCTGGTCTTTCACACTGTGACCTGGTTCAATTCCTGGCTCTATATACTGTGATAGAAATATACTGGGAGCTGTGGAGCAAGAGAGGTGTAGCAATGTAGTGTTTCTTTGACTTCTCAAGTGCTCTACAGCTCCCAGAGTGTTTATATCCCAGTATATAGACACAATCGGACAGTTTATATTTCTTTTTGGGCATGTCTCTGTCTGATATAAATGTATATGGTAGTCAACCATTCAGAGCGCACCTATTATCTCAAAAGGGTGATCAAGGAGGGGGGGGGGGGGGAGGTCGTCATCACATTTCATGAATCGATATTTATAATATTCACCCATCACATATAAATTTAAGTCACATTCAACATAGTATTCACGTATAACAACTCAATTGTTCGTTATTTTCACGAATTTCACACTTATTTTAGCCTAAATCACACGTCACTTGTTACCCCTTGGGCACCCTCTCTCAAATATTGTATAATACAATGTGTATTGTGTGCATCATGCCTGAGCGAATTCTTAGTTACTCAATAAGTCACTACTAAGTTGATAACTAAATACTAGAGCGAAAACACTAGAACAATGAAACAAAATCAAATTGCTAGTGTGTAATAGCTAGTTCTTATTTAGCAACTATTAGTTACTATCAAAGACAAGTAAAGTTGTAATGAGGTATTGTTTCCTTTTGGATTTGATGTTTCTGGTTGAGTGATACTGACTAAATAGTCACTAAATAAAAACTATTAGTTAGTAACTATTTTGTTTTATATTTCATGGTTCTAGTTTCCCTGCTAGCAGAGTCTTCCACAGTTCGATTCTGACGAGAGAAAGGAAGACTCTGCCGAGCGAGACTGCAATCTTTGTTGCGCATGCATTAGGTAACTAAGCAACCCCTGACGTCATGATGACCTTTCAGGTCTTATATTACAACGATGACTGGGCTCGAATCGCCAGCTTTAGCAGCCATTTGCTTGGCTGTTAGCAGGCTAAGTTGATAAATGTATGACTTTCCATAGCCAGTTGGAAGACAAACAAACGTGTCCCTCTTGGACAGAAAAGATTTTATAGCTTTTCGTTGTAATTTAGTTGGTTTATGATGCTTAGATGAAGCATCTAAAACTACCAGTAAAAACCGGTTTTAAAACTGGTTTCGTTCGTCCGCGGTTGTGGACGGCGGCTTTACAAAGAATGCAGTCTCGCTCGGCAGAGTCTTCCTTTCTCTCGTCAGAATCGAACTGTGGAAGACTCTGCTAGCAGGGAAGGTTCTAGTGTTTTCGCTCTATTACATCCTAAATATTTAGTAGTTATTGCATAGATATATGGTGTATATGGTGTATTATAATTTATTTAAAAAACATTAAGAATTTTTAATGCATTTTTAGAAATTTAATTATTATTTTATCATGGGATAAAAGTGTTATTTTGATTACTTCTTTTCTTTTGCTTTTTAGTGCCTGGATTTTACTGCAACAACATTTTTAATTCATCTTGTATTTTGTATCATATATTCTGGTTTCCCTTTCTCATGGACGTGGTGGGTTTTGAACATTGTCTGCCTTGCACTTATGACAATTATTGGAGAATTTGTATGTATGAGGACTGAAATGAAGGCTATAATGGTAACAGTTGGGTCTACTAAAAACTCTGTATGAAAGGAGAAATATATACTGGAAAAATAACTTATAAATGGCTGAAGAAAATGAAAGTGAGGTTTGTCACTGTGATATCTGCAAAACATCTGGTTTCTGCGACAAGAAGCATGTTTAAGTATATACTAGGAAAGTATGAGGTGGAAGACACAGAAATGGAAGAAGTATTTGTCACTATGATATCTGCTAAAAAATCTGTTTGACAGAAGAAGGGAAGGTATATTCTGTACAACAAGGTTGTACTAGAAATGACAAAGGGAAAGAAGTATTTGTCACAACAATATTTGATAAAATGATTAACTGTGAATGGAAATCCTGGCAAAGCGTTGTCACATGCTGTAGAAATCAAAATGAAAACAAGAGCAATAACTGTAGAGTTTCCTAAATACTCTGTAATGGAAGTAAATACTTTGAAACAAAATTGTGAATTCAGAATTCCATTGTTAAAGAAATGAAAATGAAAGGTTTACTGGTTTGTCTTGGATCTGATTAAGCATCAATATAGAAATGGAAGTGGACCTTGAAACAAATTGTTGTCGTTATTGGGGATATGTAGCCATAAATCTTTGAAACTTTTGGCAATGAAAAGACTGTAATACAATCACAACTTCACAAAGAGTAGAGGTATATTTACTGTATTTTCAGAGGTTATTTTTGGACTGTTTTTCTCTTTGTTTGTTATTCATTCTTATTTTTTTGCTAATTGTTATGTACACAAGGCAATGTCTTGAAATATACACCTATTTCAAGTTGTAATAAGCAATAGGAAATAGATCATTCCAAGATTCAAAAATAGCTAGAATAACTTGTTTCTACTTGTTTCTTATTCTCATCAAAACCAAGTAGGTTAGTGTTGATATATTCTGTGTGCTTTGTAGTCCACAAAACCATTTTAAAAGCCTTGATTAATGATGTTTATTTTTATGAATGGCCTATGGCTAATTGTTCTTTTCTTTTGGCAATGACAACCTTTTTAGAAATGGGTGTATAGGTATAAAACACAGAATAATATCAAAAATTCTGAAATTGCAGTCAGGATTCATTATTATAATTTTTTTTCGTTTTGCCTCTGACTTGAAAACTTGAAAGTATCAGAAATCAGAAGATACCAGAAATATATCAAACTCTCATTAATGATCCAAGCGCGAGCACCGGCACGCGTGCACAACATTCAAATGCATGTGCCAAAACCACAACCGCCATCACTGATGAAGGTTTGTGATGATGGACCGAAACGTCTGATACTTTCAAGTTTTCAAGTCAGAGACAAAACGTAAAAAATTAACAGAATAATATATTAACAAATAAATAGGCTATGTTAGTGAAAGTGAAATTATTATTATAATAAATTATTAAACCCTGTTTACAATAGCAATTTTGTCTCAAGATATTAGCAGCGATTTCAATGGTGATTTTATCTCATCTTTATCACCTAAAAAGGAAAAAAAATTACTATTGAGGTCGCTGTTGAAATCACACGACAATTATTGCTAGTGTAAACAGGCCTTTAGACATGTAAAAAATGGTATATCCTTGGGAGCCAAGGGGTATATTCAAGTTTACTGATTCTCCATAAAATGCCTAGGCAGAAAGTTTATTTGGAATTTGTTCCAGAAGTAGATATGACATTATAAAAAGCATATCCACCTATTTCAAAAATCATTGTCGCAGCCAAAGCTACAGTCCACACTCTGAAGCCTGCAAAGGATGTTGGTTACATGGCCTTAATTTGTGATTTATTGCACGTTTTTAAAGAAATATTTCTATTTATATCTACCACAACAACAACTTGTTATGGTCATATAGTACAAACACGTACAATCAAAATATTCTATGAATAAATCGATAACAAGAGACGAAATACCGACATCCTTTGCAGACTTTAGAGTGTGGACTCAGGGGCGGACGAAGGGGGGGTGAACTGGGTGACTTTTCACCCCCCTCTTTTGCAGTAAAGTCCCGTTTTAGCAAAGAAAAGCGGGCACATTACGATCTTTGCGCTCTTGTGTCTGCCGTTATCCGCCAAAAGGATATCAAAGGGGCACCCCCCTTGTCAAATTTCTGGATCCGCCCCTGGGACTGTGGCTTTGATTGCGACAACGATTATTGAATAGGTGTATATATAAACTATATCTGATAATGATAATAAAATGATAAAAGTAAAAAAACGAAAACATGTTTCTTATCATTATTGTATACCATTTTTATCTAGCACTGCTGTACTATTTGACAAAAGGTGCATTTGAAGAGTAAATTCAAGATGTTTTCTATTGTTAAATTATTAATTTTTTGTGTGCTTTGCTTGGAAATCGTGACTACTAAATGTGCCTTTTGTCAAATAGTAGTGCTGTGCTAGATAATTTGAAACTGGACTATTACAGTGCGACTACTGAAACCAGGGCCACCAAAACATGATTATCCAATCACGATCGAGAATATGAACAATAGAATCTCTACAAATACTTGACTTTTTTGCTTAAAATGCTAATAATTTTCATTATAATTATTTGTGAACGGAAGATTGAATAAGAAACATCTCAGCCTGTGAGAACCCTCTACAAGTTTTTTGTTTGATCTCAAAAACTATTTATTTTGACATTTGTTTGGGTGACCCTGGTTTCAGTAGTTGCACTGTAACTGACAGACTGTTGTAGGGATGATGATGGTGATAAAGACCAATAATAAGAGGGTCCTGAAGGGGTAAAATGGGAGCTGGGATTGGCCTTATTTTTGACTGTGAAAATGGGATTGCATGCACTGGGACTTGGATTTACAAATAAAAGAACAAAAGAAAATGGGAATGGGATTGAAAACTTGAGCAAAACTGATGGGATTATGTGATTTGTGATTCAGGGGATTTGGTCCAAATATAAACGGGATTCGGAACCCCCTCTTCTTCAGGACCCTCATAATAATGATTATGATCAAGATGATGATAATTATTATTATTATACATTTTACTAACTACATTGAATCTGATTGGCTGAGAGCACACGGCTAAATCTGAATAGCATGTGAACTTGACAGTGATAATTGCATTATCTGTAGTTATCACTGTCAAGTTCCCAGGCTCTCTCCGTTCTCAGGGAGTTGATGTGAAAATGGCAGCGAGATTTGCTTGTTATTGTCTCTTTTACCTGATTATAATTGTACTTTTACTTTAAAAAATGTATATTATCGTGATGATGTTGATGGACATTATATTTGGATGTGGCTAAAGCAGCAAAACTAGTTTACCCAGTAAATAACAACTAGTGAGTCTTACTGATGCCTCAGATGTGAATCCTAACTTATCTCACAATGTTTGTTGCATTGCAAAGCCCTATTTAAACATCCCCAACATGTGCCAGTTGGGATTAAGTGGGATGAAACATCATCCAACATTTCTATTGTTCTTGTGTTCAACAGACCGTGTTGGAACATGTTGGGTTTATTCAAACGGCACTCATACAACATGATTGAACAATATTGCTCCTGCAAGTTGGGCCAGTTTAGATTAGAAGAATGGAAAACACGATAGGTAGGTATGTGGGATCCCTGTGTTTTTTTTTCCGATCACAACAAGAAAATCATTAAAAATTCCGCATATACTCACCAGAAAAAAATTCTAGGGTACCTTGGAACTGCTGCTTGGATGTGCAGAGTGGTTTTTTACTAAAATTTAGAATTTTAAAAACTACGACCTTATCAATACTTTGGACATCTCGATTTGTGGGCTTCCTGTGGTAAGTTATAACGGAAGCTGAACATTGGAATCATTTTTGTTTGTTTTCTCCCTTATTATTTAATATTTTGAAATGATATTTTCCTATACTTTATTACATGTCAATGACTATCTTTAGGACGAGTTTCATTGCAATCAAAAGCCTAGAAGTAGGTAAACTGACACAAAAGTCAAAGTATTGACAGTTTGTAACTTCCGGAACATTCTAGCGCTAATAACATCCTAATAACTATATATTTTCAAAACACTGTTTCAGATTCTTAATGCCGTCATCGAGAGCTTTCCAACAATGTATATTTTGTTCAAAATAACACAGTTTGAAAATCGTCGATTTTTGGGGTCTTCGTGAAAAACGCTATTTTGATGCCTTAGAATTCATGGCCTTTGTTCTCCATGAATTAACCGTATTTTCTCAAATATTTTTTGACAGATATTTAGATCTGATACTAAGGTTTCTATGACGTTTGATTTATTTAAAAAAGTATTTTCTAAGTAGGTGAAAATTGACCGTAAACACCATAGGTTCAGATTTGGGATCCCTGTGTATTTTTCGATCACAACAAGGCCTGAAAATCATAGAAAATGTAGCCAAAACTCGCCAGAAAAAAATTGTAGGGTACTTTGGGACTGTTCTTATGATGTGCAGAGTAGTTATTTACTTAAAAATTGGATTTAAAAAAGTACGATATTTTCAATATTTTGGACATCTTTATTTGTGGGCTTCCTGTGGTGAGTTATAACGGAAGTTGAACATTGGAAACATTTTTGCTGTTTTCTCCCTTAATATTCAATATTTTTATTTGAAGTGTTGTCATACTTTATTCCATAACCACAACTATCTTCAGTACGAATTTCATTGTAATCAAAAGCCTAGAAGTAGGTAAACTGACACAAAAGTCAAAGTATTGACAGTTTGTAACTTCCGGAACATTCTAGCGCTAATAACATCCTAATAATTATATATTTTCAAAACCCTGTTTCAGATTCTTAATGCCGTCATCGAGAGCTTTCCAACAATGTATATTTTGTTCAAAATAACACAGTTTGAAAATCGTCGATTTTTGGGGTCTTCGTGAAAAACGCTATTTTGATGCCTTAGAATTCATGGCCTTTGTTCTCCATGAATTAACCGTATTTTCTAAAATATTTTTTGACAGGTATTTAGAACTAATACTAAGGTTTCCTATGATGTTTGATTTATTTAAAAAAGTATTTTCTAAGTAGGGGAAAATTGACCGTAAACACGATAGATGGAGATTTGGGATCCCTGTGTATTTTTCGATCACAACAAGGCCTCAAAATCATTGAAAACTCAGCGTAAACTCGCCAAAAAAAATTCTGGGGTACTTTGAAACTGCTGTTATGATGTGCAGAGTGGTTATTTACTAAAAAATTGGATTTAAAAAAGTGCAATATTTTCAATATTTTGGACAACTCGATTTGTGGGCTTCCTGTGGTAAATTATAACGGAAGTTGAACATTGGAATCATTTTTGCTGTTTTGTCACTTAATATTCAATATTTTTATTTGATGTTTTGTCATACTTTATTCCATATCCACAACTATCTTCAGTGCGAGTTTCATTGTAATCAAAAGCCTAGAAGTAGGTAAACTGACACAAAAGTCAAAGTATTGACAGTTTGTCACTTCCGGAACATTCTAGCGCTAATAACATCCTAATAATTATATATTTTCGTAAAACTGTTTCAGATTCTCAATGCCGTCATCAGGAGCTTTCCAACCATGTATAGTTTATTCAACATAACGCAGTTTGAAAATCGTCGATTTTTGGGGTCATCGTGAAAAACGCTATTTTGGAGCCTTTGAATTCATGGCCTTTGTTCTCCATGAATTAACCGTATTTTCTAAAATATTATTTGACAGATATTTAGATCTGATACTAAGGTTTTTTATGATGTTTTATTTATTTAAAAAAGTATTTTCTAAGTAGGGAAAATTGACCGTAAACACGATAGTTGCAGATTTGGGATCCCTGTGTATTTTTCGATCACAACAAGGCCTGAAAATCATTGAAAATATAGCGTAAACTCACCAGAAAAAAATTGTAGGGTACTTTGGGACTGTTCTTATGATGTGCAGAGTAGTTATTTACTAAAAAATTGGATTTAAAAAAGTACGATATTTTCAATATTTTGGACATCTCGATTTGTGGGCTTCCTGTGGTAAGTTATAACGGAAGTTGAACATTGGAATCATTTTTGTTTGTTTTCTCCCTTATTATTTAATATTTGGAAATGATATTTTGCCATAGTTTATTACATGTCTATGACTATCTTCAGTACGAGTTTCATTGTAATCACAAGCCTAGAAGTAGGTAAACTGACACAAAAGTCAAAGTATTGACAGTTTGTAACTTCCGGAACATTCTAGCGCTAATAACATTCTAGTAATTATATATTTTCAAAAAACTGTTTCAGATTCTTAATGCCGTCCTTCAGAGCTTTCCAACAATGTATATTTTGTTCAAAATAACACAGTTTGAAAATCGTCGATTTTTGGGGTCATCGTGAAAAACGCTATTTTGGAGCCTTTGAATTCATGGCTTTTGTTCTCCATGAATTAACCGTATTTTCTCAAATATTTTTTGCCAGATATTTAGATCTGATACTAAAGTTTCCTACGATGTTTGATTTATTTTAAAAAGTATTTTTTAAGTAGGGGAAAATTGACCGTAAACACGATAGGTGGAGATTTGGGATCCCTGTGTATTTTTCGATCACAACAAGACCTGAAACTCATAGAAAATGTAGCGTAAACTCGCCAAAAAAAAATTGTAGGGTACTTTGGGACTGTTCTTATGATGTGAAGAGTAGTTATTTACTAAAAAATTGAATTTAAAAAAGTACGATATTTTCAATATTTTGGACATCTCGATTTGTGGGCTTCCTGTGGTGAGTTATAACGGAAGTTGAAGAACATGGCATACATTTTGTTTGTTTTCTCCCTTATTATTTAATATTTTGAAATGATATTTTCCCATACTTTATAACATATCTATGACTATCTTTAGGACGAGTTTCATTGCAATCCAAAGCCTAGAAGTAGGTAAACTGACACAAAAGTCAAAGTATTGACAGTTTGTAACTTCCGGAACATTCTAGCACTAATAACATCATAATTATAATATATTTTCAAAAAAATGTTTCAGATTCTTAATGCCGTCATCAGGAGCTTTCCAACCATGTATAGTTTGTTCAAAATAACGCAGTTTAAAAATCGTCGATTTTTGGGGTCATCGCGAAAAACACGATTTTGATGCCTTTGAATTCATGGCCTTTGTTCTCCACGAATTAACCGTATTTTTCAAAATATTTTTTGCCAGATATTTAGATCTGATACTAAGGTTTCCTATGATGTTTGATTTGTTTTAAAAAGTATTTTCTAAGTAGGGGAAAATTGACCATAAACACGAGAGGTGGAATTTGGGATCCCTGTGTAATTTTGTTCGAAAAAGGCGACCACAGGAAGCCCACAAATCGAGATGTCCAAAATATTGAAAATATCGTACTTTTTTAAATCCAATTTTTTAGTAAATAACTACTCTGCACATCATAACAACAGTTCCAAAGTACCCCAGAATTTTTTTTGGCGAGTTTACGCTGAGTTTTCAATGATTTTCAGGCCTTGTTGTGATCCAAAAAATACACAGGGATCCCAAATCTCCACCTATCGTGTTTACGGTCAATTTTCCCCTACTTAAAAAATACTTTTTTAAATAAATCAAACATCATAGGAAACCTTAGTATTAGAGCTAAATATCTGTTAAAAAATAATTTAGAAAATACGGTTAATTCATGGAGAACAAAGGCCATGAATTCTAAGGCATCAAAATAGCGTTTTTCACGAAGACCCCAAAAATCGACGATTTTCAAACTGTGTTATTTTGAACAAACTATACATGGTTGGAAAGCTCTCGATGACGGCATTAAGAATCTGAAACAGTGTTTTGAAAATATATAGTTATTAGGATGTTATTAGCGCTAGAATGTTCCGGAAGTTACAAACTGTCAATACTTTGACTTTTGTGTCAGTTTACCTACTTCTAGGCTTTGGATTGCAATGAAACTCGTACTGAAGATAGTTGTGGACATGGAATAAAGTATGACAAAACATCAAATAAAAATATTGAATATTAAGGGAGAAAACAGCAAAAATATTTCCAATATTCAACTTCCGTTATAACTCACCACAGGAAGCCCACAAATGGAGATGTCCAAAATATTGAAAATATCGTACTTTTTTAAATCCAATTTTTTAGTAAATAACTACTCTGCACATCATAAGAACAGTCCCAAAGTACCCTACATTTTTTTTCTGGCGAGTTTATCCTACATTTTCAATGATTTTCAGGCCTTGTTGTGATCGAAAAATACACAGGGATCCCAAATCTCCACCTATCGTGTTTACGGTCAATTTTCCCCTACTTAGAAAATACTTTTTAAAATAAATCAAACATCATAGGAAACCTTAGTATCAGATCTAAATATCTGGCAAAAAATATTTGAGAAAATACGGTTAATTCATGGAGAACAAAGGCCATGAATTCTAAGGCATCAAAATAGCGTTTTTCACGATGACCCCAAAAATCGACGATTTTCAAACTGTGTTATTTTGAACAAAATATACATTGTTGGAAAGCTCTCGATGACGGCATTAAGAATCTGAAACAGTGTTTTGAAAATATATAGTTATTAGGATGTTATTAGCGCTAGAATGTTCCGGAAGTTACAAACTGTCAATACTTTGACTTTTGTGTCAGTTTACCTACTTCTAGGCTTTGGATTGCAATGAAACTCGCACTGAAGATAGTTGTGGACTTGGAATAAAGTATGACAAAATATTAAATAAAAATATTGAATATTAAGAGAGGAAACAGCAAAAATGATTCCAATGTTCGACTTCCGTTGTAACTCACCACAGGAAGCCCACAAATGGAGATGTCCAAAATATTGAAAATATAGCACTTTTTTAAATCCAATTTTTTAGTAAATAACCACTCTGCACATCATAACAGCAGTTTCAAAGTACCCTAGAAATTTTTCTGGCGAGTTTACGCTGAGTTTTCAATGATTTTCAGGCCTTGTTGTGATCGAAAAATACACAGGGATCCCAAATCTCCACCTATCGTGTTTACGGTCAATTTTCCCCTACTTAGAAAATACTTTGTAAAATAAATCAAACATCATAGGAAACCTTAGTATCAGATCTAAATATGTGGCAAAAAATATTTGAGAAAATACGGTTAATTCATGGAGAACAAAGGCCATGAATTCTAAGGCATCAAAATAGCGTTTTTCACGAAGACCCCAAAAATCGACGATTTTCAAACTGTGTTATTTTGAACAAACTATACATTGTTGGAAAGCTCTCGATGACGGCATTAAGAATCTGAAACAGTGTTTTGAAAATATATAGTTATTAGGATGTTATTAGCGCTAGAATGTTCCGGAAGTTACAAACTGTCAATACTTTGACTTTTGTGTCAGTTTACCTACTTCTAGGCTTTGGATTGCAATGAAACTCGCACTAAAGATAGTCATAGACATGTTATAAACTATGACAAAACATCAATTTAAAATATTAAATATTAAGGGAGAAATCAGCAAAAATGTTTCCACTGTTCGTCAACTTCCGCTTTTACTCACCACAGGAAGCGCACAATCGAGATTGAATATTTAAATAATACATAAATTTAGTAAAACCACTCTGTGCATCATAAGAGCAGATTTCAAGTAGACTATAATTTTTTAAGCGAGTTTACTTTGAGTTATCTGATGATTTTTAGACCTTGTTTTCATGAATAAGTACACAGGGAACCCAAATCTCAACCTATAGTGTTTACTTCCATTTTGTTTTAATTAATAGACCCTTTTAGTTCTGTATGCAAATTGCACATTTCAGACCACATGACATTCCCTTGAGAGTTGTTCTTTTACATGTATGTCAAGTATGAAAATATTTATGCATAACAAATGATTAAATCCAAAGGGAATGAACACGTGGTTTGAAATGGGTAAATAAACGTTAATATCAGATCTAAATTTCTTGGCAAGAATAATTATTGTTGCTACTCACATCACTTTTGTGGTGTTCTGGATTTTCCACATACAAAGATTCATTCAGGGTGATCTATTGTTTTATTATTCATGGCATATTGTTTTCATTCTTCAGTCAGTATATATCTACTAGTTATACAATGTGGCATGCCGTTTACAGCACAACGCGTAAAAGTATGGCCACTGATAATGTATTCGCATACTTCTGTCTCGCTATCAATCCAATCAGCGTTGTAGGATTGTGTTATCTTGTCTCGGATCAAAACGCTTATTGGATCGATGGCGAGACAGAAGTATGTGAAATACATTATCAGTGACCATACTTTTACGCGTTGCGCTGTAATATCCCACGAGTCACTTGTATTTTCTAGTATACAGATGAGCCTTGGCAAGTGTGTATGCAAAGGAAATTAATACAAGTGACAAGATATTCGCAGTTCGTCACTTGAAAACATCTTATAACTATTTTATCAAGAAGAAATAGAAAAAAAGGCAGCGTAATCTATTGAGATATAGAGAGCACAGACTTTTAATAAGACGAGAGAACTGTTAGGAGTAGCACGATGCGTAGTGGAGTGCTTCTCAGCAATTCTCAAGTCTTCTTAAAATTCCAAGTGCTCTATATCTTGATAGAGCACTGCTGCCGAGTTTGTTATTCCTTTTATAAAATATTTAGTAGTAAAAATCAAATGAATCAATATTCCGTGCTGTTGAGCAATGGAGAACACTTCTCAGCCAATCAGAGCGTGCGATTTATATCAAATATTTTATAACACATCATATAAATTAAAGAGAACCCGCAATGTCTTATGGAAAGAGGCAGTTGAATACCACCGAATATATACAACTGCATTCAAGTATTCTGATTGACTGTATTTTATATGATGTGAGATAAATATGAAATTCATACATACAGCTATAAATATGAGTTAGTTAAATTATTAGTCTATTTGATGATTATAGTGTTTTTGCTCTATCTATATGCATGGCCTAATATACAAAATACATATTACAATTTTAAAAAGTTAATTTTCAGTTAATAAATATTTGAATATCAAAATTATGCACAAAAACTGACCTTATTTGCTTGCCTTAATGTTTTCCAATAGAACAATCTGATTAGCCTGCAAAGTGGTTCTTTCGTGGAAAGAGTTGGTGAGAGGAAAGGATATCTCTTCCACAGGGAGCAGACAGTGAAAGAACACTTCACAGGCTATAATCTGATTGAAATACACAACAACGACAACAACAGCAGCAGCAACAACAACAACAACAGCAACAACAACAACAACAGCAGCAACAACAACAACAACAACAACAAAAGATAAACAATATTAGAAATACATTAAAACAACTTTCAAAAAATGTTCACCACATAAAGCAAAATACTCCATTTTCATATTACCAGCTATGGCACTGCTGTACTCTGACAAAAGCCACAGGTTAGGCCTTGATAATTCAGAGTAAATATACATAACAGGTACTTTCCCATTTAAATCTGTACTTATGCAAATTTTGTTGATGTGTGCTAAACACACAGATCAACCAATCAGAGAAGTTCACTTCAGAAATAATATACTCTGATTGCTTGATCTGTGTGTTTAGCACACACATCAACACAATTTGCATAAGTACAGATTTTAATGGGAAAGTACAGATTTAAATGGGAACCTGTTACATGTGTCTCTATTGTATAGCAGTATATATTTTGATGTTTTTGTTTTTGGACTTTTCTAAGACTCTTACAACAATCAAGGCTTAACCTGTGCAAATGCACTTTCTATAGCGATGCTAGATAAGTTGAAACTTGAGTATCCAAGATGATTGTTTTGTAGGGAAAACATTCAGGCAAGTTAATAAAGTCAATCAGTTTGTCAAGAAGCATTGGCTGTTCTGTTTCTTCTGCATGGGTTACAGCATTTACACCTCTCCCTTTCTCTAGGAGTAGTACACATATAAAACAGACACCAGATTATTGCCAGTATTATAATCAAAGCTGCCATACAAGTAATTACAAGTTCCACAACATCAATCTTTTCTTCTCTCATCTTTGTATCTTTCATCATTGTTTCTTTGTAAGTTTGTTCATCCATAACATCAAATACATTTTTCACCAACGTTAATTTATCCAGTTTTCCACTTCGTGTTGCATTTTTGATATTCTTGACAATAATCCCAAGTTTGTGAATGTTATTCATAACAACTTTGACATCAACTTGAATGCTCTCCTCGTTCGATGGGCACCGTTTTACACCCACAATTTCAGATTTGAATGATATTAGATTTCTATTTTGTATAAAAGCCACTAATGAGCTTTGAATGTCTTTGTTCATAGCGTTGAATTCCTTATTTTCTTTGTCAAACATTTGAATCCATGAAGAATTGTTAACATAAATACAGAATTTTATTATCTTTGAGTATGTGCATTCGATACAATTAGAGAAGCAGATCCTACAACAATCCTCTGAGCAGTTACCTAGTATGAGATATAAAATACAAATATTAAATTGAATGCATATTATAACATATTTGAGATAATAATAATAATTTAATATTTATCATGCGCACAGTACATGTTAATATGATCAAATGCGTAATATACTACACACTTTGATTGGCTGGCTACCATGTTTATATCAGACGACAGAGACACCCTCAGCTAATAATCATAGAAAAGTAAAAATATTTTATAAAAGCAATATAAAACGTCTGCTTGTATCTGTATACTGTACGTGATTTAAAAAACTCATTAATAATTCATGACCATTTTGTCCAATCCGATGCTCCTCTTTGGTAACGAGGAAAGCATTGTATACCACATAATCTACGTTTGAAACGCTGAGGGATTATGATGTAGAATAGAAGAACAATGGAATGCAAATGAACATGAAGCATTATATAATGGCACATGTGTCATTACATGTATATATAATGCTTCGTGTCCATAATTCAGATATTACCCCCACCCCCTCCACCATCCCCCTATCTCTACTGACCAGTAAATATACTTAGAAATAATTTACTTTTAGATTTTGGGCGAAAAAAGTCTTTGAGTGCTGATGCCAGGATTCGAACCAAGATATCCTACTTGGTTGTATTCGAGCTTTAAGCCATTATACTACTGAGGCAATCGTTGAAAAGTTTGCAATGAAATGTCATCAAGTTCGTTAGCATTCAGGTTGGTTAGCATTCCTCGCTGTAGATCAATTCCCAAATGCAAACAACCTTCCGTTTCCTTTTGTTTCATCAATATTGGACAAAATGGTCATGAATTACTAAATAGATGAGTTTTTTAAGGTTAGATATCATCAAACTAAATGATATTACATTTCTCTACATATCAGTCTTTATGTATAAGTATCATCATTCTATTTTGCCACCTGTCTTCTATAACTTCTTCACTAAAGTTAAAGACATCCATAAATATAATACTAGATTATCTTCAAAGTCAAGTTATTCCTTGCCAAAAACAAGAACTAATTATGCAATTTATTTCGATTTCAAGGTGTAAAAATCTGGAATTCTCTTAATGAAAAAACTAAGGATCTCTCTAGGACCTTATTTAAAAAAGCAATTATCAATGATATATTGAACAAGTATTAATCATTAAATATCCTAAAATATCCATATCATCCATAACTCTGTAGCTCTATATGTTTGCACATGATCATGTGCATATATATATAGATTAGATGCCTGTGTAATTCTTTGTTTACTTTATTTCCTCTCCGTTTTTTGTACAAAATGTTATAACTACACTTAATTTAGTGCCAAAATAATTGTAACACTACTTGAAACTTTAACTTGTGCCATCTAATTTAGAATTACTTTTTTGTAAATAAAATAGAACAAGTTGTCTGTTCTTATTTATCCTTGCGGTTATTGCAGGCAACCTGTACCTTCTCTTTAATATATTTTGAAAAAAAAATTGTATAATATATGTATATTCAATATTTATATATATTTGTATACAAAAAATGTAAGGAGAGAATGGTACAAATAAAGTTGTTGTTGTTGTTGTTGTTGTTGTTGTATAGTTTAATAAACGAGCAGGAGTGTTTTATCAGGATTTAAAACCACGAGGCGAAGCCAAGTGGTTTTAAACCTGATAAAACACGATCTGCGAGTTTATTGAACGACTTCAAAAACTCCAACCTATATTTTGTGTTTTTGTAAAAAAAAATCAAGGATTTATGAAAGTTTATTAGAGAAAATTAAGGTTAAAGTTTATGTAAATTAGGGTGAATCTATATCTTCAGTTAAAACACTTGTCACGGTTACGATTTCTTTTGAAAATTTCTTATGAATTATTAATGAGTTTTTGAAGTCATTCAAAAAACTTGCAGCACGTGTTTTATCAGATATAAAATCCCTTGAGCTTCGCCCTTGGGATTTTATACCTGATAAAACACTGCTGCTCGTTTTTTAAATAGTACATAAACACTCTGGGAGCTGTAGAGCAAGAGAGAAGTCAAAGTAACACTTGGCTGTGCCTCATGTATCTTTACAACTTCTCTCATACTTTATTGAGTGAGCTCCCAGTGTGGTAGCTCCTGTCAATTTCCCATTGCCTACATTAAGTATCAAAATGCTTTTTCTTTGATATCTTCTTTGCAAAAATATTTTTGAACTCAATTTTTTCATAAGGTTATAGATTTTAATCTGTTGTTTGGTTCAGTGTGTGTTTTTTTTAAGTGCATTGAGAAGAGGAGAATTGTGTCCACTAACCATTCTCGGGAACCCAGGGGTAATCTTCTGTCACTCGTTTCTCGCTCCCAGAATAAATACCCCTGGGAACGTAGTCTGTTGGAGCTTGTTCCGGAAGCCAAAATTCAGCTCTTTCCTGATTGGAATGAAAATCAAGACAACCATTCAAAGAAAGTCGTTAAATAAGTTTGAATTTTGACTTCCGGAACAAGCTCCAAAAGATTATGTTCCCAGGGGTATTTATTCTGGAAGCGAGAAACAAGCGACAGAAGATTACCCCTGGGTTCCCGGGGATGTCCACTAACATTCCCATAATGATATTGTTCAGATGGTCATTTTAGATATCAGATGAAACTGGCTTTTGGACTCATAAAAATCAAGAATTATTCAACAAACAAACAAACATACAGACAAACACAAATTTAAAGTGTATACTTCATATGAAATGTTCAAATACACTCAGACAATTAGAAAACATCGTTAGATACTAAAGGAAAAATATCCAGCAAAGAAATACAAAGTAACCACTCAAACTTTGACAGCAACAAAAATACCATACAAAAGAGACACATTGATCTCTGTTATCTACTAAACTAACAACAACAATAATAAATACAACATTAATTATAAGTTGTTTTCTACTTGCTTTGACGTTTGTAAATCTGACAGTTTGATGTTAATGGATAAAGAAGTGGTTCACTAGTGGCTGTGGTTTCAAATGTACAATAAAAATAAAATATTTCGTCCTTACCTGGAGAAAGGGTTCTTGTAACGGTTAAATTACATCCCAAAACACATGACTCTCCATTTCCTTGTACAGCCTTGCAGTCAAATTCTAGCCCACTGTTGCAAGATACACTAGCCTTCGCGTACAATGGCGGAGACAACCAAACAAGAACGCACACAACTGTCATCAAACTCCCTAATGTATTTCCCAGTGAAAATAAATATAATTTTTGTAGCATAATAAAAGTAGAAGATGTGGAGCTACATTTCGGATGTGCCAAAGCGAGTTGTTATGCCTATAGGCATGTATTTCAACCATTTAACATTGGAAGGTATTTTTGTACTTCTTGTCCGCCATTTTGTTTACATGAGTTTTAAAATTGGGCTTCCTGTTTGTCCAGTAACACAGGCAGCCCACAAGATTGCAGAAACAGTCTGTTTAGCAGGCTCTAGAGAGAAGGGGAGAGAAGAGAAGAGAGGGGCGGATTTCCTTTTCCTCTCCCCTCCTGTCATCTACTGTTAACTGCAACAGTGTTTCCAAGGAAAGGATAGGGGTAATATAATCCAGAGTGCAAATCAAGATATCCGCGAAATAAAAGTTTCTAAATAGTACAATATAGTGCTTATTAAAGATGTGCAAACTATAATTGTTTCATGTACTTTTAACCCGGGGGTATTCCCTTTGTCCAAGTGGTAGGGGTGATCGGCATACCTTTTAGGGTTAAAATATTTCCTGTACCACAAGGGATCTGGCTCAAAATAGCTACATAACATGATTCTGTACGTGTAAGGGTCATTTTTACTCTGCTTTGTTGCTAAAAGTAAGCTTGGCTGGCAAGAACAGCCTTAGGCTCTACCGGTTATTCTTATCTGTGCGTACCTTTTAGGAGTCGTTTTCAAAACCTCTGCAGTTCACCCCTACCACTTGGACAAAGGGAGTACCCCCCGCCCCCTGAAACTTTAAATAAAACACACTTCACATCAAAAATGATTTAAATTGTTTATTTAGTAAAACCATAACTAATTTCATAGTACACATTTTAAATCATCCAGTATATTTACAGTTTTCTTCTGATAGTCTTATATATAACAATATTACAACACATAAACAGTTTATATCATATATAGGTAACAGCCAATGTGAATGAAAACAATTTTCTAGTACAAAGCATTATGGGAGCCTGAGCCTTGCACAATCTGTTTTTATATGATTGCAGGTTGTTTAACAAAAAAAGAAAAACTGACTTAGAATGTACCTAAGTTTCCAATCATCCTTTGTTCTAGAAAATGCACTCGTGTGCATCGCCTTTTTAATCAATGCTCTCACTGGAGCAGGGGCGGATCTAGGGGGTGTCCCTTCACGCACCAGACATCCCCCTAGCTCCGCAATTACCCCTATTTTATTAAAGACATTTAGGGACCGCCCTAACACCTTAAGTCGAGCCTTTCATTTGCAATTGGGACACCCCCCTGATAAATATCTGAATCCGCCCATGTGGGGCATCTCATTTTGCTTGTACAAAGGAGAACATAACTAGCACCTGTAGAGGAGGTATGGTCGTCGGGGGTAGTGTAGTCTTGAGAAAGACTGTCGATGGTGTCGATGTAAATGTCATCTGACATCAACATCATCTGACAGTCTTTCACAAGACCACACTACCCCGGACAATCATACCTCATCTTCATCAATTAAAACTGGGATCAGACCATTCACTCTTATAACTAGCACAATTCAGCCTTTGTACAAGCATATGAGGAAACCCCCGGGGGATCTCAGGGGTAAAATAATCTGGTATGCAAAAAGATATCAAAAGATATCAAAAGGTGCATGGCATGAACAATTCTCAATCCCAAAGTGATACGGTACCACACAAAAACTTCAAATGAATAAAGCATGTAAAGTGATGTAATTTTCCTTTTTGATACCCTAAAAGATTCCAAAATCACTGATTTTTATCCCTAAGAGATACAATGAGCTTAAGAGATCATACATTTAACTGGAAGTCCCTCCAGGGTTGAAAACCCAGGTTGCCTTATTTCCTTTTTAAGCCCTCACTTAGTAGCACATGATGATATTGTACAACTGGCTCCAGATTTCACTTGAAATCGACATTGGATAAATTGTTATTGGTTTTACTGTATTGAAAAATCTTGCATGTTAAACTTATCAAGATAATCCTAAAATTTTCAACTTTACCTTTCATGGATTTTAAATCTCTCATTCCATTTTGTTCTTGTTTTCACACTTGATTTCACACTTCCAAAAATTTGCTTATAATCAATAGTAAGAAATGGTGTAAAATAACTTGTTTCTCTGCTCCAGATGAAACTTTAGACCAAAAAACATCCTGTTCATTTTTCTATTCATTTCTGTCATTTCCTTTCCTATTTCCTTTTTTCTTACTAAACACACAACCTTTCTTGTGTGATTTGAAAATATGAATTATTATTGAAAAGAATCTCCCAGGAAGTCAATGGTGCCCTCTTTTTCCCCTCTCTCAATCAATGCTCCGTTTTACAGGTATTTAAAGCTACTGAAAGCTACACTGAATGGAAAGAAGCTCAGTGTGAGGCCACTGGAGATCAAACTTTGGGCCTTTGCTCTGAAAGCTGGGCACTAACCAACTAGGCTTCAATTGTTTCAACTGTAGCCTACTAAACATTTAACATCCTTCTCTGTTGTTCTTAAACTTTCCATCTCATTCCTGTTTTGCTGCTCTTTATATTAGATCTATAAAGTCCCTTTTGGGACTATGTTGGGATGGTGTCTGTTGGAGCAGGTCTCTCAGGCTCATCATCTTTTAGTCCCTGTAGTCCCTTGGGTAATGTTGTGTCTTCTGTTTCACTTCCTGTGCCAGCTACGAAATCTTCATAAGTAGACTTCTCTTTGAATGGCCTAGGTCCTAGTAAGTCTATCATGTCTTCACGGTTTAGGACTTCCTTCTCAAGTAGAAGCTTAGCAACCTGGAAAAGAGATGAAATATTTAGACAGAAGATTACATAGACATTACATAGATTAAATAGGAAGGTTTAGAGATTGGACATAGATTGACTGACAGACAGAATTTTGATTTTTCTTTGTTGTGTTTAAAAATGAAGGAATTAATCATATGAATGAATATGTGAATGGACAAATGAATGAATGAATGATGAGATGAATGAATGACCAGATGAATGAATGAATGAATGACGAGATGAATGAATGAATGACGAGATAAATGAATGAATGAATGACGAGATGAATGAATGAATGAGTGATGAGATGAATGAATGACAAGATGAATGAATGAATGAATGAATGACGAGATGAATGAACAAATGCTGAGATGAATGAACGCATGACGAGATGAATGAATGATGAGATGAATGAATGAATGACGAGATGAATGAATGAATGACGAGATGAATGAATGAATGATGAGATGAATGAAAGAATGATGAGGTGAATGAATGAATGAATGAATGACGAGATGAATGAATGACGAGATGATTGAAGGAATGACGAGATGAATGAATGACGAGATGATTGAATGAATGACGAGATGAATGAACGAATGACGAGGTGAATGAATGAATGAATGACAAGATGAATGAATGAATGACGAGATGAATGAATGACGAGATGATTGAATGAATGACGAGATGAATGAACGAATGACGAGGTGAATGAATGAATGAATGACGAGATGAATGAATGAATGACGAGATGAATGAATGCATGAATGAATGACAAGATGAATGAATGAATGACGAGATGAATGAATGAATGACAAGATGAATGAATGAATGACGAGATGAATGAATGAATGACAAGATGAATGAATGAATGACGAGATGAATTAATGAATTAATGGATGGGTAAATGATTGAATGAATTAATCAATCTATTACAGTCAAACAAGCTCACGCGTTGACCCCTAGAGTGGATTAATCAAATCATTCGTCGATTATTCGTTTTATCTGTGCGAATGGGATTAACCGAATATTGCAATATTAAAACAAAGAATCAGGTCGAAATTCGACTTGTGATTTGATAAAATAAATCAAATAAAACAAAGGTGGGTAAAAACCTTGGAGAAGAAGTCTATGTCAAATTTCATGACCATGAACGCTGGAGTTTTTGAGCTTCAATTTCAATCACTTGACGAATTTTATCGTTTGTAAACTCCTTGTATTTTCTTCTTCAAGTGTCTTCTAGACTCCCAGTTAGATATTGTCGATTGACGGAATCAAATATCTTTGTTAGATAAACAACTATTGCTTAGTTAAACGATATATTGTCGAATAAGATTCGATAAATGCCTTCCTGGCACGTAAACACAGAAAAGATTCCTAGCCGCCAAGCTTTCTTGGTCTTCCTGTGTTAATCATTAACCAATCAAAATTTAAATTTGATTTGAATTTTGCACTCTTCGTTTTCGACGATGCAAAATTCAACTGAAAAATGAAATCGACAATCAAACATTCAAATCATTAATTGACTCTAGGGGTCAACGCGTGAGCTTGTTTGACTATAAGTAATGATAGTGAATGATTAAATGAATAAAACATTGATAAAACAGATGGGCAACTAATGGATGAATGGATTGATTGAGTGATTTGCATTTCATGCATTTATTGCTCAAAGATTGTTTTGATAATTGAATAAATGAATACATGGATGAATGAATGGATGGATGGATAAATGAATGAATTTATGAATGGATGGATGAATTGATAGATGGATGGATGAATGGATAGATAAATGAATAAATTAATGAATAAACAAATAAATAAATAAACAAACAAACAAATGAATGAATAAATAGATAAACGAATAAATAAATAAATAGATAAATAAATAAATAAATAGATAAATAAATAAATAAATAAATAAATAAATGAATGAATAAATAAATAAATAAATAAATAAATAAATAAATAAATAAATAAATAAATAAATAAATAAATAAATAAATACACAAATAAATAAACAAATAAATAAATAGATGAATGGAAGGACGAATTGGTGGACGGATGGATGAATAAATAAATAAACAAAAAAATAAATAAATGGATGGATAAATGAATGAATAGATAAATGAATGAATGCATGAGCAAGTAACCAGATAGATTCATGATTATCTATAAAATACCATCATACAATGCCACTAACCTTTTCAACATTTTGTTTATGCTCTGTTAGTAGGATCATGGTTCTATCATAGGCATCATTGATCAGTTCTCTAGCTTGTTCATCTATTAGTTGTGCTGTAGCTTCACTGTAAGGCTTATCAAAGCTAGGTTCACCATCTCTTGGTAGATCAAATGATATATTGCCAAGCTTGTCATTCATACCAAATGTAACAACCTAGAAATAGGAAAATAATTCAATATTAAGTAACGATCTGCGTAAGAATGATAGCAGGAACAGCAAGGAATGTGCAAAGGTGATAATTGCAGTATTGTTTAAACTGGTCGTCTGATTGGTTGAAACATGAAAAATTGCCATAACTTTGTGGATTGATTTATGCGATAAATTATACAAATAGTTCTACTAAGGTTAAATTATAGAGAAATTCTATGTGGGGAACACTGCAAATTGTCTACCTTTCCTTTCTTTTGTCTCTGACTCCTCTGATTGGTTTAAAACTTTTAACTCTATATAAAACTTTGTAGAAACGCGTAAACACAAATTGTTCTTCCAAAACTTGCTGTGTATATGTCAATACATCCCATTAGAAAAAATCTCACAATTTGGATGTGGGGAAAGTGAAATGCCGCAGAACAAAAGGAAGTGCTATTGTTTTTATAAGGATCATTACTTATAAGAATAAAACATGGGAATTTGACTTAAGAATGTGTAACGACTGTCTATAATGTACAAAGAGGCTGCATCAAACAGCCATGTAGTCAAGTCTGATTCATTAACAACTTGGCTTAAATGCATTGTGCATCCAACCAGACTATACAAAAAGAGATCATTTACACTAAATGACAACATTTGAAGGAAATTATATATTAATGAAATATATTGTCACACTTTTTGCTATTAATCATTAATCAAAAGGAGCTAATGTTCAGTTAATGCAAAGGCAGGGCTGCAAATAATTTTAATAAAATATTAATTTTAAGTGAACATCATAAAAAAGAAAGAAAGAAATACCTTATTCATACTATTTTAAGTGAAATTTGATCGGTCAAATGTCCGACCAGAAGTGGTCATTTACCAGTCAAATTCCGTTTTTTATCGGACATTTGTCCGATGACTGGCGCTTATTTGCAGCCCTGCAAAGGTGGTGGGTGGTTTACACAAACAAAAACAAAAGATCCAGCAAGCCATACTTAAGTGAAAAATAAACAGCGTACATGAGAACTGTGAATGACTTAACACACTGCTATATTAAGTGCACATTGCTGCCATAAAGTGAGGTTAGTACTGGAAATGTCTCTAAACTATAAACGATAGGTAATATAATGAAGATACTGAGTATCTCTCTTAGTCTAACTCTTTTACTCCGACGAAGGGCTAAAGTTTGAAACATCAGTAAAGTTAAGTCAACATTTTTTACGGTGTTACAAATTTCATTCTATTACCTATCATTTATATCAAACACCGGCGCAGCCTAAACTAGTTTACTCGCTAGTTTCTATTTTATTATATCTCTAGACTATGAATAAACAAATATTTTATATCACCTATCAGTTCTGTTCTAGGCGCTTTACATACAACAAACTAATTGAGGCAGACTGAGAGCTTAAAATGAACACCGTGCATACCACAATAATAAATAATAATATAATCAATACAATACAAAATAATACAACTATAGACTAGACATTCCCCTACTCTTTGCAAATAACAGTGGGTTCTTTAACATCCACCTTATAGAGGATTAGATCGAAAGCACAAGAATGCCAAGAAGAGGCACTGAGAGAAAGTGTCTGCCCAAGGACACAACAGAGCCCCTCCCAGAGGTTTTAGGGATCATAGGAGCACAGGCATTTATTTTTAGGGAACAAGGGACACTGCCAAATTATTTTCAGGGAACAAAGGAGCAAAATATGATAAAACAATAGTTTTTTGGGATCATGGGAGCATAAGGTAAAACATTTTAGGGAGACAGTTATTTTACTTATGGGGAACAATGGAAAAAATGCAAAAAGACCAAAGAATCATGGGAGCATGCAGCCCCCCCCCCCCCCCCCTGGGAGGGGCTCACAACATAATTTCCCAGGAATAGAGATCAGGAAAATTTGACAGGAAATTTGACATAGATCTGTGTATTCATTATCATATCCACTATCCAGTAAACTAAACATCTCTCTCTAAGAAAACGGTAAAAAAAGGTCTTTTGTCAACCAACCTGTGAATAAGCACTCTTTGTAACTTTACTCAAGTCATCTTGTGCCCCAGTTGTGATACGATTAAAGAATATCTGCTCTGATACCCTGCCTCCTAATGTCATACACATCTTGTCCAACAACTAAAAGAAAAAATAACAGAATGCTTGAATGGCAGACCAAGATACAATCAGAAAATGAAAAATTCCTCTTTCAACTCTTACTAATGCTTATGAATCTATTTCAAATGTTTATCTGCCAACAGCAATATGTAGACAAATCAAAAAAAAATTAATATTTAATAAACAAACAGACAAATAATTATGAGACAATGAAAAAAACATCTTTCAACTCTAATGCTTATGAATCTATTTCAAATGTTTATCTGCCAACAGCAATATGTAGACAAACAAAAAAAATTAATATTTAATAAACAAACAGACAAATAATTATGAGACAATGAAAAAAACATCTTTCAACTCTAATGCTTATAAATCTATTTCAAATGTTTATCTGCCAACAGCAACATGTAGACAAACAAATAAATTAATATTTAATAAACAAACAAACAAACAAATAAATATCAAATAAACATACAAATAAATAAATATTAAATAAGCAAACAAATAAATATTTAATAAACAAACAAACAAACAAACAAATAAATATTAAATAGACAAACAAATAAATATTAAATAAACAAACAAATAAATAAATATTAAATATACAAACAAACAAATAAATATTAAATAAGCAAACAAACAAATAAATATTAAATAAGCAAACAAACAAATAAATATTAAATAAACAAACACATAACTATAAAATAAACAAACAAAATATTAATGAATATAGGAATAAATATAAACACCAAATTGAAAAACCTTGTGGTGTTTGAAAAGTAGATCAAAGAGTGGGATATACTAAAGTGATGGATGGGATTTTAATAAAACAATATACTTTCAATTCCACTTCAACAGTCTCGGTCTCCATACTTTCAATTCCACTTCAACAGTCTCGGTCTCCATGTTGAATGCACCAGCATGGTACATTCTCGTACCCAGACCCTACTCAGCTTTCTGGCAGATCGTAGGCTCTGGGAAACCCTACAAACAGAAGCCAACATTGTTGTGACAGCGTCAAGAGAGCGCATGCGCCATCTGTCGACCGAGGTGCCCTGGGCATGAGATTAATTAATATTCATCATCTTCTGTACAAGCCTTGGCACGTTTGAATTTGCAAACTATTTATATATGTTTTATGAATTGATTTTAATGGTTAAAGAAGTGCATTTGAGCGGTAAAATTAGGGATGGATAAGGAAATATTACCGTAGAATAACATTCTTGGATCAGAATTCTATAAACTGTCAACCGAGGTGCCCTGGGCATGAGATTAATTAATATTCATCATCTTCTGTACAAGCCTTGGCACGCTTGAATTTGCAAACTATTTATATATGTTTTATGAATTGATTTTAATGGTTAAAGAATTTAGTGCATTTGAGCGGTAAAATTAGGGATGGATAAGGAAATATTACCGTAGCATAACATTCTTGGATCAGAATTCTATAAAATTAAAAAGAAAGGATTTATATGCCTGTAAAGAATGTTGACATGTGTCTTAGGTTCTCCGAAGCTGCAACCTTCCCGTCACAGTAAGGTGAATTTAAAAATAGCAGTAACTTGTTTAATTTTAACCCAAATCGCTTGAAATCTTCACAGACACTTAATTAAATAACTGAAAATGACACTAAAAGGTTTTATTGAATTGTATAAATATTTAGTTGAAAAACATTGAAGGTTTAAAGTCGCCTTATATTCTCCTGGGCTACCTGTGGATATACCGATAAACCATTGCTATTGTTATACCACTCAGCCAATCAGATCACTTGAAATTATAGGGTTTCCCAGAGCCTACAACCTTTCGTTAGAAAGCTGAGAATAGAGAGAAGCTGAGAAGGGTCTGGGTACGAGAATGCAGCATGGTATTTAATGATATAAGTCTCATGTATACTATTCATTTAAATCCCATTCACCACTTCAGTTTATGCTTTTATGATCTATAATAATATTTACAATCTAAGTTTCAAACATGACAATTAGGTGTATAAATATATATATATTATAGATAAATAGATATTTAATAAATGGTTACCTGTTCTGTAGAGTATAAATACTGTTCTTTAGGAAGATACTGTGCATATCCGAGTCCTCTACCTCTAGGAATAATAGAAACCTGACAAAAATACAAAAACATCACATTAAATTATTGCTTTTTTACATTTAAGGAGGCTCGGCGCAATATTTTTATGGTACACCTAGCCGCATTCAGACGGCTGTAACTTCTTTTTGAATCATCCGATTTGCTAGCCGTTTTCACATGATATCAGGCATAGATTAAAGTTGTCAAAAATATAAAGTTGGTTTGAGCCAGCGTTTTGGTTGTGACGTAGTGATGACGTCATGGAAATAGTTTGTCGCTTATTTTCTCAAAACATCTAAACTTTTGATGCGACATGCATCAATCAATAGTGTGGGTCAAGGCCCTCAACATATTGCAATATGAAAAAAATTAATGAGAGCGTTTTGGAAATATCAAGCGACGAATATTTTCCTAGAGCAAATATTATGATTTCCTGTGTGTCAAATTTATGCCCTACGAAATCAATACTTTGATTGAGTAGATTGAATTTTTTTTACTACAAGCTAGTAGGTATGGATTCAAACTCTGACTGTGGTTGTTTTGGTTGAAATTGTGGTTATCATTTTGAGTTGGTGAATTTTTATACTTGTAGCTCAATGAGTTCCGTTTGTCGCCGGATCAGAAAGGATATACTAAAAATTGTCTCATTCAAAAAATCGTTGATCGATATTTTTTTTTAAATTACGTCATTAAAAGATGTACCTTTAACAAATAATCCCCCTAAGTTTCATGTGTATTGAAGGGTTTTAAGGCAGTCAAATAAAAATGAGTACGAATGCATATGCCCTCGCTCTCCATAGTTTGTTGTTTCTTCACGGTTGCTTACGGCGTGCTGTTATGGTTGGCTGCACAGCTCGTGCCTCGGTGAGCCTTCTTACGGATTTTTAATAAGTTGAAATTTTAATAAGTTGAAAGCTCTGAACGTTTGAAAAACAAAATTACAGAAGGCGCTACAAGAATCCGTAAGAAGGCTTACTGAGGCACGAGCTGTGCAGCCAACCATAACAGCACGCTGTAAGAAACCGTACGGAAATCCGAACGTGAAGAAACAACAAACTATGGCAAGCGAGGGCATATGCATTTGTACTCATTTTTATTTGACTGCCTTAAAACCCTTCAATACACATGAAACTTAGGGGGATTATTTGTTTAAGGTACATCTTTTAATGACGTAATTTAAAAAAAAAATCGATCAACAATTTTTTGAATGCGACAATTTTTAGTATAGCCTATCTGATCCGGCGACAAATGGAACTCATTGAGCTACAAGTATCAAAATTCACAAACTCAAAATGATAACCACAATTTCAACCCAAACAACCACAGTCAGAGTTTGAATCCATACCTACTAGCTTGTAGTAAAAAAAATTCAATCTACTCAATCAAAGTATTGATTTCGTAGGGCATAAATTTGACACGTGGGAAATCGTAATATTTGCTCTAGGAAAATATTCGTCGCTTGATATTTCCAAAATGCTCTCATTAATTTTTTTCATATTGCAATATGTTGAGGGCCTTGACCCACACTATCGATTGATGCATGTTGCATTAAAAGTTTAGATCAATGTTTTGAGAAAATAAGCGATAAACTATTTCCATGACGTCATCACTACGTCACAACCAAAACGCTGGCTCAAACCAACTTTATATTTTTGACAACTTTAATCTATGCCTGATATTGTGTGAAAACGGCTAGCAAATCGGATCATTCAAAAAGAAGTTACAGCCGTCTGAATGCGGCTAGGTGTACCATAAAAATATTGCGCCGAGCCTCCTTAACTAATAATAGTTCCACATCAAGGTTCGAGTTGCTGTGCATAGCAAAACTATAATTTATCATGCCCAACAACGTGAACCTCGACTTGGAACTATCATTCATGGTTACTGAATGGAACCGTGAAAAGGACTATTCCTTAAGATAAGATTGTTTTGTTGCTATAAATTCAATTGGCTACTGGAATAACTGTTTAGCTGATATATTTATTTTGACTATGCAAATACAAGTCTACCTTGAGTAATGGATCAGCATGTTCTAAGAACCATCCTGCTACGGCGTGTCCTGCTTCATGGTACGCTACTGTCTTCTTTTCGTCTGGCTGAAGAACATGTGACTTCTTTTCTAGACCTGAACACAAAGATATAACATTATAAGTCATAAGTATAACTTATGTCATCATTATCACTGTTTTTATTGTTATGATAGTCATAATATTATTGTTATCATTACTATCACCATCACCATCATTATTATCATTGTCATCACTATCAATATTATCACTGTTTTTATTGTAATGATAGTCATAATATTATTGTTATCACCACTATCACCATCACCATCATTATTATCATTGTCATCACTATCAATATTATCACTGTTTTTATTGTAATGATAGTCATAATATTATTGTTATCACCACTATCACCATCACCATCATTATTATCATTGTCATCACTATCAATATTATCACTGTTTTTATTGTAATGATAGTCATAATATTATTGTCATCACCACTATCACCATCACTATCATTATTATCATTGTCATCACTATCAATATTATTAGCACTGTTTTCATCAAAAATAGTCATATTATTATTGTTATCATTTGCGATCATTGTCAATTATCATAATCACCATCACTATCATTATTATCATTGTCATCACTGTCAATATTACCACTTTTAATACTTGATACCATGTACTTTTTTTTTTTTTATAACAACATTTTATCAAGCAACACATAAAACATTTACAATAAATATAGAATAGTACGTTATTTACAATTAATGAAAAATACACTATAAGAGTACTCTTCTAGATTTTACATTTAAATATAGAACACGTTATTTACAATTAATGAAGATTTCACTATAAGTGTACTCTTCTAAATTTTTATCAAATAATAAATATATAAATGTACACAGAATTAAAGGGAAAAAAAATACCATGTACTATTATAGTGTACAATGAGCTTTCTAATCCAGCTAGAGCCTTGATCACAATGACTGCAGTCATATCTTTGGTTTTTGTCTCGCACATTGTGACCGGAGCAATAAGTCACACACACTTTACCTACATTTACATTATACATCTAATAATACCATGATCATCTTGGATTATTTTGTCTTCAAAGGGGTTTACGAACCCAAATTTTCCTCATGCATACAACATGAGGGAAATTTAGAAGAAATATTTTGTCTTTTACTAAATGTCCCTCTATTCAATTTATGCAAGGGAAATTTAGTAAAAGACAAAGGATTTCTTTATCCTCAAAATTTCCCTCATGTTGTATGCATGGAGAAAATGTAGGAGACTATCCCTCGTATAGGAGTGATCTTACACGCCATGGTATTACTTATAACATACAGATGAACTGAAATATAACAATAATATTCATTATCAGGAACTTTTGACATACCTCCAATAACCCTTTCAATAGCTTGTTCAAAGTGCTTCTCTTCTACTTCAGGTGATAGATATCTTGCTGCAATCAAAGCTGCTTCATTGCACACATTGGCTATATCAGCACCTACAAAGGAAAATATTCATTTATTATTATAAGTGTCCTAAACCTTAATGCCCCAGCCTAGAAGTGAACCCAGGCTTGACCACCCATCTAGAATACGATATACTAACCACTAGACCATTAAACCTGTCTACAAATATCATGATGCATTAATACTAAACAGGTTCCCATTTAAATCTGTACTTTCTCATTTAAATCTGTACTTTCCCATTTAAATCTGTACTTATGCAAATTTTGTTGATATGTGCTAAACACACAGATCAACCAATCAGAGAAGTTCACTTCAGAAATAATATACTCTGATTGGTTGATCTGTGTGTTTAGCACACATCAACACAATTTGCATAAGTACAGATTTAAATGTGAAAGTACAGATTTAAATGGGAACCTGTTACTATTAATACCAGTCATAATTATGTAGAATGATGAGGACTAGCAGCAAGTAGTCAAAATATTGCAGTATTAGTCCACTCAATCACCAGGAGCCGGTTGTACGAAAGCCGATTAAAATTAACCTAGGATTAGTGTTAATCTACAATTAAAATCCCTGACCCAGGATTAGTAAATCCTAGGTTAAAAATGCGTTGCTCGAACAGGAAACTAACCCTGGATTTACTAATCCTGGATTAAACTCGCTAAAACCAGTTTTTACCAGTTTTGTACACGTCATCATCTTGTTTTATCACAATAAATAAGACAAAAACTACCCACATGTATCTTTTAATCCCAAATATATAATCCTTTGAGTAGTAATAATGAATTTACAGTCTTTTTTGATGATTTTCGCTCGATTTTCTTTGCTATTTGAACTGGAAGTGCTTAGTGACCACTCAAACAGGAAACCCAAACAATGCATTTCGATCGCTTTGGGTTTCCTGTTTGAGTGGTCACTAAGCACTTGCAGTTCAAATAGCGAAGAAAATTGAGCGAAAAACGTTAAAAAGACTGTAAATTCATTATTACTACTAAAAGGATTACATATTTGGGATTAAAAGAAACATGTGAGTAGTTTTTGTCTTATTTATTGTGATAAAACAAGTCCGCCATTTTGTATTTGTCAGCTTTAATCGTGGATTAAAAAGTTAATCTTGGTCGCTAGCAGGGTTAAATTTTAACCCTAGATTAGCTAGTTTTAACCCTAGGTTAAAGTTAATCGACCTTTGAGCAACGCAAAACTAACCCTGGGTTAATCTAACCCTCGATTTAATCCTGGATTAGCGCTAATCTGCTTTCGTACAACCGGCTCCAGGGCTGTGAGACAAATCATTATTTTATCAAATAGTACATAATCACTCACCTGTAAACCCTGGTGTAAGGGCAGCCATTTTTCGTGAGATTTTCTCAATATCTGCGTTAGTCTTGATTGGCTTGAGATGGACTTTGAAGATGGAACATCTAGTGAAACAACAAATAGTGATGATGTTTATTATGATGATAAAGTCTAATACCGTACCAATAATTATCACAATAATAATTATATTATATTAGTATTTATTTAATTCTTTTTATTTTTGCTATTCTTCTTCTTTTTTCTTTTGTATTTAGATTCTATTATCTTTTCCTTTTGTTTTATATCTCTTTACACTTGACTTGACGTATTGTCAATCTAGTTTGATCTAGCTATATATTTGCATATAGTTCTTGTAATTCATTTACCTGATGATGTTGTCGAGATGACAACGAAACGTTGTCTTTTACAGTTAGTTTTCCTTCTTAATAATAATTATAATAATGTATTTTAACTAGTTTAATTCTACAATAATTTCAAGTGGAACACCATGGAATACTCTGAAAAAAATACAGCAAAAACTCCAGTTTCATGCTAGCTGTACTATTTGACAAAAGGTGCTTTTGCACAGGGATAATTTTGATTCAGATTAAATTTAAATGTGTTTTCCCTTGCTTGGCTTGGAATTTGTGAATATTTTTTACAAGACACAGAGGCTTAGCCTGAACAAATGTGCTTATTGTCAAATAGTACAGCATTACTAATAAATAACATGACACCAAAGTATAGCAGCAATATCTCATGGGAATAATTTTTTTTTTTTTTACTTTAAAGATCTATATAATGGAGAAGATGACAAGAATGATAATAACGTTGTTGTTGATGATGATGATGATGATGTTGATGATGATGATGATGATGATAATGATGATGTGATGATGATGATGATGATGATGATGATGATGATGATGATGATGATGATGATGATGATGATGATGATGATGATGATGATGATGATGATGATGATGATGATGATGATGATGATGATGATGATGTAGATGATGATGATGATGAATATAATGATGATTATAACACCGTACTCCGACGAAGGGCTAAAGCTCGTAACGTCAGTAAAGTAAAGTCAACATTTTTTGCGGTGTTACAAATTTCATTATATTACCTAACGCATTAATAATTAGTTGCTTCAAGTCAATGAGAAAAGTGTGTTTACCTTCCTTTAATATCTGGTGCAGATAAATGGATTTGTCTGTCAAACCGTCCTGGTCTAAGTAAAGCAGGATCCAATACATCAGGTCTATTAGTACCAGCTAATACTACTACATTGGTGGTAGAACTAAAACCTGCAATAAACAAACAACATTTTGGTACAATTCACTTTCAAATGATAACAATTAATTTATATGTATTTCTCTTGTAATGGACGATAGTAGAGAGCTGGCAATGAAGAGAGAAATAGTTTCCTATGTGAACGAGAGGACCAGGGACTAGTTATGCTAATTGAAAGTATGTTAATTAGGAATTGTATATAGTTTGAAAAGTAATTTCGGTTAGACCATTGTGGTCTTAGTTCAACACAAGTAACATTGTTTGAGAATAGTTTAATCATGTCATCTCGATATAAGAGTATTTTTTGTTTTATTTTGATAATAAAATTGAGTTGTGGACTTGGGCCAACCACCGCATATTGTGTGCTATGTTTATTGGGACTTGAGAGAATACTAGGAATATTTAACTCACTTTGTGGTCATTTTCATCGTCATCATTATAGATGAGATTAGGTTATAAAGCATTCATCAACAGTTGAATAACTCATGCAAATTCAATGTTAGGAAGAAAGGAACTTGTACATTATGTCTTGATTCATTGATTTGTTAAAAGAACAATTGTGAAAACCTACCTAATGTAGTTACATCACTGTCTTTATTAAAGCCAAACTATTTATTTGACTCTTTTGTTCTATTGTTTTATTATATTAAGTCTTGTATATTTACATCACTGTCTTTATTAAAGCCAAACTATTTTTTTGACTCTTTTGTTCTATTGTTTTATTACATTAAGTCTTGTATATTTACATCACTGTCTTTATTAAAGCCAAACTATTTATTTGACTCTTTTGTTCTATTGTTTTATTACATTAAGTCTTGTATATTTACATCACTGTCTTTATTAAAGCCAAACTATTTATTTGACTCTTTGTTCTATTGTTTTATTACATTAAGTCTTGTATATTTACATCACTGTCTTTATTAAAGCCAAACTATTTATTTGACTCTTTTGTTCTATTGTTTTATTACATTAAGTCTTGTATATTTACATCACTGTCTTTATTAAAGCCAAACTATTTATTTGACTCTTTGTTCTATTGTTTTATTACATTAAGTCTTGTATATTTACATCACTGTCTTTATTAAAGCCAAACTATTTATTTGACTCTTTTGTTCTATTGTTTTATTACATTAAGTCTTGTATATTTACTCCTTTATTTAAAATTAAACCTCACTAGACAATGACATCGGACAATGTCTAAATGTTGTAATTTCGTTTGCGTTTGTATTTTTTATTACAGTGCGACTACTCCAACCAAAAAAATTTGTCACAAATTATACAATCACTATACAAGATAATTCTGATGCTTTTTGTTGACACTTTGACATTATATTTTGACAGTGAAATTTACTGAATCATCAATTTCCTGTAAGTTTATTGTTTAGATACTTGAATGTGATTGGATGATTTGTGAAAAATTTGTTTGGGTGGCCTTGGTTTGAGTAGTCGCACTGCAAATTAATCATCACCATCATTAGTATCACCACCACCATCATCACCACCACCACCATCATCATATACAAATAATTCAAAATAATGTACATACCATCCATTTCAACCATCATTACATCATTGTCTTTAATATTATCATTATCATTATCTTTAGTATTATCAACACCATCATCACTACCAACACCACCATCACCACCACCATCCCCACCACCACCATCATCACCACCACCATCAATACACAAATAATTCAAAAATAATGTATATACCATCCATTTCCACCAATAGTTGATTAAGTGTATTCTCTCTCTCGTCATGTCCTCCAAACTGTCCAGTTCTACCACGTGCACGTCCCACGGCATCAATCTCATCAATAAAGATAATACATGGTGCAAGTTTCCTGGCCTGAGCAAACAAATCACGTACTCTTGCTGGACCTACACCAACAAACATTTCCAGAAACTCTGAACCAGATACAGTAAGGAAAGGTACTTGTGCTTCTCCTGCCGTGGCTTTGGCTAGTAGTGTCTTGCCTGTACCAGGTGGACCAGATAGGATAGCACCCTAAAAAACAAATATGAAACAATTTTAAGGGCCAGGAAATGGACACAAAGGCTTCAACAACAATGGCATTTATTGCTATATAACATTATTTACAATCTAAGTGGCTCATGCTACAATCATTGTCAAAAGTAGTTGGCATGATTTTAGTATTTTATCTCATAGTGACTGCTTCATTTATTTTAAGTATAAGAAAATTTTCCCCCTTCCCCCCACATCAATGTTGGAGTGAAATGATAGCGCATTGACAGTTCAACCACATAAGCACCAAACAATGACTCCCTCCTCAACATTGCGAAGGGGGTGGGGGGAGTAGTAGAATTTCAGCAGTGCTAAAATTACTTTTCACATTCGTGCCAACACTTTTGTCAATGTTTGTAGCTTTAACCCCAAGGTAGCATTTATTTAATTGTTTTATTATTGGAATATTCATAACACCATAACAGCTTAAAACGATAATTCTCAGTGGGGCCCTGTAGTGTAGGTCAGACCACATCACCAGGAGCTGTGCCATACTCCTAGCCGAATATTGGTGTAGGTTCTTTTACGTTCCTCCTTTACAATGTGTTTAATGTGGAGAGATGGGACCCCCGGTTTAACATCCTTATCTGAGATGACATGAAGGTCTAACCATTTGTAGATGTTATTTCAAAGGCAGCACCTTCTCCTCAATTATTTTAAGACCCAGAGTGTTGGTGCTTAACCAACTAAGCCAGCCAGTCAGCGGAAAAAGTTTCTCCATATAATATTATGAACTCCAAATGTTCACTAACCCATTTCAGAGTTTTTGAATTAATTATAATTTGAATGATTATTAACAGCGCGAGGCGCAAAAGTATGACCCCATTTAATGTATTTGCATACTTCTATGCAAGTGAGTTTGTACTTTAAACAGACACATTTGATGTGAAGTTGTCTGATTTTACCGAATAAGGCGTGTAAAAACTAGTCTCGCAGCATAAGTCTGTGCATAGAAGTATGCAAATATATTAAAAGTAGTCATACTTTTGTGCCTCGCGCTGTAAATGTATAATTGAGAGGGATAGTAAATTGTATATTTGAATAATTTAACCCCTAATGCAACCCAGGGGAAAAAAACTTGAGCTGTCTTGTCTGTAAACACTACCATCATGATCATCATACTGTAGTCTACATTATCATCATCACCATTATCACCATCAATATCAAGACCACTATCCATCATCTTCATCATTACCTTGGGTATTTTTGCACCAAGTTCATGATACTGTTGTGGGTTTTTCAGAAAATTGACAAACTCCATGATTTCAAGCTTTGCCTCTTCACATCCTGCTACATCTCTGCAAACATAGAAACAAGGATTAATTCTGACATGCAGGACTCTTACCCTAATGACTATGATGGTGGTGATGTGATGATGATGATGATATTTGGGGCAGCATAAGATGAAAACCATTTTTGACAATAATCTTGAGCACCAAAAAAAAACCCCTGCAGAGCAGATTACTCATCACCATAAATTATGATGGTAATGCACCTAACCTAACAATGTTTTGCTGCAACGGGGGGAGTGCGGGCATACCCAGGGGCTATTGACATTTTTCATATCTTTTTATTAATAGTCCCTATCATGGGGACGTCAAATTCATATATTTACTGTTGTGGAGGCAGAACTTTGTGATGAAATTGTCAAAAAACATTGAGCAGCCCCAGGTACGGGCAAAGTTTATGTTCCATAGCCCGACTTTGCCCGCACTCCCCCTGTTGGGGCAAGACATTGATAGGTGCTTAATGCTGATAACAGTAATAAACTGTTGTCGATGGAAAGTTAGATAAATTTAGTCTTTGTCATCTAAAATTGTAAAAGCCTGCCAAAATACAGCTCAAGCAAATCAGGGAGATTAGCATAATCATGATCAACACAAGGGTGTTTTCTCTGGGTAATCCGTTTTCTCTTCCCTCATCAAACATGTGAGGAGTGATGTATGAAAAAAATTCAATGTAGAGGTAGTGAAAAAAACACTAATGTGGATCTGCTGTCAGTGAAAATATTATTATTTATCCATCGTATAAATATCAGTGGTTTACAGGGATTTCTGCCACTGAGGAATACTGTATTTGAGCACATGTAAAAATACAATAATTTTACATGTGAAAATAACAGGTTCCCATTTAAATCTGTACTTTCCCATTTAAATCTGTACTTATGCAAATTTTGTTGATGTGTGCTAAACACACAGATCAACCAATCAGAGAAGTTCACTTCAGAAATAATATACTCTGATTGGTTGATCTGTGTGTTTAGCACACATCAACACAATTTGCATAAGTACAGATTTAAATGGGAAAGTACAGATTTAAATGGGAACCTGTTGAATATCATTTTAAAAAGATAAATACATGGGCACTTGGAGATATAGAATTTATCTTCTCGTGTTCAAATTAGCACACTCAAAAATAGATTCCATACCTCTGTGCGCCCATGTATTAAATATATTTGTTGTACTTTATACATGTATAATCACACATAATCAAAATAGTTATGAATCATTGAATATGCCTGGTTATTTACCTAAACCTCATGGCTACACTAGTTTCTTTGTTGAACAATTTTGCTGTGGAACTACCAACACCAAATATTCCCTGGAAGGAAACAACGACATAAAAATTCATACTTGTGGGATTTATAGAGGCTTACATCAGCCTACAATATATATCAGATATATTATTACCACCAATTTATTTGCTATGCGCCCGACAGAGTTCGTGAAGTGAGTTGGCCATCACTGTGAACATTAACAACCTCAGCCTTGTTAGCGTGTAATAGTAATTTAAGGAATGTACACATTATCAAACAATTGAAGCTAATTGAAAATTGTTTTCGTTGTTATTATATTATATATATTTTTTTGTATTTTGTTAGGACCTCCCTGAAAATCATTGTTATGAGTGGAGTACATGTATGTATCCTCATTAAATATTATTAGAGCAGTTTTCGTATGACTGTGAAACGGACGTGCAGTGCCATCACTGTGTCACTGCCGTGGTTTCTATAAAAACGTTCAAATTTTCTGCCGTATCCGTGCCGTGCAGTGACCATGCCTTTTTCACAGTCATACGAAAACTGCTCTAGTATTAAACACTGTCAAGTTTCATGGGCTGTAGTCAAATTGTAAAGAATATGCACCTATTTCAAAAATAGTTGTCCAACAAAGCGACAGTCCACACACTGAAGCTTGCAAGGGATGTTGGTATTTCTTCTCTTGTTATCGATATATTCATAGCATATTTTGGTTGTATGTGTTTGTGTTATATGGACATAACAAGTTGTTGCAGTGGTAGACAGTGAAATAAATATTCATTCAATTAAAAAAGTGTGTTAATTAAAAAAGCGTGATAAATGACAAATTATGTTCATATTACCAACATCCTTTGCAAGCTTCAGAGTGTGGACTGTGGCTTTGTTTGCGACAACGATTTATTAAATAGTTGTATAACACGCTATTAAGGCTGGGATTGTTCGATTTGTACTCATGAGTCAGAGCAAGGTTTGCCAGGTACTTGCATATAATTAGCTTCTTCATGTGTAAGGTCTCTAATTTTGCTAAGTCATCTAAAACAACCTACCCCTTGTCCCTTAGAACCAGCTGATAGTCTTCTACTAAAATATATCAGTGCTCCTATGATTAGTAGGGTTGGGGTCAACTTGATGAGCTCCTTGCTGTTGATGATAGCAAGAAAAACAACTATTCATTGATGTATCATGCTAAAATGTTTGTATTTTAAAAGGAGAAAGAAGCCAAGAAAATAAAATACACTATACCAGTGATATTAACTAAAAGTAAAATGTTATAAAAATCAAGTGTTTAAATGAAAACTGTTTTCAACACAAAAGAGTGTAAAATGACATAGATTTGATCTAGAAACTAAAATTATTAGTGATATATTAGGCACTTAATAAAAAACAAATAAACAAGTGAATGAATGAATAAACAAACATATGAATTCATTCATACATTCATACACTCATTAAAATTCATTCATTCATTCATTCAAATCCGTTCATTCATTCCCTCACTTAAAGTGCTTATGAAGTCAAAAATGGGACATATTTTGTTGAATTCTAGACATCGTGAGATTTAAAATGGTATATGTATAAGCCTGATCAAGCAAATCCGGGGGGAGTTATTCGGGCGTGAAAGTGACGTTTTGGGCTTCCTGTGCCAGGTAGACCGTGAATTTAGAGACTAGGTCGACAGCCGATCTGTGACGACACAAGTTACTCTCACGTGACCAGCTCGATAAGAGTACGAGCTACGAGCTAGCGTACAGTCAGTTCGAGCTTTATACGAAATAATTAAACTGATCTATTAGGGTATTACGGTGTTTACGTAAATCAAACACACTCCAATAATGGTAATTAACCATTAACTAATGTATTAGTGTGATAATAAGTTTGAAAAATGTGAGTTTTTGCCGAGATTATTGCCGACAAGCAATCAGTTTTGAAAGCGCTTTACAACATCGGTTGTAATAAACCCGTCGGGCTGAAACACAACTGACAACACTTCGATTCAAATCACGTAATAAAACACATGTTATTCTGTGTATGATCAAACCTAAACACTCCAATAATGATAATTCAAAATTAACTAATGTATTAGTGTTATAATAAGTTTGAAAAATGTAAGTTTTTCTGTTGTAATAAACCCGTCGGGCTGAAACACAACTGACAACACTTCGATTCAAATCACGTAATAAAACACATGTTATTCTGTGTATGATCAAACCTAAACACTCCAATAATGATAATTCAAAATTAACTAATGTATTAATGTTATAATAAGTTTGAAAAATGTAAGTTTTTCTGTTGTAATAAACCCGTCGGGCTGAAACACAACTGACAACACTTCGATTCAAATCACGTAATAAAACACATGTTATTCTGTGTATGATCAAACCTAAACACTCCAATAATGATATAATTCAAAATTAACTAATGTATTAGTGTTATAATAAGTTTGAAAAATGTAACTTTTTCTGCCAAGTTACGAAAGCGCTTACTAGAGCGCAAAGCCCAAAAGTGTGACTGCAGATAATTTATTCACATTCTTTTGACATGTTTGTCTGTAGCTGCTTTGGATTCAAATGGACTTCATTCTAGCTCTTTTAACCTCAAAATTCATCTGAAGATTGGCATCATTCCTGTCTTGTGATTCACAGTGAGAAATGCTGACATTTAATCTAGAAGAGTTGATTGAAAAGATGTAGAAAAAGTATGAATAAATTATCGCCGGTCATACTTTTGGGCTTTGCGCTGTAATATCGAACATTAGTATCATGGCGAATTACGGTCGTTTCGAGCTTTCTCCTTCCTTACATAGTCTGTTCCTTCCACGTTATAATTCTTGTCGAATGAACCTTGCGTGAAATGTTGACAACAAACGAGACTAGATATACTTTTCAACTTCTCTTGAAGTAAAGTTGTCAAAATGAATCCTCAGTTGACACTTCAATGCAGTAACTTGTGTCGTCACTTCCGGTAACTCGCCCCAGACCGAAAAATCCCGGCCAGGGCGTGGTCACAACGATGTTTAAAGATCGATAAAATATTCCCAATTGCTTCAAATTGAATTCTGACAACGGGAATCGATTAACTAAGATGTCTAGAATTGAGGGAAATATGTCCCATTTTTGACTTCATAAGCACTTTAATCATTCAAATCCATTCATTCAAATATCAATTCATTTGAATGCTCATCCATTTATACACTCACTCAAACACATACATGTATAAATTTATTCATTCAAATTCATGTATTCATTCACTTATCCAAACTCATTCATTCATATTCATTCATTCATTAGAATATTCATTCATTTATAGCGGAGCTCCGGGCAGGCCAAAGGCCCGTGCAAGCGGAGCACCATACTTAAGAAAAAATGGTAACCCATTGAGTTGATTTTTCATGGACACCACATAGGATCGCGGGCGCGCACGTCCGTACGTGCCCATCACGATACTGATTGGCTGTTACATTTCGGCGGGAAAGTGATGCGAAAAGCAGAGCCCGATCAAAAGCAGGTTGTTCTTTTATCGACAAAAAAAGTCAAACAAACAACAACAAAATACAATATTTAAAATATCAACTGAGAAAGATGAACATCGAAGAACACAAAGATAGTTTTGGCCGAAGAAGAACATAAACTTGGGCCGGATACAAAAATGAAGAAATTTAACAGTAGAAAAGAAAACGACTGAAAGGCCAAGAAAACGTGTCTGTAGCTTCTTGGATGAATAAAGACTTAGTACCAAAGAAGAAAATAAACTTGAAGGAGACAAAAATGAGGAAATTTAACTAAAGAAAAGGAAAATAATGAAAGGTCAAGAACACGTGTCTGTGGATACAACTTCGTAGAAGAATAAAGACTACAGCAACGTAAAAGATTTGAAAAAGAAGCGACTTTATTCGTTATGAAAACTATCTTCAAAATGCTTCCTTCAGCACAGTTTATTTATGGATTTTCAAGCTTGGCAGTTTAACTATGACCCATGTTTAATTCATCAAAACTGATTCAAGTACATACATGTATTCGTCAAAATATTATCGATGTCATTGAGAAGAAGAAAACCTCAGGAAAATAATCACCGATAATTAAAGTAAGTTCAACGAATTATTTTTTCAAGTCAGTTTTTTGAGAGAAAAATTGTTTGATAACGAGCGTGAAAAAACACCTAAAAACTTGAAATAATTAAGCTTCAAAAAAGGAAAAATCCTTTCTCTTTTTTATTATATATATAAAAAAAAAGTTTTATCTCCTAGCTTTAGATTTACTTTTATTTCGTTGCCTTTGGTCGATTCAAAAAGAGATTTATTCATTACGTACTTTTTACAAACTCATAAACGGTAAACATTAAAGATTAATTAAAATACAAACATATTTCAAAATTGGTTGAATATTTTTGTTTATTTAGCAATATTGACTATTTTATGGTTACTAAACGAGCCTGTTTTTTTACAGAACAAAATGATGTCTTACACAAACTTTTTCATAATAAAATACCTTGTTTTAAGATCATTTTCTTTTCAAATCGATCCTGTGTTGGTTGATACTTGAGGTCTTTAATTCCACTTCAAAAGCACTTTCAGGTCATTTGTGTTTTGTTTGAATTTTGAAGATTTGCCATAACTACTTTTTCAAATAGTAAATCTAATGCGATGAAAAGGGTTTTATATAGAAATGTTCTAGAAATCCGTTTTTTTCCTTTTAATACATAGTTACCAATTTTCTCATCAGTTATTTCAAGACCCCCCTTTTTTGTCAATATGAAGCTCAAAATCTTGATTTTTCTCAGCGTTTTGTCTTGTGTTTGAATCGAATTTGAAGGTGCCTTGGACTTTGCAAACACGCCAATGTACGCGTGTCGTGACACAAAGTCACTCTGTTACGAAGTTTTCTGTGATTTGAACTCAAAAAGTAAAATCTAAAAATGTATATCTTTCAAAAACGCGTGAATACCCCTAATTTTGTTTCTCTAGAAAAGTTATAGTGATATCGAAGTTTTTTTCTAGGCTCATATTTTATAAACAAAAATTGTTTGGTTTGGATTTTTAGTCAATAACTCATCATGCACATAAAATACCTTTTTCATAATTTGAGCATAAAATTATTGAAAAATATAGTACGTTGTATGCGTGATAAATAAGATTTTTGAATTTTTATTGAAAATATATATATCGCAGATTATTATTTGCTCATAAAGTAAATAAAATTAAAAGTCCGTTCCACCTATGTCTATGATTTGGTAGTTGTCTTTTGTGGTTACATAACTAAAAAAATTACAGTTAAGATTGGGCATGGCCCATGCACAAAAACTATTTACATGCACATATTGATGTTGAAAGAACAATTTAAACTGGGAGCTCCGCTATTAGGTATTACCTAATTTGTATATTACACTCACTCAAATACATGTACATCTATTCATTCAAATTCATGTATTCATTCACTTATTCAAGCTCATTCATTCACTCATTAAAATTATTTCATTCATTCATTCATAATCATTCATGAGAAAGAAAGGACTAATTAAAGCAAGGTAAAAACCAGTCACTACTTACAGCCATTCAGATTCCCTGACGTAAGTCACTGGTACCCAGTATGCTGGGTCTATGTTCATTTCTTGTTGTACTGTTTCTAGGTTCCTTTCAAAGTTCTCTACACTTCCAATAGTGAATGTAAGCTGACCCTGAAAACATAAACAATGTTAGTAGTTAGATCTTGCAATGGTTATGGTTTCAAATCCCACTCAAGGCCTGAAATGTTTTTCAGGCTTTCTTAGAATTCAATAGTCCCCTTTACAGTTCCCTGTGCCATATTAAAAGGTAGCTGGGCCTTTGCATATTTGGAGCAAGATGAACATTGAGCTTGCAATGTCTGAGACCTTTTAACACCTTGCAGGACAATTGTTCACTCATTATTCGTCTTGCTTCAGTGCAAAGGCCCGACTACCATTTACTGTGCGACTCGCTGTACCGTAGTCACTTACAAAAACTTTTGATGAATTTTTGACATTATTTTGACATTTTTTCATCTCAATCGGACCAATCAGGTACAAGTTTATATCGAGAGGCAGAGTTTATATCGAGAGAGGGTGACTTTAGAAACTTTGATGTCTGTAATTGGTCCGATTGAGATGAAAAAATGTCAAAATAATGTCAAAAGTTCATCAAAAGTTTTTGTAAGTGACTACAGTATGGCGAGTCCCACAGTAAGATGGCGCAGGGAACCGTGTAGGGGAATATTGCTTAACATGCTAAGTTTTCTGCAAGATCATTACATGATATCATAAGGTATTTAAACTTACATCCATCATACTATTTTTGGTATAAACTTTCACTTGGCTTTTATTGGATACTATCAGCTTTTCAACCTTAAAAAAAAAAAAAAAAATAAGTTATGCGCCTAAAACAAATTGCTCAATGTGGATTAGTTCTTATTAAGTGATTAGTAGTCCCTAGAAAGAAAAATTGTATTTTCCTTTGAATCATTACAATAACTATGTTCAAGTTGATTATAGATAATAATAATCGTTACCATAGTTTCTACATGTACTTGTGAACATTATCCTTTTTCTTCCAGAAGGGTTTTATGTTTCTCTGTTTGTTTGTTTATTGTTTTTCATAATTATAATATACCTCATTACAGCCGTTCTCAGTCACACATGCCAGTTCATTATAAAACATTGTTGTCGAGACTTGCCAAAGTTGTCCGCTGTCAAACGGCGATAAATTAGCATTATGAAGAATTTGTTTAAATTAGATCTTATTTTGATAGAATTGAATCTTCTATTTGTCTTTTTATCAAACCTTTTCGTCCTAAAATACTTGGAAATCAATATTGGAAAGATTAAAATCAATTTAACCCATTTTACGGGCAGAAACTCTACTTAACGAGTTTATCGCTGATCTGCAACAGACATTTTCAGGTACGTGTTGCCTTGGAAATACAGTTGATTGATGTCCACCAAAATCAAGTTTAGACGGCAAAGTTTTATAGTTAACAGGCACGTGTGACTGAGAACGGCTGTTACATTTTTTGTAATACTCACATCTCCTTTTTCCAGGTAATTAGTACGGAATTCCTGCCAATTAATCTCCCGTGTAGGAGTACCACTAGTCATTAGTAGATATCCAGCACCTAATGACAGACCTACTGCTAGCCAGATTTGTTGGTTGAATGTCTCATAGAAATTCTGCCACCATTGATTGGGCTTCTTACCACCTGATGGACCACTACCACCCCCATTACTACCCCCTGAGGATTTATTGGAATTTGAGCTTCCTTCTGGTAACAATAAAAATATATGTAAAGAAATAATTGAACATACATTTTAATGTCCTGTATTTCTATTAAATTGTTATTGAATAGTCTTTGTATCAACAAAATTTATTTATTTTTATATCCATTCATTCATTCATCCAAGCATTCATGTGTTCATCAATTCATACATCCATTCAAACATCTGTGCATTCATACATACATTCATATACAATGTATCCATTCAAATATCCATTCATCCATCCATCCATATACAATGTATCCATTCAAATACCCACTCAAATATCCATTCATACACCCATTCATCCATCCATCCATCCATTCATACACCCATTCATACATCCATCCATCCATTCATCCATATACAATATATCCATTCAAACACCCATTCATACATCCATCCATTCATACATCCATCCATTCATACATCCATCCATCCATCCATATACAATGTATCCATTCAAATATCCATTCAAACACCCACTCATACATCCATCCATTCATACATCCATCCATATACAATATATCTTTTCAAATACCCACTCATACATCCATCCATTCATACATCTATTATTCTATATATCCATTCATTTTTCAACTTATTTATTTGCTCATTCATTCATATATTCATTCATCTATTTAATATGTATCTATACATTCATTTATTAATGCATCCACCCATCAACCAAATGGAAAAAATGATCAATACCTGATTTAGCATTCTTGGGACTTTGTTTTGCAGCACCGGGGAAAAATTTCTCAAAACCTGTACAAAAATAAAACCATCATGAACCCCATCATAATCATAGTTATTATGAAATTAACTATCATGATCATCATTGTTGCCATCATTATCATCACCATCATAATCATCACCATGTCGGAGGGATGCGCAGTTAAAAGAACCTCTGACTACATAACAAATTCTTGCTGTGACTCTTAGTGAATGGCTTATATTAATATATACTAACTGATAATTCCTAATAATTGTTAGCCCCATGACTGCAAAGTGTTAGCTGTGTTAATTGTAAACTGCATTGAGATGTAGGCTCCTTCTCCGTGTACTGGACACAGTCTACGTAATTCAATAGAAATAACAAAAGACTTAATTTAAACAAAGAACGAAGCTAACAAAGAATACAATAGGTTTCCAGTACACACAGAAGGAGCCGAGATGTATGTGATATAAGCACCACATCACATTATATTAACATCAGCATCATTAAAATCAGCATCACATCATTATTGCCATAATTATCACAACCCTTATTACCATCATTATTATCATCATCATTGACATCATCATTATTGTTGCCATTATTATTGAACCCTCATCAGCACCATCATCATGTCAATATAACCATTGCCATCAATATATCATCGTCAAAAACATTTTAATAATAACTATCACTATTTAAGTTGTTTTTGCAAGTATTCATGTATTAAATGTGTACTAATTTACCTTTTGGAGCATTAGAACTATATCTTAGTCGAATAAATAAAGCATCACTTAGTGGAGTAGGTCGAATATGACTCAGCAAAACACGGTTACTACAGAAGCTTCGACCGACCTAAAACGCAGCAAAACAGACGAAATTTAACACAAATAACACATACAATGACAGTAACTTAATAACGTTTTATAGAAAGCAAAGTGCAATGTATTTTATTTACTTGATGACAAAAAATATAATCAGTTTTTTGCGAAGAACATATTTGTTTTTAAACTAGAAATTTACACAGGAAAATTTAACAAAAATACTAATTCTAAACGAAATAAAAATGATAACAAGCTTATCCAAATGCAGTACAAGTAACTATTATTGTATTGTAATACGAAAGATGTAATTTTCTTTGGCACAAACATTTACTATATTTTCGACGACTCACCTGTTTGAGTGGAGCCCGAAATGAAGCCGAATTCAACCACGGCTGGAAAGGTTTGAGGCACAATCTGAACGCCATTTGATGCTTGAGTAATTCAGTTATTAATAAAACGTTATATTTTAGTACAACAATCAATAAAAACTTCGTTCATCCACATTTCTTTCTTTTTCTGGCTTATGTAAGAAACAAAATGGCGGACAAACTCGTACTCAGTCTTCCACCACATCTTCAATAACAGGAAGCCCAATCGAAAAATTCGAATTTAAGAAACAGGGAGACCAAAACTTATCCAATTTAAACGAAATGATTACTTATGAACATTTTCATTACTTATATCCTCTGGAATTCCTTAAAAAAATTCATTTAGAAAATCCAATAAATTTATCATAGTTTATTAACATTATATGTATATTTTTAAACATTTTTAAAAACACCGTAACACAGGAAGCCCAAACAACATTTTCAAAATCCAAGATGGCGGGCCGGGATGTACATTTCGTGAAACAAACTCCCGCTTTTATCAAGAACTTTAAGAGCCAAATGGGCTACAAAGAGCCTGATAATGTCGAGAGTAAGTTCAAGAAGCTAGAGAATAGTGCAAAAGAAGACGAGGAAGATAAGGAAGGCGAGTTGCCAGCAATGGTGTTGGGTTCAAATGTTACAGAAGAAGAAGCGAATGAATTTCTTGCCAAAACACTAGAAGATGAAGCCCCCGAAGAAGGTGAGAAATTTTTTAAAGTTTAGTACAAACATTTCCACAGCCACTTTGTGTCATGCATTCTTTATTGTAGGTAATTAAAGTGTGCATAATTTGTGTTGGGCTTCCTGTGGTGTCTGTAACCGCGATGGCATAATGACATAAGTGTCCCCCCTTCAAAAAAATTGTCAAAGTTTACATAAAACTAAGTTTATTTAATAATGGTGGATTGTCTGTTGGTGGTATGTGCATTGAGCAATCTTTTTTTATAGCAAAATGTTTGTGTCCCAACTAGCAAAACCCCTTGTCAGTGTTGAGGGGGTAGTCATTAGAGCAGATTTCGTATGACTGTGAAAAGTTCAGTGCTGTGTGTGTGCCTTGCTGTGACCGTGATGTTTCTAGAATTTTGCCGTGCCTTGCCGTGCCTTGACCGCGTTCTTGCTGTGAGCTTTTCACAGTCATACGAAAACAGCCGTCAATTTATCCCAGGTGCTTGACAACTCCCTTTCTGTGATATGGTGTCAGGGGTGTGTGACCATGTCATGTGGAAGGGGGTCGTCAAGCACCCAGGATAAATTAATATCCTTTTAGACAGTATTATTTCACAGTGCAATATTGTTGGGAAGGGAGTTCAATCAGCAGTACTTATAAGTGAAACAAATAATGAGGTCACTATGAGGTCAAATACTTGCATTGTACCAACTACCTTTTCAAAGGTTGTAGCCTCAAATCATTTTTAAATCCTAATTTCTTTGAAATTCTTGCTTTTTTAACACTGAAACCGTTTGTTCTTCTAGAGGGTGAAACCAGTAATGCAGACACAGAAGAAACAAAAGAAGAAGGAAAAATAGTATTCAAAAAGCCAAAAAAGAGAAAATCCGAAGACAAATCATCAGACAAGGACAATAAAAAGAAATTCAAAGACAAAAAACCTAAAACCTCATCCAAAGCAGTGAAAAATTCTAGTCTTCTTTCATTTGAAGATGACGAAGAAGAGGAAGGATAATCAAAGTTACTTGATGTGAATAACATTACAACCAAGTTTGTCATCATGATTTAGTAGGCAATGCATGCATGTAAACAAGTACAATTTGCTAGGACCAAGCATGATGGGAAACTATGCCTTTTAAAATAATTCACAAATTGATTATCGATTTATTTATCTGTTGCTAAAATGCTTTGTTTTAGAAAGTGGCACTCTTGCATGTCACTTATTGGAAAACCTTTTATGGGTTATTTTCAAAAAATGACCATTGATCACCGGCCCTACTAGCCTATAAAGAGGGGTTCTGGTGTCACTTTGTCGCTAATTTGAAACACCATTGTCGCCTTTATAGTATTTATTTTGTATGTCACTGTTGGATTTTTTTCAATTCAATGTCGGATATCAGTTTTACACAATGCCAATGTTGTCGCTTTTTGGGGCCATGTTGCTTGTCGCCAGAACCCCTTTATAGGCCCCACTACTTGGACAAAAGGAGTCCCTCAGATCAAAATATTCCTGGCACAAACCAATCGCTTTCTACATTTTGTCCTGTAAATCATTCTTATTAAGATGTGTATATATTTTTTCATGTTACCACTAAATATGAACTATGTAAATATTAAATATAGAGCTCTTTTCATTAACTCATGAAACAAATGTTAATCTATCACTATTTTTTGTAGCTTAATTCCATTGTGTTCTTTTGTTGTTATTTGACTATCACACTCTAACTAATACACTTTGTTTCACGGGTTAATGAGAACAACTCTCATACTTTTAGACGATGGTACATAGAGTACAAACACTAAAAGTGTGCAATACTTTGTACTATTTACCACATAAATAGTGTTGATTAAACAATAAAGAACAAAAGAATTTGTATAATTTAGCAGTATTTAGTGGTTGTTTATGTTGCACACTTTTAGTGTTTGTACTCTAGTATAGTAATTTACTATGATGTAAAACATTGCCCACTCTCCTACCATCTACTTTACTACAAAAATAATTAAAAAACTGTAAAAAGTTCTTGTTTTTCCTTGTTTATTTTATTTTATTGAATTAATTTATATCTTGTCTTTCCAACATTTCACCTAAACAATGACAAAAAGGATCGTTACTTTTAACATACAAAAAGTATACAGCTTATTCAAAAAGGTTGTTTTGTTCAAGAAGTGAATAAAAGAAATGGCATGGACCAAAATGGTGGTGGTTTGTGATATAGTGCGTGATGGTGATGGAGGTACGTGATGGTGGTGGTAGCTGGAGTGGAGGTATGGTGATGGTAGTGGAGTTACATGAGGGTCCTGAAGGGGGGGGGGTATATTTGGACCAAATTTCAGTCAAAAATCCCATCAGTTTTGCTCAAGTTTTCATTCCCATTCCCATTTTCTATTGTTCTTTTATTTGTAAATCCCAGTCCTAGTGCATCCAATCCATTTTCCAGTGGTAGTGGAGGTATGGTAGTGGATTTACGCGACTGGTAGAGGTACGTGTTGGTTGTGGTGGGGGTAGTGGTGACGATGTTCACATCATGACTGTGGTGATGATGATGATGATGAATATAATACAGACGATATATAGTCAATTCAAAAAACATTGTCGTCAATAGGCTTCAAGTCTACGCGACTAGACGGAAAGGTAGCATGGGTAGAAATCACCGAAGCGGCGAATTATTCATAATTAGTTGATTGAGTGTGCGTGGTATTGCATTAGATACTGTGTGTATTTATCCGCTTCGGTGATTTCTACCCATGCTACCTTTCGGTCTAGTCGCGTAGACTTGAAGCCTATTGACGACAATGTTTTTTTAATTGACTGTATACGTACCATGCCAAGAAGGCTTTCATAGTGCATTTTTTAATACAATCACTGTATGTAATGAAGCTGATATCATCTGAATCACTACCGCAGTACATGTACCTCTCACATGTCTTTTTGTCTTTATCATAGTAGTATCGAGGACTTCCAGCTGCACAATTGATGATAGACTGCACTTGATAGCATGGTAAAGATCTGGACTCTGATAAAGCTGAAAAGATTGGCAAGTTATAGGTATACTATACCCGGGGGGGGGGGGGGGGGGTAACTCCATTTGTCCAAGTGGTAGGGGTAATCGGCGGAGATTTTGAAAACGACCCCTAAAAGGTACGCACAGATAAAAATAAAGCAGAATAAAAATGACCCTTACAACTGATTTTTGAGCCAAAACTCTAAAAGGACCCTAAAAGGTACGCACAGGAAATATCATTACCCTAAAAGGTACGCCGATCACCCCTACCACTTGGATAAAGAAGTAGGAGTACCCCCCCCCCCCCCCCACGAGTACCCCCCGGGATACCATACCTATCTAATAATACAAATACGATGATGCCGATTATGATGATGATGATATATGACGGCGACAATGACAATCACGATCATATCATGATAATAATTATGAATGGGATGGCGTTGATAATCGGATGGTGACGATGCTTGTGGTGATGATGAATGTGATGACGTCGATAATGATTATGATGATGCTGGTAATGATAAAGTTAATGATTAATAATAGTGATGATGATGATGTCGATAATTATGGTGATCAGTACTGGTAATGATAAAGTTAATGATTAATAATAGTGATGATGATGATGTCGATAATTATGGTGATCAGTGCTGGTAAAGATAAAGTTAATGATTAATAATAGTGATGATGATGATGTCGATAATGATTATGGTGATCAGTGCTGGTAATGATTAAGTTAATGATTAATAATAATGACGATAAGGATGATGATGACGATAATGATTGATAACGATGGTGATGATGATAACAATTATCACGATGATTGTGGTGGTCAGAGTTGTGATACTGCATGCTATGGCGATAAAATATAAGACGTGGATCTATACAATCATATGCAAAATACCAAGGACATTACCAGGTTCAATGTTGAACTTTTGGAATGTGAAATAGTTCTCATGAGAAAGGCCAATCAACATTGATTCGGGGGGAAGGGGTTTGGCATGGTTTGCTTTGTATATTTTGTCCCGGCATTGTCCCCCAGGGGGGGGGGAGGTTCTCCCTTTGTCCAAGTGGTAGGGGTGATCGGCGGAGGTTTTGAAAACGACCCCTAAAAGATACGCACCGATAAAAATAACTGATAAAGCCTTTTGATTTCTACCCCAACATAGCAACAAAACAGAGTAAAAATGACTCTTACAGGTACGAAATCATGTTACGTAGCTGATGTTTGAGTCAAAACCCTAAAAGGACCCTAAAAGGTACGCACAGGGAATATTTTACCGCTAAAAGGTACGCCGGTCAACCCTACTATTTGGACAAAGGGGGTACCCCTTCCGGGAATTGTCCACTTCAAACGAAAAAGGTCATTAAAATTAAATCAAAATGTCCTAACAATTTTGCACATGATTGTAGGAGTTCACACCATTTACTCTTATGAAAGATATTATTGAGCATTAGTTTTAGCGCTATTTCTTTTGTTTTAGCGCTTTTGTTTTTTTATAGTGCTATTTGTTGCCCTAAAACTATAGAGACTAAGGGGCCGTTTACATGGAGATAGGGTAACCCTCCTAGCAGGGCTAACTCTTTTGTTTGAAAACCCCCAGGGAAAAGAAAACAATAAGAGTTAGCCCTACACCTAGGGTAACCCTATCTCATGTAAACGGCCCCTATATAAGGGGCTGTATATAGGGCAACTCGCCTTCATATATACAGCCCCTAACACTTCTAAAAACTATAGTTGCCAAAACGGGGTCGCCTACTATTTAATATAAATAGACGTTCAGCCAGTGTGTATTCACCTGGTTCAGTTGTAGTTATTCACCATGCAGTTATAACCGATAATATATTCAAACCTTTGCTTCACATGTACAGATAATTGGAAAAACAACACCAGTATGATATTATATTGAATGAAACACTTTTGCTCATTCCGATTTAAACAAATTTTTTATTTGCTTGGACTGCAAATATTAATCTAAGCATGTTAGTTTTTCATGTTCTGTTGGACCTTTGAAACTAGCAAATTGAGTTCAAATAAATATAGTTTATATTTTCTGGTTACCCTTTTTCTCCGTATAACATTAAAACATTTTCTATATTTTTGTTCTAACATTTCCCCTTTTCATTTTATTGCTATTTTACTTGTACAAAATGTATCTTTGTATTATGTACAAACAATTCATTTGGTTTACGCAAAGCTAGGGGACACCCAAAAGAAGCTAATCTTTTTCCATCCAAACTGTATGTCCGAAACGTTAGGATGTACCAGGAAAAAAGTTGCTTTCGACCTCAATAATCGATTAGAAAGAATTAACTTTACACCAATTGTTTCCTTGGATAATCGACGCAGTACATACTAATTTAATCGCTTTACTCCATTTCTTACTTAGATCATCGACTCAGTCCATATACTAGTTCAACCGCTAGTTATCGTACAATTTTACTCCAACTGTTTTCGGTTTAAAACCATCAACACTGTCTTCACTTACACTGCGCTGTTGAATGACTAGTTGAACAACTAGTTATCATTGGCCCTTTCATGCACTAGAGGAAGAACAAATTGTGCCGACGGTCGACAAATCGTATGAATTTAAGAAAATCAGACCACTTTTTCGTCTCTGATTGTTCGTGTTCATCCCGTTTTCACACCATGCGACTTGCTCATCGTAAAACAGGCAATTTGTCTGTCCAGACGATTTCACTAAGAACTAAGAACGCAAAGAAAGATTCCATATAATAAGCACTTTGATACTTTACTTACCGACAACTAAGGATACCAAGAAGAACAGAAAAAACTTCGAATTCCTCATTTTCAAATTCAATTTGAATTCCCACAACCGAAATTCCCAAAATTACTTTGCTCCGTCAAGCAAACAACGCAGCAAGTTGATTGACATTTCATCAATCTAAATCAACAATTTGAAGATTCTCTTAAATCGAAACTCAAAAATAGTTTCTTGGACTGTTCACCATTGGCTCTCGGAAAGTTTGGACAAAGTTGTGTCACTATATGTTTGTTTTCTTGAGTAATTTTAGTCTTAATTGGAGTTAATTGGTGAGGAAGCTAAGAAGAACTATTGCAGCTACGCAAATAGCCACTTGGCTGGCTATGATGTAAAACTGAAGTCAACACATGAGCAGTGTTGTGTACGTAATACTAAGCATTGGCCTGCCCACCAATATAAACCTGGTTTTGGATGGGGATGTGCCACCAGAAAAACAAACCTGAATAATATAACACACTCGAAAGTAAAACTAATCCTTAACTAATCCCTGTCCATTAAATAGGACAGTCAGCATCAAATCGAAACATCGACCGTTTAGGATTGGTTTTAAAAACAATTGGTTTTAAAAAGTCTTTCCAAACAATTGCTCTAAACCTAACCAAACAATATCGGTACTGTATTAGGGGGCGAGCGAAAACGCAGCTTACGACTGGTGCTGTATCTATTACTGCATTAACTAGTTGGGGGTATTCCCTGTCAGGCACAATTATATATTTCTTTACTGAAGAAAAATAAGTTCCCTACTAAGACATACAAAAACATGAAGCCTACGGTCTAATTTGTCTAAATAGTCCGCTTCATAGTTCCCTACTAACTGCACACAAAAACATGAAGCCTACGATCTAATTTGTCTAAATAGTCCGCTTCATAGTTCCCTACTAAGACACACAAAAACATGAAGCCTACGATCTAATTTGTCTAAATAGTCCGCTTCATAGTTCCCTACTAAGACACACAAAAACATGAAGCCTTCGATCTAATTTGTCTAAATAGCCCCCTTCATAGTTCCCTGCGCCATCTTGAAAGGTAGCCGGGTTTTTGCATCCAAGCGAGACAAACGTTGAACTTGCAACGATAGAGACCTTTTAACATCTTACCTTATTCACGTGATTCTGTCTTTGCAAGCTCAACGTTCGTCTCGCTTCGATGCAAAGGCCCGGCTACCTTTCAAGATGGCGCAGGGAACTGTGAAGGGGACTATTTTAGATCTGTTTGGGGTAAAATACATACTATGTTTAAGGCAGCAAGTCCAATAACCATACCCTATCCAGTGGCACACATACTTGCACAGCAAATACGGGAGTACACCTAGGAGAGTACCTCCAGGGGGCTCACTAACATGCTGCGCTGTTGATGGCGTTTCAAGGAGCTTCTGAAATATATAAGTGAACTTGAAAATCTTAAAAAAGAAAACATTACCACTAACGTTTCCTTCTCGTATACAAGTGATTTGCTAAATTAACATCATTACTGCCATCTTCATTACCATTAGTGTCGGTTGTTCTAGTATTCTTAAGAGGGAATAAAAATCTGAATAAGACAGAAACTTCGTAAAGCATTCTGGTACTGGTAGTATAAACAGGGGCGTAGAGTCTATTACGCAAATACGCACGTGCGTGCTTGCATTGAGGCGGGAAATTTTCAAATATTTTTAATTTAATCGCCAGTTCCACATATTTTTGTGTTCAAAAGTCAAAAATCCATATCCGTGCGTACTTGTCAAAATGACCACGCTACGCCCCTGGTAAAATGACGTCATCATGCAAATGACCTATTTTCATTTGTATTTATCTTTGCGTGCCCAACGTTCACCTCGCTTCGATGCAAAGGTACATGTATTTTCCAAAATGGCGCTCAGAACACTGAATCAAAGAGAATATTGTGCAAAAATGGAAGGTCCAAAAAAGATATAAGAACAATACTATTAGCATAACGATAAAACGTAAGTGAGATCAAAAGGAGGGTGTGGTAAGTAGGTTAGATCCCCTGTTTTATTTATGAGTCCCATAAATAAAATCCCTTTTAGAATGTCAGATTGTACCAGTTCAAGACTATTTGTACCAGTACAATAAATATTGTACTGGTTCGAAATAAATTGAACTGGTTTAAAATCATATTGAACCTGAACCACAACATATACATAGGTGACTTCGTGGCGCGATGGTCTAAGGTGGTAACTAAAAGTATAGCTTAGGGGCCGACTACATCTCCCTCCCTGGCTTTTTAGCTAAGACTTATAAGTTTTATGTTTCACTGGGATGGGTCTCGGAATCGTTATCCTATACGTAAGCCTATTCGACGCCTCAGCTTCATTGAATGTCTGGGGGAATCATCACACTTTATTGGTTTTATTTTTGTTTCATGGTCTTTTGCTTTGTTCATTTAAAAAAAAAAACGAAATCTAGGGGGTGCAGCTCAAGTCGAGTCTCACGGTGGCTTTGAAGTTTTATCCATATAATTTTCTTATTCTTCTTTTACTTAATTTTGTGTTCTTTTACTTCTTTTAAAATTACAACAAATATATCAATGCTTTCGATGTTCGGATATAAAAATCTGTAGAAATTATACGGTCGATACCACAGGTAGCCCAAACGTACTAAAGACTTACTAAAGACTGCATATATCAATGTTTTTCTCTACGGAGCGCAGCTGCTCACATATGTGCGCAGTTACACAAACTACACAGGATTCCATGTACAATAATATTAAAAATAGAAAATACATTTAAAATCAGTTTCATTCTACCCATTAATAGACGTCCATAGTACAAATATAAATAAACCGTAAATCGAGGGTCTTCATCGAGGGTTTTAAAGTAAACATGGGTGGATGGGTGGATGGGTGGATGAATGAATGAATGAATGGATGGATGGATGGATGAATTGATAGATGTTTTCTTATAATAATTCATGTCTAGGGTTGGATGAATAAATGGATGAATAAATGAATGGATAAAGGAATTAATGAATGGATAAAGGAATAAATAAATGAATGAATGAATGGATGAATTAATATATGATATGGTTAATAGAACAAATATAACGAATGGATATATAAATGGATGCAAAAACAAGTAGAAAAGATTCGTGAATGAATGCATAAATGAAAGAATAGATGAATTAATTAATTTACGATTGGATATATAATAGATTTCATTTATGGATGAATGGATGGATAAATAAATTTCTTGTCAATTTTTCACAATTATCACATGAAATAACATCAATGGATTAAGAAGTAAACTAACAAGGTCAAATTGTCGTGATAAAAAATAAGCTGTTGACAAACCTTAAACTTAATCAAGCCGACGACACCACGTTAGATTAAAATAGCGTCAGTCTATTTTCACTTCCTTCCATACCTGCTTCCTTTATATAAGAAACAATAAAGTATATTACGCACAGACTGAACAAACACGGCAGGTGACGTCTATATTGACTTATGTATTACGCCAATGTTTCAAAGGAAAACCATTGGTTTAAAAATAGTGGCTTACACACATGCACCCTCAGGATAAGCAACGTGAATAAACGACGACAATGCGTCGGTGCTTCTAGAAAAACAATCTTACTTAATAGTGATTAAATATAGCTACTGCACAGCAGTTACAAATGGATGTTATTCCATGGATAACGTGTTTGTGCTGGACCTCGTTAAAACTTTAATTACCCGATATGATCAACGCTATTTCAGTCTTGGCAAACCGTTTGCGCGCTCTTCTCCGACAAAGGATTTGTTGTACCAAAATGTTTACTTTCTTCCATGCGGTTGAATCAATTACAAGTTTTAATAACAATTGTTTCCTTTAAACAGCCCGCACTAGTTCTGGTTGGTGTCAATATTATGTGGAGATGAAAGAATTCAAGGACGATGGGCAAGTTCCGTTATTTTCTCAGTTCGTTGGCGTCGGCACCTTTAATAGTGCGCAAAGATTCAACATCATATAATCAGTGTCTAGTCCTTAACGTCAAAGTTATTAAAACTGTTAAATTATGAAGATATTGTGTTTGATTTTTAACCTTGGGGTATTATTTAATAAAGGAAGTCTTGGTGAGTTTAATATAATAATGTAAATTTTGCGTCCTTTTTGATAATTAATCAAATAGTAGATAAAATTGCAAAAGTAAAAATACATCAGTTGCTATTATCCAATTTACAAAGATAGCTATCTATTTTAGTTTGTTAGTTTGTTCTTTTTTGTGGTCTCTACTAGAAGATTGTGCGAGGTCGAGAGCAACTCTAGCTACCCGAGTGCTTTCCTAACTACCCACTGAAATAGATTTACACACAGCTAAACCATGGACCAACTGAACCCCACAAACATGACGGCCAAAGTGGTTGCCATAGGATACGTGACGTCAGTGAAACCCCTTATCTTTATTATTATAATAATTACTGTTTTAATATTAATTTAATTGTTTTTATTATTATCATTATCAATATTGCTATCAGTAAATTCAATTAGAAATATCTTTTCATGTGAACTATGCAGAATTCCTCAATGTTTCGTCAAAAAGTAAACATAATGAAATGATGAAATAATAAAAAGGTAATTACTATTATATCACTTAGCATTTTGAACTAGCTATGATAGTAATATCATAAGTCTGTAGCCAAAAGTTGTCTTTTTAATCCATGTGGCCATGTTTGTAGCGGGTCCATAAATGCATTTTTGCGGGGGGAAATAATCTTAATTGGTAATATAGCTTGACCAACTAAAAACCAACAACTGATATTATCAATGATAGCAAGTTTTTTGATATTAATTCTGTCATCTGAAAGTTATTTTCCGTGTTTCAAGATCCAGGGCAAAGGCGGCCATCTTGAATTTGCAAATAATTACACTGAAATGACTGTAAGAGCTTTGACATATCCCTCTGAATTCTACTTAAAAACTCTTCTATTTGATCATTTTAAAAGTTTTCTTAGATAAAACGTTTACTTAAAAAAAAATCTTTGATTGTTTTTAGCGGAAATATCAGGAGATTGTATTTGTATATTAGCCGTTTTTGATCACCTAAGCATTCGGCTAATGCACGAAATATGGCCTTGAAATGTTCAATGTTAGCGCTAAGATTTAAGTAAACAGACTCCTTGATACACCTTTTAATGGATATAAAATTAAATCAAATAAAGCAAATGTATGTTCTTGAAGTTGAATGGTATTGAAAGTGCAAGTTTTTAGCTCATGCTTTCGGTCATCACATGACCCGGCAACACATACGCAGGATTAGAGCGAAAACTTGTTTCACAATAAAAGTGCGGCGCATGTAATAAATCTTATGCGAGTGCTTTTAAATGAGAAGAAAACCGCAAATAATGGTCAAAGTAAATAACATGAACTAAACAGGAACAAAAACAATGTTAATGAATTTGTCAAAAAATTCAAATATGACACTGAAATTCTCAAAAATGGCCGCCGCGTCAGTGAAGAAATATATAATAATAATAATAATATTTAATTCTTGAAAATACGCATTTAAAAATCTCAATGCTTTTACAATATAAAAATATATATACACTAACAAATATATTATTACAAGATTGATAGAATAATTTAGAAAAAATAGTAAAAATTGCGAACTCTAGCATAAAATTGCTGTTCGTGTAGAAAAAATTTGAAGCAATCCAATTAACCCAGATTTTGTTTTTAATAACAAAAGAAACCTATTTTGGTCTATTAAAGTTTCTTTACTAATTGAAAGATATAAAAGTTTTTCTCGTGTGGTGTCTCACGGAAATGTCAACTCAGCAATGTAGAGAGCGCGCGCTATCTTTGTTGTCGTTCTTTCTTACAACGGAACACATATTATTGCAAAAATAACAGTCTTTTTAAGCAAATAACTTTGACATTTTGTCTGTTAATCATCGTGTGACAGATGGTCAAGTAAAAGACTTAACAATTAATCGTAATTTGCTATTCTTTTCAAGGAAAACTCAAGTGTATTTTTTTGCCTTTTTCCGCCCTTAAATGCTCAGCTGCTCTTTCAAACACAAACACATCGCTTTTTCTTCTTGAACTCTTTTTGTGTTTGATATCCTTCAAAAGATCTAGAGCTTTATCATTTCCTCGATGACATTGGGAAATGTCACGTTTCAAAGAACCTCAAAAAAGCCGCAATTGTGGCGTTTGTGTCGTTAACTAAATAGAATCACACTTTTCATTATGTTTGAGCTGTCATCGCAAGTCCGACCAGAATGAAAACCATGGTTAAACTATTGAACTCTCGACAGCTTTATACAGAAATAAAACTTGATAAACACTCGAAAAAAGACCATCAAACCAACTTTACACCTTGTTACTAAAAAGTGGAAATTTGTTGACAATTTCATGGATTGTGCATGGTAAAGAAAGGGAAAAAAATTAGTGGATTGCAGTGGAGCAAAACTCAACTAAAACATGCAAATTTGTGTTCGGTAATTAAACCCCGACCATTCAACCACTTAAGTGATTTTTTATTCGTATATCATAAAATACAACAATCAGTTTAGTCAGTGCCGTCTGCACGTTTAATTGTATTTTGTTGCTTGTTGCCCGTAGCAACGGGTAAATATCAGAATGGAACGGAATGAACTGCGGAGAGTAAAACTTCTTCTGTACTAACATTTTCAAGACATATTCATTAATAACGAAATATAAAACGCTCGCTTGTTTCTACATACTGTGATATAAACACTCTGGAAGCTGTAAAGCACTCGCGAAGTCAAAGAAACACTCGACTACGCCTTGTGTTTCTTGCTTCTCTCTTGCTCTAAAGCTCCCAGCGGGTTTATATTATAGTATATAGATACCCGCGCCGTTTTATATTTCTTAAATACTGGCACGCCGAGTACAATTATCAACAGACTTTGAATTATATTCTGATGGGGCTGATCATGATAGGCACGTCTCGACTACGCCTTGTGTTTCTTTACGACTTCTCTCTTGCTCTAAAGCTCCCAGCGGGTTTATATTATAGTATATAGATACGCGCGCCGTTTTATATTCCTTGAATACTGGCACGCCGAGTACAATTATCAAAAGACTTTGAATTAGATGCTGAAGGGGCTGATCATGATAGGCAATTGCGTTTTTCAATTGGATCAGCCCAAATGGATTTAAAAAATCAACCATAAAAGTATTGAATTAAAGCTAGCTTGTAATCTACAAGGTATATAATCTCACTTGCCCTCTCTAGGTGATATACATCAACATAACGCCCTTACTTGATATAAATGGTTATCGTAATGATCGGCAATACTAACATAGCTTTTAGAATCTTGAGGATCTACCTCCCAGATGGATTTTAAACTTTCCATTGTAGATAAGAGGGTCAGTTTCCTTTTAAAGGGCAATCAAAAACATCTATTATTGGGAGGACTTGTAGAAGGAAACATCAGGAATTGATTTTTAATATTGACAATTATAAGCTAGCGTTATAGAGATCATACTTGAAACTTACGGTATACATTAGGCAAACGAACCGTTACAGAACACGTACTAAACTAAAGCAAGCAGGCAAGCAGGCAAGCAGGCAAGCTAACATTAAAAAAGGGGGAAAACCCCGGGGGGGGGGGGGGGGTGTCTCCCTTTATCCAAGTGGTAGGGGTGATCGGCGTACCTTTTAGGGTTAAAACATTTCCAGTGCGTACCTTTTAGGGTCCATTTAGAGCTTTGGCTCAAAAATCAGTTATAAGGGTCGTTTTTACTCTGCTTTATTTGTATCTGAGCGTACCTTTTAGGGGTCATTTTCAAAATCTCCGCCGATCACCCCTACCACTTGGACAAAGGGAGTACCCCCCCGCCCCCGGGGGGAAAACACTACTAAGCGTACTAACAGACTATACAAAAGATAACAAAAAGCAGAAGCAGCAAACACAAAAGCAAATAAACAATTGTTCAATAGATTTGCTTATTTTTCGAAACAGCTTTAAAATTTCATATCGACCGTTCATCTTAACTTCCGGGTTCCCATTAAATCAAAACTTGACTGACACTTATAATTAATAACAACAGAAAATACAGAATATCAAATAAACAATCGTTTAATTGACATTTTTCATGACAGCTTTGAAATATCGCTCAACGTCAGGCCGGGGACCAATGCAAAGACAATAAAGGTCATATCGTCAAATATATTATTGACTGACTAACACAATATTGAGGAACAGAACCAGCGCTAGCACAGATTTAAATCAATTCAAAATATATTGCAAATATATAAGATCACGTTTTTAAAAGAATACAATCAGTCATATGGTAAACGTCATTTTTCAAAGAGGAATAGACTTGAGTATATATTTGTTTGTTTTAATATTTTCCAGAATATATACGTGCAATTCTGTTTGAAGATATACCTTTTTTTACTTGCCTCAAGGATTTCCCATTCCATCAATCCTTGACATTAGGACCTTATTTATTTATATCTCAAAGTTTCGACAATACAATCGTCTTGGGAGAAAGAGGCTTATTCACTTTCTTCAATGTTTTTCCAATACAATCCTCTTAGGGTTTAGACCCTATTCATTTATCTCAAAGTTTCGAATTCCCCTTTTTGGTGATAGACCTCATTCACTTGCTTCAATGTTTTTTTCAATACAATCCTCTTGGGATAAATATCTAATTTACTATTTCAGTGTTTTCCCAATCAGACACAATCGTTTTGAGATAAATTAAGACTTAATTTACGTTTTCAATGTTTTTCCAATACAATTATTTTGGGTAGATAGACCTAATTCACTTCCAATCCAATCCTCTTGGGATATAAACCCTATTGGCATGCCTCCATGCATTATTTCCAAATCATAATCCGATTACTTTGCAAAGACGAGTGTACATGGAAAAATAAGGTTTATTTGAAGCTGGTCAAGCATCAATCCTCTTTATACCGCTATAACTTATCACTGTATTGATTGAAGCAGTAACAGCTTCGTGGGGGATCTATATCAATGATGGGACACGCTCGCGTAATGGCTTCTCGTACACTTCAGAATCAGTCATGAGAGCAATAATCAATCATCCTAGTAGCAAAGCGTTTGGAAATTGAGGAGAAGAAAAGTGATTTGTTATCAATCTATCATTAACTTTAAAAGGTTTTGAACATCCTCAAAAATTAAGGGATGTTTGTATTTAATCAAATAAATTTTCTCAGACTTCAGACACATGAAAACACGCATGCAAAAATCACCTTTTTATTGTAATTTTTTTTTTAAATAAATTAAATATGAAAAAGTTAAGTGTGTACACTTGTTTGCTAAATTTAATCGTTTTTCGCTACATTAAACATATATACAATCACGATGGTGATAAAAGGTATCTTTTCCTCTCGCAAAGTTCATAGCGTTGTGTAGAATTGCTCTAAATGTAACAAAACTAGTATTGGGTTCTTATTTACTCTCATAACTGACGTACGTACGAATTTGGCGCCAAAGCCTAGAATTTATTTATCACAAAGTGTCCACACATGGTCTATGATCCAAACGATGCATTCCAGTGAAAACCCCATCTAAATCCGCTGACTGGTTCAAAAGTTATCACTAATTAAAGAAATTCAAATTTCCCGCAACATCGATGACAACATCAATGACAACGATGGTAGAAAATAAATAATGCATTACATGAAGGTCATAAACTTGACATCTATGACGCATTCAGAAACACACATTGAGTACTTAAACAATTTTAACTTTCAAAAACGGTTTTAAACCATCGAAACCCTCACGTTTTGAATATGAATATTTAACTATATAATTTTGAAATGGCAATAATTTATTAATCCTTGTAATCAGCAATGTCAAAGAAAAGCATATATGAGGGGGGAGTAATTGAGGGGTTGTAAACCGAAAAACCGCACAAAGATCGACAAAAAAAATGCGCAATCGCACCAAAGTTTGCTAAAAACCGCAAACCGCAAGATTTGTAAAACCGCAAAACCACAGATATAAATGAAAACAACCGCACCAAAAATAACGCGAAACCGCATCACCGCAAACCCTTAAGCACCCCTCATATGTTTTCCCGTAAATGTTTCGTGCAAATATGCCGGAGAATATTGAATTACAGGCGTATCACTTCGGTAGATAATTGATTATGCTGCACGAACATTTTGGCAAGTTAAAAATACCAGTAATTTTACTTATAAAATTACATCTTTTTAATCCAAAATAAAAACTAAACTGGGAAAATTTTTTATGGAAGGTTGTAGGTCTAGTGTTATTCAGAGTTAAAATCGTTGTGTTTAAAATAACATGAGCCTTTTTTAAAATACCTTTAAGAGGTCCACTTGAGCTCAGTGTTACTCAAGAAACTTTACAAAATAACGGAAGGTTTTTTCGGCATCGATTTTTACAGGAGAAAATTTCATACTTTTCACTTCTCTATTCCCCTTTAACAATATTGAGGTTTCCAGTCTGAAATGGCTATTCATGTGTGAATAACAACCAACAGAAATTTAGGGGTAGGATTGTGATAAACAAAAGCTTGTTCAGTTTGACAAATGTAGTATTGAATTTCTATTGAAAAATTTCGAATTTATATAGCGCACTTTTTATTATGTCGCGGCTCAAATGCACTTTTCAATGTATATAATATATTTTGAGTCAATTTTCAGACCACTATTCCTTAATAACAAAATCGCTCCAAAATAAAACACATTTTAATTGTAATAGGGATAAAGCTCTAATTTAAAAAGTTAAAATAACACAATTTACGCACTAAACAAGGCCGGTACTATGATATTAATAAATAATATTAATAAATATTTATAAAGCGCCAATCCAGTTCTGTACTATCAATAAATCATGTGGCATCCGATGGAAATTGCACAAAACACTTAAGACAAATAAAATATATGAAAAATTACGTTAGTGATTAAGTTAAGTGTTAGTTTAATTTTTTATGAGGATAATTATAAGTCTGTATAAAATGGTGAAGGTTTTTGCACGCTTCTAGGAACATTTCATATCGGCACTCATATCAACATTAACAACAGTGAGTGGTATACTTTTCTTCAAGATGAATAAAATATAAAAAAGTCCATGAAATGTAAGTAGGCATTTAGATAGCAAACTTTAAGTGTTATTTTAGAGCTTGGTTATGCATAAGAATAAAATTTCTGGTGTTTCATAAAATGAGCTAGAAGAAATTGCGTGCATTTGGATAAATAATTAAAATATGGCAACAAGAATAGATTATTTTGGATGTATATGGTTTCAACTACGTGTTAATTAAACAAAACGACCAAGCTTTCGGACAAACTGTCCATCTTCAGGGTCACAGTGGAAAACGTTACTAGCGCGCCATCTTTTAACCGACTCAATAATCCAGTTTCGTGATATCATGGATAATCCATGGTGATATCTAGCACCGCTGTACTGTTTGTACAAAAGGCTCATTTGTACAGAGATAACCTCGATCCGATTCAGCGAAAATTCAAATGTGATTTCTATTGTAAAGCGATAGCATTTTTCCGTGCTTGGCTTGGAATCTGTAAATATTTTTACAACAAATCGAGGCTTAACCTATACAAATGAGCATACAAAACAGACGTTTTTTCGCTCCTCTTCCCGCCCAGCGAAACTGGGGGAAGAGGAGCGAAAGTACGTCTGTTTTCTCAGGCTACAGCGGTGCTAGATAACGTGAATCTGAAGTAAACAAATAAAAACAAGAAAAAAAAAGATATATCATCACTACCAACAACAAAACTGACCAAAACAAATGAAACAAGGAAATAGTTTTAGCATGCTTTTTGACAGGTTTGGCATAGTAGTACTTTCCTAAAAGTTAGTATATGTGTTTTTGTCGATATGAATAAAACCTAAGAATAAAAGATAAAACAAAAATGCATAATTCTCACTGAAAAAGCGCTAATTACAAACGTACGTGAGCACTAAATAATCAACGAATTCCATCAAACGTCATTATCTCTACTTGAAACTCCTTTCAAGACGTTTTGAACAATAGGAAGAGAAAACATGCTCTTTGTATAATAAAACCACTTTGGTACATGTTATATCAATTGTAAAGCACATTTACAATAAGTGAATTTTGAAGTAAAAGCTTTTTCAATATTGAACGTTTTCTGTGTTTAATAGGAATGTGATGTAAAATGTCATAATCTTTGAGAAATCTCCATTTTGATATTTTGTGTTTGTGGTTTTTGTTTGTTTGTATTTTGTAATTTTTTAGTGGCCTATTTTTCTATGAAAACTCTTTTTAAATACATAAATTTTCCATGTAAATTCTTATTCATCTACTACGGTTTGCAGAATCATTGTCAGGTTCAAAGTGATAGAACATAAAGCTAAGACCTCTGGGACTTATGGGTAAATGGTAGCTAAGCTTTATGTAGTCAGAGAAAATGTTTTGATGTCAATTCCTTAAAAAAAAAATTCCTCTACAGATATTCAAGAGCTATTTAACAAATAAGCTTTCCCGACTATCCTTGCGGCCTACTATATATTTTTCAATACTTCAGTTTCATGTTATCTATCACCGCTGTACTATTTAACAAAAGGCGCATTTGTACAGGCTAAGCCTCGATTTGTTGTAAAAATATTCAAAAATCCCAAGCAAAGCACGAAAAAGTGTTCTCGCTCAACAATAGAAAACACATTTGAATTTACTCTTGATTCCCTGTACAAATGCGCCTTTTGTCAAATAGTACAGCTGTGCTAGATAACACGAAACTGGTCTATTGGCTGTATTAATTTATCATTAGAAATCCTACGTGAGCTGTTGCAAGAGCAAGAGCAATGTTTGTCACGAACTCAGATACATGGACGGATCTGCACGAACTATAAACATTCCCAAGGCTAGGCCTTAGGGGAACTGAAGCGCCTTGAAGTCGCTTATTGACTAATCAATTATAAGCTTAGATTTATAGGGGGATGGAGTACTTGTATTGGCTATTTCCTATAGAATAAACCTCTTAAACGATGATGCACCATGTTATACATACGCGTTTAGGGTTTCTTATTTCATAGGAAAAGTGTGTCGTGGCGATAAAGCCTAGATTTCATTAGCGACGCAAGCACAAGCACAAGCACAATCTCAAGCGCAAGATACCTTATTTCGCCGCGTGACTATGAACCGTTTGACGCAAGCGCAAGATATCAAAACTTTTCCTTTTTTCTTGCGTTTGCGTTTGTGCTTGCGCGTGGAACTATGTTTGCGCTTGCGCGTATTCACGTCTCATTTTCACTATGAAATTAACCCTTGTGCTTGCGCTTGCGTTGCGTTGCTAGTATCATCATCAACAACGTTATAATTATTATCAAATCAATAGATTAGAATCAAACATTTATTGAGTTATTCATGATTCGTTTTTTACACCAGCTGAGTAGTTTTAGCATTCCTTTTCTAGTTTTGTATGTTTCGTGGGTCGAATGCGTGGGTCAAGTTTGGATTTTAATATAACCTAATAATTTCAAAACTCGCTCAATGTCGCTCACCATTTCCTATTAAAAAAAAAAAGAATTAGATAAATGCCTCGTAAAATTTTATATTATAGTGATCATCATCCTAACTCGACTAATTATTATTATTATTATTATTATTATTATTATTATTATTATTATTATTATTATTATTATTATTATTATTATTATTATTATTATTATTATTGTTATTGTTATTATTATTGTTATTAGTATTAGTATTTTTATTATCATCATCATCATTATTATTATTATTATTATTATTATTATTATTATTATTATTATTAAGATTATTATTATTATTATTATTATTATTATTATTATTATTATTATTATTACTATTATTATTATCATTGTTATTATCATTATCATTATTACTATTACCATCTTTACTGAGTATTTTTAAAATTCTCTTTTGTTTTTCTATTTGTTTTACATGTTTTATTCTTAAACTTGTGATATGCTATCATCGTGATGATTACTAATTATTACTATTATTATTATCATTGTTATTATCATCATTATTACTATCATTACCATTTTTACTGAATAATTTTAAAGGTCTCTTTTGTTCTTCACTCATATGTTCCAATACTATTTGCAAGGCGTAAAAATCCATTAATAAGAATAAACAAGAAAGCAAATTTAGGATAAAAAGGACGTTTCTAAATGGCATTGTAAGCTTTTAAGTGACCTGATTTAATTATACGATTATAAGGCCACAAATCCCTTAATCTAAAACCCTAAGTCTTCTTTCCATTCACTACTAAGCTTATTTTACCCCTAAGCCCGTGGTTATTGCTTATTTGCGTCGAAACTTGGCACAAATCTGTTTTTAGCGTTAGACCGCGTCTGTTTTCAAGCGGTCTTTATTTAGTATTATCTTTCACCAATTGTGGTTGGCGCATACTGGGATACAAAATATAATAGTCAAAGAGTATTAAAAGTTAAATTGACACATGAAAAACAATGGAAATAGAGAATACTAAGGTGTATTTGTTTAATATCTATTTCACTTGTTAAGTGCCTTCGTGGGTGACGAATAAGATTCGAAAAAGAAATGAACAATTTTAGGAATCTCGGATTGTCGGTGTTTGCTGATTTTAAGGAGGCTCAGAGTCTCAAAATGTTTTGGCTGGTTGTGAGGCTTTCGTCGGTCTCCTTCTCGGATATTTTAAATCAAAAGGCCTTGGTACTAATATACTAACTAATACGGGGGGGAGACCTTTAAAAAGGGCGTGATACGTACAATTTTTATCCCCTAAAAGGTACCTCACAAAAACCTAAAAAACAAGAACGCGGAAAGCGATGGCATTTAACTTTTCGATACCCTAAAAGATACCAAAAAATGTCGAAATTCTAAGTACCAATAGTCTTAATCAAAGATGCCAAATCTGTGATTTTACCCCTAAAGCCTGTTCACACGGCATCATAATCATAGTCATAATCATAAGCACAGTCATAAGAAATGGAGAAGTTTCCATTTTCTTATGATTATGACTATGACGTTATGTCGCACGTGTGAACCGTACAATCTTAGTCGTAAACGTGGTTATGATTATGATTATGACGCCGTGTGAACCTGGCTTAAGAGATAGAACCGAAACTCTTACCGCCCGAGTAGGACTTTATACGGCTCATGCATGTGATGCGCGTCTTAAATAGCGGTCCATATAATATAGTTACAGTGCTGCTAATTCAACCGGGGCCACCTTGAGTTTATTAGCCAATCACGTTTGAGCTTAAGAACAAAAGATATCTACTTTGTCTCCTTATCAGCCAATCAAATTATAGGCGCGAATTGACTTGATGGATCGTCTATGTCTGGTTCTTTTGTTCTTAAGCTGAAACGTGAATGGCTAATAAACTCGGGGTGGCCCCGGTTGAATTAGCAGCACTGTAATTGTATATAGCACCTTAAAACGATGTTAAATGCGCTAAATAAGCACCACATAACACTACATATACCAGCTATATATCCGTCAAAGTTTTATTAACCTCGTGGATGCAATTGTCGGTTTTAGAATAGCGTAATATATAGTTAATTGTATATAGTGCCTTGAAACGATGTAAAATGCGCTACATAAGCACCACAGAACACTACAGTACCAGCTCTATATATCAAAGTTTTATGAACAGAGTGAATACAAGTGCGCCTTGAAACGATGTGAATAAAAAAAATAATAATAACAATAATATATTTGTATAAGTTAAAAACACAGATAGATACTGAAATATAATGAAATTTGTAACACCGTATAAAAAATGTTGATTTAACTTTACTGAAATTTCGAGCTTTAACCCTTCGTCTGAGTAAAAGCTAACAAGTTAAAAATACAGTTTTATTTAGAATAAAGGAGCCTCTATGAAAAAAGGATAGCGCTTTGAAACGATGTGAAATTCGCTACAGAAGCACCATATATAAAATTACATTGTACGTTTATACCTATACCTATAAGTAATGACTATAAAGCGCATTGAGAATATGTAAAATGCGCTATATATCTCAATATAGGCACGGCACATTATATTACATTGTAAGCCGCGTGGTTGCAGTGTGTGCCTTTTGAAAACAGCCGCCCATAAATGGTTAATTGTAAAACGCAATGCGACAGTGTAAATCCATTTCAATCAATAAAAATGCCAAATATAATTTCTTTCAAATCTGCTAAATATAGACGAAAATTTGGCTCACAATGAACTTTACTTATTTATGGTGAAATTGTCGGGAGAGCTGGCTTTAATCTTTCGTTTAATCAATACGGTATACAAGAAAAGCCAACACGACTACCAAGCTAATCTTCTTGAGATGTCATGGAATTAGAAAGGCTTAGTTCTTAACTATGAAATGAAATCTTAATCTTACATGTTTCCTATTATAATATAACTTTGGAAGACTGTTGGAATCAATTTGGCTGGAATTGATCAAAAAAAGTTACATTTTTGGCACGGTTTTTCCTTTAAGCTCTCTCTGTCGTCGTCATTGATTCATTGATTCATTCATTCACTTGTCCATCTACCATTCATCTACATATTTATTCATTCATTCATTCATCCATTATTTGTTTATTTATTGATCCATTTATCCATCTCTTTCATATTTTATATTCCATATATCTAATTCACGCAATTATTTCATCAGACCTCGCTCCTTCTATACAAAATGGTGAGCGTAGTATTTACAAGTATTGGTATTGTCATGCTAATTTGCCAACCATTGTCACAATATATTTTTCATTTTCTTTGTTCTAATAACAATGGTTGGCAAAACCATAACAAAATACATCACTGTACGTTCACCTATATTGCCATCGATCAGCAAGGAATCGAAAGTGTTGACTAAGGTGAAAATGTTTAAACTGTTAAAGCTATATATCCAGCAAGCACTGCGCTAAACTCATAACGTGATATCGCGACTGAAAAGAAGTACTTGAACTTTGTAGTAATCAGAACTGAAACAGTGCCTTGAGTCCACAACACTCATAGCTGCCTACATGTATGACTCCACTATACGGACGGCATTTTAGCCGAGGGGCTCAGTCTGAACTGTCATTAATCTCTATCAATCATGTTTATATAGAATAGTGGCGAGTCCCTTTAATATAATACTTTAATCCGTATGATTAGTATGAATTTGCAATATCTGTTTTTTGGTGGTCACGGTACCACAAAGGCTGACCAGACTGGCGACGAACACGACTATCACTAATGCAAAAAAGGTTTTGAAAATTTTCCGGTCTTAGCTCATGTGTACTGATTCCTAAAGAGTGATTTTCTCTCGTATGTGAAAGAAAAATGACTGCTATAGGCTATCAATTTAGTTCGTATTACTTGATAAAAAAATAATGTGTTTAGAGCGTATAATAAAGTGGGGTTGATATATATCTTTAAACGTAGCCATAGCTTTTTGATTTAACAGAGTAGTTTTGTCTCGCACGTGAACTGATAAGAATGACTACTATATAGCAATTAAGTTTGTACTAGTTGATAATTAAAGACAAAAGAAAGCAATGTGTCTAGAATGTACTATACTAACTATAGCCTGCTGTGGAGACTCTGTTTTTGCGCTCAAAATATTCGCCAAATTATAAAATATTCACGAATATTTTGAGCGCAAAAGCAAAAACAGAGTCTGCACAGCAGGTTATACTAACTACTACATTGATTATTCATTACGGGATAATTTAAGAAAAATAAAAAATGAGGTTGATCAAGCTTTAATACGTAGCCATATCGCTTTGAGATTCTTGTTCAAACCTGGTCATGCAATTCAAAGGTTTTATCCATTCAAACAGTCAATATTTAATAATAGAAACAAGCAACAAAAAAGCAAGAAAGATATATATCAGAACAGTTCTTATCTCAGTGGCAACTATATATAACTCTTTTACTTCAAAGAAGGGCTAAAGCTCGAAACGTCAGTAAGCTTAAGTCAACATTTTTTTACGGTGTTACAAATTTCATTCTATTGCCTATCGTTTATATCAAACACCGACGCAGCCTATACTAGTTTACTCGCTAGTTTCTATTTCTAATTTTTACGGTGTTACAAATTTCATTATATTACCTATCATTTATATCAAACACCGACGCAGCCTATACTAGTTTACTCGCTAGTTTCCATTGATAACTATTCATTTAGTCACTATCACAACCAGAAACATCCATTACAAAAGGAAAAAATACTTTGTTACAATTTTTTTTGATTGCTAGGGAGTAACAGCTAATAAAAAGTGTTGAGGAACAAAACCAGTGATTGTTTTCTTTGTTTTGATGTTTCTGGTTGAGTGATATAGTGATGATTATAGTCACTAAATAACCATTAGGGACAGACCATTTGATATTTGAGGCTGGGCACAGGATAGTCTTTCTGCCCTCGAGGCAATATATTTCTTCCAGTATTTTTCCTGTGCACGATATTTTTACTTCAAATTTAAATCTGTGCTCGAATATGTTTAAGGTAATAGATTGTACTCATGTACACATTTTCAAACAATGTGAAGCTAATTGAAACATTTGAAAATTCCACGGGCTGTAGTGAATTGTAAAGAGTACTGATATTACATTGTTCGATTCGAACCGCGTTAAAAAGTTCTATTGCTCACCCCCTCCCTCCTCAAATATCAAATGATATCTCCCTTACTAGTATAGAAAGTTTTTATTTCATTATTTCAGTGTTTAAATGCTTGCACTCTTTACTACCTGGCGTATGCACTATCAAGTGATGCGAATTGATGTGTTTTTGTATTTTAGAATGTCAGGCTCAACAGCAGGAAGCGCATTGGACTTTTATCGTCTTTTAGCGTGGTCATATTGCCGTCATTTTTCCTCATATTGATGGTAACTGTCAGATTAATTGTATGTTTGTTCTACGAAAATTACAGATAATCAAAGCCTGGAGATCAAGACCGATCGTAGAAAATTAGTACAAAATGTAAACACTCTGGCTTGATAAAGAAAACAAAAAAAACAGGGAATTCTCTCGTCTAGTACTTTTTGAGATATTTTATCTCCTGCCATCTATTTGATTTTTTTGTCGTTTTTTTTTTGTCTATGTTTGCTGTCTCTGTTGCTCTTCTTTTTTTAATACTTTTTTATTTTTTCCTCGCTTTCTAGCTTTTTCCTTTTCTTGTTTTTGGCATGAATTTGTTCATTTTTGTTTGGCTTCTTTGTTTTCTTTTCAGGCTTCTATTGTCTATCTTCTTTTCAAAAATTGTTTCTCTATAATTTTGTTTCCCTTCTTTCCCTCATTGCACCTTTTTCTATATATCTCTATTTCATTCATTATTTCAGTTTATCCTCTTGTTCATTTGATTAAAATAGAAGTCATTACTAGACAAGATGCTAAGAATCATTTAACCTAAGACTAAGAAAGCGGATATTTTTCAACCATCACTCGATCCCCGTCGAGGCTCTTCCGTGAGGTTCGCTCCCACTAACTACCTACACTCAATATTTACAACATGCAACATTCGGTTGAAATATTTATGGGAGAGAACAACAATTCAAAGACAAACAATTTCTATTCTTATATAATCCACGAACGGGCAGCTAGGGATTCGACTGAGAATCTTAGTAAATGAGACATTCCATTTATTTATAAAAATGGACATTTAATGAGAGAAATGACTGAACATATAAAAGAGAAATGACTGAACAGGCGAAAACGATACTGCTGGTAATTTAGAGGAAAGAAGAATACGTTGATAAAAGATCAGAGATAATTGAAAATTAAAGAAGAAATAACACGAGGAAGAAAAAGAAGATGTTGATGATAAAAATAAGGAAAGGAAGATGATTATGAATGATAAAGATCAGTGATAAAAGAAAAAAAAGAAAGAGAAGTAAGAAGAAGAAGACGTCGAACTGAGAAGAAGAATAACTGAGAAGAAGAATAACTGAGAAGAAGAATAACTGAGAAGAAGAATAACTGAGAAGAAGAATAACTGAGAAGAAGAATAACTGAGAAGAAGAATAACTGAGAAGAAGAATAACTGAGAAGAAGAATAACTGAGAAGAAGAATAACTGAGAAGAAGAATAACTGAGAAGAAGAATAACTGAGAAGAAGAATAACTGAGAAGAAGAATAACTGAGAAGAAGAATAACTGAGAAGAAGAATAACTGAGAAGAAGAATAACTGAGGAGAAGAAGAAGAAGAACAAGGTTAGAACAACAACAAGAAGAAGAAGAAGAACTGAAAAGAATAACTGAGAAAAAGTAGAAGAACAAGACTATGAAGAAGAAGAAAAAGAAAAAGAAGAAGAAGAACTGAGAAGAAGAACTGAGAAGAAGAACTGAGAAGAAGAAGAAGAAGACAGTTTTAAAAATAATATATTATAAACGATAGGTTATGAAATTTGTAACACCGTAAAAAATGTTGACTTTACTGACGTTTCGAGCTTTAGCCCTTCGTCGGAGTAAAAGCTTGCTTTGTTTTTACTTTGAGCTTTGCTTTTACTCCGACGAAGGGCTAAAGCTCGAAACGTCAGTAACGTTAAGTCAACATTTTTTACGGTGCTACAAATTTCATTATATTACTATAATATATATGAGGGTTTTTCTCCGGGTTATCCGGTTTTCCTCCCTCCGCCAAAATCAACATGTGAGCAGAGTTGTGTGTTGTAAATATGGAATGTAGTGGTAGTGAGTGTGAGTGAACCTCACGGAAGAGCCCCGACGGGGAGTGATGGTTGTAAAATAGTTTTTTATTATCATGAGGATAAATTAATATACATGACGGTGAGGACAATCAACCCATGATGACAAAATGAAGAAACTGCGTTCAAAAATAGACAACACAGGACGAAACACAGTAGCAAAAACTTCCCCACATATGAAGCACCTCGCTGATTCAATATTAAGGAAATCGGAACTTTTTTGATTTATTTCAATTTAATCATTTCCTAAAGATTAACACCAGTAGTGTTTGGTTCCTACGCTATTCAATGCCTCTGGGCAAAAACGTAACTCAAGAAAAAAAGAAAAACTCAATCTCGTAGCCTGTAGGTGAGGAATCTTCTAGCATGATGCATGTGTCTTTAAATGAAAGTTTTTCTATATATATTGTCGCAGCTGTAGATTGTATTGCACGAGAAAGAAGTCACTTATAGGAGTCAGTGGGATATAAAATACTTTGATGTTTACAAGTCATAAAGCATATTTATGTTATAAATAGGTGAATCTTTAGTAGGAATCAGCATATAACAAGTGCAAAAAGTACAAAATATGGCTATAGTTTGAGGGGAAATCATTTTGTTTTTCGTCAAAATATATGTGGGATGTAAATGCTTGGAGATCAAATTAAATGAAAATGTACAAAATATGGCCCTGTTCTGGGAGGTTTTCCGTCAAAATATGTTTGATTTTTAATAAGAGTTGGGCCCAAAGTATAAAACTAATGAAAAATATGTTAACTTGTATGTCAGTTTGAGACATGTTAATTGTTTTTTTTATAGGTTGCAGCATAAAACATATACGAAAAAGTAGGTACAAAATATGACTCTGTTTTTGATAGATTTTCAATATCAGGATGGACATTTATCATGAGTTTATAGTTGGATAGATTTGCAGTGTATTATGAGAAGTGAAAAACTGTTAAATAATGATAATAATGATTATAAACATGATTATGGTGTCAATAATGATTATGATGATAATGATGATACAGTACTCATGTTGACGACATGGGTGGCGTAGTGATTTAATGTGCACCTGTCCTCCCTGTGGTCCCTGTGGTCCATGTTCGAGTGCCGGCTCGGGCATGTGATTATATGCGAGTAGAATTAGTCGAGTGTATTTTCCACCTGGTTATCCACTTTCCCTCCCTCCGAAACATTTACCATGTGAGTAGAGTGTTAAAATACTTAATGTACATTTAAAGCTGTATTAAATACTGTAATATATAATGGTAGGGATGATAATGTTAATCAAGATAATGATGCTGATGATGGTAAAATTATTGAGTATTCTTCAAATGATGCAAATGATTCTGATAAGTAAGGCCTTTATAAAGTGGGCTTTGATCCTGATAAAAGTGAGTGCTATATGCTATCTTATATAGCTGCTAGTTGGCCGCGTGTTTGGCACATGAATAAATATAATATAGAGCACGTAATTGCTTGAATACCCTCAATATACTTAGAATAAAGTAGGAGCTGAAATGAGTATCCAGTTCTCATAGTTAATTCGCATTCGCCTGATGAAGACTTTATAATTATATATCTAAAAGTACAATGTAACAGTCAAAACGGCGACGTCCAAAGAGACGCCATATGTTAGACATATAGACGGTTTGGTTTTACTGATTTCGCATCTACAAATGCATGAGAATTTGATATTGTAATGATGATCATGATAAGGACCTTGTAGTTGTGAGTCATATATAGCACAATCTAAAACCATTTAAAAACCCGGCCTATAACTTATGTTGATGGTGATGATGATGGTGATGATGATTAAGATGATGATGATGATGATGGTGATGGTGATGATGGTGGCGATGTTCATGATCATATTGACGGTGTTGATAGTGATTATGTTTGTTATGATGATGATGAGGATAATAATGGTGATGATTGCTAAATGTTGCAACAAATTCATCAAGATCATTAGCTATCATTCTCATAAAAAGTCATTTGAATCTAAATCTCCAATGATCCCTGATTCCCAATTCAAATATAACTAAAGATCATTAAAATACCATCATAGCATATAAATATCGAGTGTTTGAATAATAGATAACAAATAGTTCTAACAATAAAAACGATATAATAATAATATTCCATTATCCATATCTAAAAAACGTCTTCTAACAAATGACAGTTTGTCAAATGTTGATTCTCATTCAACGATTATCTAGGATTTTACGTATCTAATACTGGAAAGTTTACCAAAATGTACATTGAGCTAGGAAAGCACTTTTCTTTGACACTTTTTTCATTCCAATCAACACAATATCGCCCATATCATTACACATCGTTTACACTTGTGTTTCGAACCACTTCAAAACTCTATTGCAAAAAAAGAAATAAAACAATAGGTGAACCAATTGAAAAACAAGTCATACGCTCTTATCCTTCAATATTTATTTTTACTTTAAGAGTTCTCATAAAGTGTGGTATAAATTTACACCTATATAGATATAAAGCGTGTGTTTTATTTGTCTTCTTTATCTGAACACTAGTACTACTTTTCACCTGTGCCCTCTCGTTTTTTGTTTTTCTGTCAGAATAGGTCTTAAAAACGAACATTAAGAGTTCTCGTCAAGTGCGGTATAAATCTACACCTATAGATATAAAGTGTGTGCTATAATTGCCTTCTTTATCTGAAACTAGTACTACTTTTCACCTGTGTTCTCTCGTGTTTTGTATTTCTGTCAGAATAGGTCTTAAAAAAGAACAACTGGATAGGCAAAGTGCATATTATTTTCTCTTGGTCTTTTGTAGTAACACTTCTATGTCACCTGTATTTTCTCGTGTTTTTATGTGTCAGAATAACTCTTCCATAAACTAGCGTTTTTCTAAAGTAGAATTTGCATCAATAAAGAAGGCATTATTTTCCCTTGGTCTTTTGTATGTTAACACTTCTATGCCACCTGTATTTTCTCGTGTTTTTATGTGCCAGAATAACTCTTTCATAAACTAGCGCTCAAGCATGTTAAGGCATGGGTTATTTCCAATGTCAATATGGCAGATGAAAAACCTAGAGGGGTGGTCTATCTTTTAACCGTTTTACCGAAGCAGTCTAAATTTACTAAATGTGATTATCTGTTGGCATTCTTATTTACCTTAACAACATTTGGTCTCCATGGCGACAAAACCGTGACCTTTGACCTCACATTTATTTATTTTTAAAATGGCTTTTGCATTATAGGAAAGCGAATAAAAATTGGGAAACTAAATGGTGATTTCAACATAGCCAAGTGATACTCAAATTATTCAAACGAGGATGGATAGATATAATAATTTAAAGTATGACTTTTGCGATTGTGTAATTTGATATTTCTCATTATCTCAAAATCTAAATAACTTGGACAGCCATCCTCGTTGTAAAAGTCTTCTGCACCCCATACTCAACCTTATAAAACACATACTAAAACGAACAAATCGATTTCCACCGTGTGCCGAGACCTCAAAGAAAATAGCTCGTTTGTCACGCTTTTGCAGGTCACGTGACCAGTTGCCATGGTCACCAAATATTTCAAAAGAACTGTCTCAATTTGGGGAACAACCTTAACTAATAAAAGTTTGTCTAGGACGTTTCAGGTTTTTTACATAATTTTTCTCGGTATTTTTGGCATTTTTGCTGTCAGACCCATGCCTTAAGTCACCTGAGCGTTTTTCTAAAGTAAAATATTTAATTTGCATCTATAAAGAGCGCATTATTTTCCCCTGGCCTTTTGTAGTAACACTAGTTTTTCACCTGTATTTTCTCTCCTTTTTTGTGTAAATCATTGTCGTCCTAAGATAAATTTCTGCATCTGCAAACCACACAGCGTATGTGCATTACTGTAAACACTAACACCTAACCTGTATTTTGTTTTCATATTTTTATGTCATGACACTATTTCTTTTAAAAAAAATAAGTAATTGACATTTATTAGAAAATAATTTCGTTGTATTTTAAAAATATATTTTTTCTGTCACTACCTTCTGTTTCGATGTGAGTTGTTTTACAAGCTAGATGAACTGCAGTTTTTTTTAAGCCATTTTAGTGTTATCAAAAAAGGATTTGTCAGTTTAGAAACAGTTTGGAAAGTAATCCTACTAAATAAAAATAAGCCATACTAAACGTTGTTCTTTATTATGTTATCATTATTATTAGTAGTATTCATTATTTTCTATTTTTACGTAGAGCTTGATTTTTGATATTTAAATCAATTCGGTTGATAGATACGAGCAAGCCTGATATGCAATACAACCGAACTCTCTCTCTCTCTCTCATCCACTATAACAGAAACGCGATATCTCTCAGCAAAAAAACGCCATGTGGGGAATATAGTAAACACGAACGCTGTGTAAATACACTTTTTAAACATAGCCTATCTAAGTCAAGGTGCAGTTAGGAAAACCAAACAACATACTGGTAAATAAATAAAATGAAATATATTTTATCAGTTCAGTATTTATACCTTGTAAACTTTCGTGTTCTACTGGAGGAATTTCTGTAATTTCTTAGATATGCTTAATTTTAGGGTGTTTATTTAATAAGCGGATAAAACTCGTTATAAGTCTTTATTACAAAAAGAGAAATTTCGAATTATATATTGAAATTTTAATTAGTTAAAATAAAAAATAATTTTAGATGTGTTGAGAAAGGAAACTTGTGATTACATTGTAGATATATGTACATATGTTTTGTTTGAGAATTACACAATGAAATGAACGATCGAATATAGTAAAATGAGAGAGAAATCTAAAAGAATTGAAAAAATGATTCTCGTATTTTTAATTAAAAGTTTGAAAATGAAAAAAGATAAATGAAGAAATGAATGAATGAAAAATTTAAGTAAATGTTGGGAAACTGAAAAATATTGAGCAAGGTTTCAACGAAAATGAATAGGATTCAATTAATAAAAAAAAATCGAAAGGTTAATTTGAAAAATAATGAATGTTTTCAATATGAGAGATAAAAAAATGAAATGCATGAGAGGCGAGAATAAATAGAAAATGAGACAAGGAAATGATAATGCAAAAGCATAATAAAAATCGAAACCAAAAGTTGGTAAAATTAAGAAAATCGAATGAACAAATATAATAAATAAAAATGAGGAAAATAATTACAAAACATAACAAGCAAATAATGAACAAATTTTGAATGAAAAAATAAAGATAACTAAAAAACACACACACTGAGCACAAGAAGATTAAATGAGCAAATAGATGAATAATAAATGGAAGCAAGAAGTGGTTACTCACGTTTGTAAATCTTCCAGTAAAAATGAACGAAAGATAAGCGCTAATACAAATCAGATATGAATTTCTTCAGGCGACTAGACTTCATCTAGTTTGATCTTAATCTCGTTCGTATTGCCCATCGTGCTAGTATATCTACAAATATCACAAAAACGGAACAATGTTTTCAAAAACAAGGTTATAATCATTAAAAACTCTCTCAATGGTAGAGGAATACAATACGAGGTGACGTTAAGCATTCTAATGCTACTTGATTTGCACGTAAAAGCACTGACTAGCTATAAATGTTTTATTCTTATAGAATGTCTAAAAGCATTAAACAGCGAATGAAAGAAAAGAATGATGTAACGAGAGTGTAATATGTAGCATATTGAATAAAGTACTATCCCTCGTAGCAAAAAAAAGATAAGTATGTTCATACATGATTCATTATCGTTTAAAAGAAACAAAAAGCGTCCGTATCATACAGTGAAGGGCAACTCTTGTTATGGTGGAAAATTGGGAATCCGGCTCGAATGAAAAACGAACCAGTAATAAAAAACTGGAATAATCTATTACGGTTTTTTTAATCTCCGAGGAATATTTTTCGCGTAAAAAACGCGCATTAAATCGACCATGGAATTGTTAACGTGTTGTATTTTACTTATTTGGAAGATAATATGAAAAAAATATATTTTTACATGCGTAATTGTGGACGAGTCTTGCGAATTTCTCCCGAGTGACATATTGTAGTCACTACCACTAAAAATAGAAACACATTCAATAAAGCATAATATAAAAGACTTAGCCGGTTTCTTAGTCAAAAGAAGACAACATGTTTCTGGAGTTCTATTCATCGGTCTACAGCGAACAACAGGGCAACCGTTGAGGTAAGTGAATCTTTTGTCTATGCTCTTAGCATTTTGGCCGTCAAAACCAACTCAAAATACCGCGCTCTAAATTCTATCACTTTGGTGATAATTTTACAACCCTTATTGTACCTAAGGAGAATTTCCTAAAACAGCAAGTGCAAAATAATCTTTGAGAGGCATAAGAGAAGCGAATCTCTAGCCGTATGGTTAGTTATAGTGTGTATTTCAGGCACAGGTGCAAGCCGCTTCGGCAGCGTTTACATAATATCACTTAACTATATTCAATTTTGCTTATCTAATTTCTTTGAGAATATCTCTAGAAACTTTGAGCGGTAAAAGAACGAAAAGAAAGATGTCGATTTACGTAAATAAAGGATTCTAAACATGCACAAACTCTTGGGTCCTCACTTGAACTAAATAAACATTAAAATGCAAAATTCAGTTCTGATTGTTACAACGGTTGGCAAACAACACGGCAAATGGCCTAAAACATTTCGAGCAAAGTGAACATTTCTCCTATGTCTCCGGTTGCAAATACATATAGTGTATATTAAAATCGTCCTCAACAAGTTTTGTCCATTAATCATTGTGGGAGATCAGGCCAATAGTCAGCAAAATTAAAATATAAGTAGATTCAAAGAAAAGCATCAGTGAATCGAAACGGTTTCATTTAGCTATCCAAACACAAATATGCCAAACGAGGTTGTGGGAGCCCGCCAAAAAATAATCTGGGCTTCTATTCTGTCAATTGAAGATGGGAATACAGAGGAATTAATTAATGGGGGCATTTGCGCACTTTTGACTGGGGCCAATAGCAGATGGTCGGTGATGATCCAAACAATAAGACAGCCGCATCAAGTACAATCTATCTCATTTGAGCAGTGGCCGTCGTGGCGTGAACGACTCGTAATCTTTTGCGTGATCGCAACTCTTAGTGATTAAGAGAACTTAGTTCGGTATTATTACAACACTAACCACAACTAAAGTAACTACGCGTAGTAGCCATAGCGGCAGAGACCAACATGAACTATAGCAACAGTACAAGTAATCTTGGATCATGCAAGACCATCATCGATTACGACCTTGTATCAACTATCGCTCAATCTAGTTTCGTCATCTTTATTTTGCTGCTGGATGTCTGTGGCAACTGTATGGTCTGTGCGGCCATCTTCTCGTACCGACGGCTGCGAACCGTGACTAACTATTTCATCGTCTCACTGGCGGTTAGCGATCTCTTAGTTGCGGGTTTGTCCATGCCTTTTCGAATTCACCACACATTACACTCCATGTGTTGGGATTTGGGAATTGGCGTATGTCAGTTTTGGATATTTGTGGATTTACTATGCAGCAGTGCAAGTATTTGCAATCTGAGCATGGTATCTGTAGATCGTTTCCTTGCTTTATCTCATCCTCTTACCTACCCTTCAATAATGACTAAAAGACGAGCCGTGTTCGCTATTGTACTAGTTTGGGGATATTCTTTAATCATCGCTTCCCTGTCATTTACAGGACCCTGGGATCCGAATGGTTCAATGACGGCCGTACCGGCTTGTCGCAAAGCCGATAAATATTACTACACGTTCGCTATTATTGTCAGCTTCTTTCTTCCAATGCTTATTTTGGTCATCAACTACTCGCTCGTCTTTAAAGTTGCGTTTGTTCAAGCCAGAAAACTGAGAATTCTGTCTTTTACGACGTTAGAGCTGTACGATTCCTCAGACGTGGCAAATCATAACGGAGCGAGACAAAGTGTGGTGAGCATCGGCCGCATCGAACGCCGCAGAAGAAAATCAATTATTCGGGAACTAAAAGCTACTAAAACTTTAGCTATTGTAGTGGGGACGTTTATTTTATGCTGGCTCCCATTTTTTATAATCATGTTTACCGTCCAATTCTGTCCTGAATGCTATCAGCAAGTTTTATCTACTAACGCTCAGTTAGGGATCGGAACGGTGTTTGTCTACGTATTGCCTTTGCTTAACAGCGCTGTCAATCCGATCATTTATTCCAGTTTTAACACAGATTTTCGACGCGCATTTCGAGACATGTTGGTTCGTCTTTGCGTGGTACATCGCCGACGCTATGGGCAAGCAGACATGCAGACGAGGTCAATGGCTGACATTGATATGGATTATACTTTCCAAACCATAAACCTACGAACCGAGAACTCGAAAGCACCGGCTACTGTTTACCAGAATGGAAACCCTCCAAAAATAATCATTCACGAAGTGAATTCAGAAGTCGAAGACCAAAGCGATACTGATTTTCAAAGTACGTGAGAAGGAAATAAATTTAATTACGGTATTTTTCATCGAGTATTATGGAATCAGAGACGCGGGAATGATTCGTTCTTTAAACGTTACTGTTCTCTAGCAACACCGGGCAAGCTAATTACTATGTCGATAAGCTTTTTCGATGAACCACATTTGAGAACGAAAATGAAAAAAAAAAATCAGGTGTTTCGCATTGAATTATTTGACGAATCTCTCTCCTGTTATAACTGTTATAACCGACTATGGATTTGATAATATAGAATATAGTATAAAACGAACTAACATGCAGTATTACAAGAACAAAGGAATACAACAATCATTGAATGGCAGCTTGACATAATCGCTGCTTATTGTAATGAATATAAAACTGACTAACATCATGTAGCGCCGAAAGATTCATGGCTCTTGAAAGATGCTTGAGGTTTGGCCGACGTAGCACGCAGTCCTTCAGGGGTTTTTTTCTTAGTAAAAACTGCATTCAATTATTTGTATTGTAGATAAAATACACTAATTTGTCTGGCAAGAATAAGCCACGCTTCTTTAAATGTAAGCGTTTTTTGATTCGAAGCTAGCGAAGTACTTCAAGACTTGCCAACAACTTTTTATAAAATAAACCATATTGCAAATCATATGGCAACTGTCGTATTAGTCAGCTATGCAAATATCGTGTGTTGAAAAAACCGCTGTGGTGAATGGCACAGCCGAAATGCGAGCGTATAGTCATTTGCGCGCTGCCATTCAAGACAATCTCTATAGCAAGACAATATTCATTGAATTAGGTTTGAAAAACGCTCAATGAAGCGAGCGTCTAGCTGACCAGATATCAATATATACACAGAACTAGATCAAATTTCTGTCATCTTCAATTACTGAGAATGATTTCGTTTGATTTCTAAAACAATATGGTAGGAATTTCCTTTTAGAAAATTGTTTTTGTTTAAGCTTAATAAGCCCGTTGTTAATATATTCTTTCCGAGCTGCTTCTGTTTGCCTAGAAGTAAAAACACCTAGAAATCTAGTGCTAAATAGTAGCGTGTATTTACATGTGGAGTTAGGACTGTTTTCATTTTCTATTTTGAGGAATATTTCCTTGGTTACGACAAACAAAAATTATGCTTCAGGTTCTTTGTTTTTTTTGTTTATGTCAATATAAAAAATTCAAAAGTTTGTTTTTGTTCAAAACAGGAGTGAAGTCAGTCAGGCTCTTAACTTCCTTTTAAAACTGAGTTTATTTAGAATTGTATTCTAGTTGCGCTGTATGTGGCATGGTGAAAAACATGTTTCAACATGGCGCACAGACTCAACCACGCATGAATTTAACTCGCTTTTTGAAGCAACAACTTGTCCTGAAACCTGACACATTTGCACAAAAGCTGAGTCAACAAATTTGCTGACACATTTTGGAAGGCGTACGATCTAATTATGACAATTTTTCGAAATATTTTACATTGTTTTTTTCCGAGAAATAAATGTTTGCACTTGATAAAAAAAGAAGCTCGCCATCTTCCCTGCATAGCAACAATCACGATAAACAGTCAAGAACCCAGCCGAAGTGTTAATTTTAACAGTACGGTTTCTGCTTATTCTCGACTTTATTTTAAATTAATTTTTTGGGTTATAAGTTAAAGCAGGTGAATATTATAGTTCAGTTTATATCCGCTTTTTTGTAAATTGGTATCCGATCGGCTGGAATGTAACTGCTAACTTGAATTTCAAACTGGGGCCGCGAAAACACATTGCTAAAAAAAAGTAGGATTTAGAGCTCTTTTGGTAATCCTATGTAATAAAAGCTTACATGATACCTAGAGTAATGATTATTAAACCAAATCGTCTTAATCTCTCTTGGCAAAAAAAAGAAATTTAATTAGAGCTTCGAAAACAGGATATATATTAATTCGGCGATGAAAATAATGTATAGAATCCACCTGCTTGTCTTTTAATATATTTTCGTGCGTTGCGTTGAATACATCAAATATACCTCTACACACTACCACTTATTTTCCCTCCTTTTAAGCTGTTTAACAATAAGAAAGAAGATTCTGTTTAAGAGATAATTTCCGATTTCGGAAAGGAAAAATACAACCCGTCAGAGCCAAGGTGTTAAAACAAACACGAAGGGTTGTTTTCAAACTGAAAATAGTTCAAAAGCGGCAACCAATATTACTCTGCTTTTCACAATTCTAACTCGAAAAAGGAATTAAAACGATCTTTTAGTAATACAGAAATTTTCTCCCACTCTAAAAACGCGATTTTGTCCCTTTATGGTCTAATATTTTGCAATTTCTGGTCAATTTAAAGATGACCTAATTTTCACATTGCTTAATTTGTTAATTTTGGAAATCACTTCTTATGAAATTAAAGGTTGTATTTTTTAATTTAAGGGTTTGCATACTTTATCAACAGCTTTCGCTATAATCCCGGTTTTAATTAAAGATACTTTCCGTTGCCGGCCTCAGGACGATCCCTGTGGAACACCCGCTACATAATCAGAGTTGACAGAAAAGATTACCGAAGATAATCAATTTTGAGTCTTCGCTAGTTTGAAAATGATAAAAGCAAGCAAAATAAAGAGTAGTTCAGTGTTTTTTAATGTGAGTCTCGTATAGAAGGCGTTATTTTTCTATACAAAACAAAGGAAGTCAAATAGAAGGCAATATCGTTATCTTTGTAGGTGATATATATTGTTTGTAATGGAAATTGATGTTATGATGGTGACAATAATATAACGATAGTAATAACAGTCATAATATAATAATAGTAATAGTGATGAAATATTCACGATGACTTAATAATATTGAATAATATTATCGATAGAAATAACAATAATAATAATAATAGTAATATAGTGATAAAAATAATGACGATGAGAATATTGATGCTGAATAATATATTAACGATAGAAATAACAATGATAATAATAATAGTAATAGTAATAGTGATAAAAATAATGACGATGACAATGATACTGATCAATAATATAATGATAGCAATAACAATAATAATAGTAATAGTAATAGTGATAAAAATAATGACGATGACAATGATACTGATCAATAATATAATGATAGCAATAACAATGATAATAATAATAGTAATAATGATAAAAATAATGACGATGACAATGATACTGATCAATAATATAATGATAGCAATAACAATGATAATAATAATAGTAATAGTGATAAAAATAATGACGATGAGAATATTGATGCTGAATAATATATTAACGATAGAAATAACAATGATAATAATAATAGTAATAGTGATAAAAATAATGACGATGACAATGATACTGATCAATAATATAATGATAGCAATAACAATGATAATAATAATAGTAATAATGATAAAAATAATGACGATGACAATGATATTGAATAATATAACGATAGCAATAACAATGATAATAATAATAATAGTAATAATAGTAATAATGATAATAATAAATATAATGACGATGATGTTGATGATACTGAATAATATAACGATAGCAATAACAATAATTATAATAAAAGTGATAATGATAATAATAATCACGATGGCAATCAAAAGGATGAATTGATGATACTAAAAACAATAATGCTAATAGTTTTATATTTTTCTCGTGTATCTGTTAAACAAAAATGCTATTGACGATGGTAGTAATAATGACAATGACATATTAGAATTTTCATTTATTATTATTTCATTATCAAAGCCGTAAATAACCATCAAAATAAAAGAGTAAGGTCTTCAATCCTTTTACCGCTCCGACGAAGGGCTAAAGCTCGAAACGCCAGTAAAGTTCCTTAAGTCAACATTTTTTTACTGTGTTACAAATTTCATTATATTGCCTATCTTCAATTATAGATAATATGGTGGGTAAGCCGGTTTAGTCGTTTGAAATCTGTCAATGACATTATTTCAAGTTCTTTTTCAAACCTTTCAAAGTGTATAAGCCACAGCTGTCCATACAACTGTTCTCGTGCACGTTGACAATGTTAAGTTTATTTTCCGTCTTTCTATGATAAATATTCATCAAAGTATCTCTTCTCCCAGTGTTTCCAAGAGGAGTGTTCAATCATCTTCAAGGATGGGGCATTCTTAATTTATATCGTCCTTGAATTTGGTAATATTAGATCAATTTCTCATCACAGAAGTTGAGTTAAAGTGTGTTTAAGGTCGACAAATTTCTCAAAATGTGACAAGCACTTGAGTTTGTCGAGCATTGCCTAGAAACAACGCCAACACGAAAGTTGGAACTACATGTTAATGATACAGGTAACAACTCTTCTTGTGTGAGATAGCAACAGCTTTACCAATACACCTTTGCATGCTGTCATATATAAGCTTAAGGAAGTTCGAACCCGGGGTTCGAACTCGAGTCGTTTGGAAAGAACAGAAAGATATGGGAATCACACGATGGAACAGCAGAATTCTGTCTAATCTAAAATTACAGCTCAAATGAATTAAAGAATATTTTGATTTTTGATTTATCATCTTTTGAAGCAAACGTCCAAAGTGCAAATTTCACCCATCTTGAGTTGAGTGGTGTTTTTTAAAATTTATTTTAATAAATCTTTAATGATAGCTTCTAATTTCAAAAGCTAGTCATATTTTTATCATAATACTCAGTTGTTTCTGTTTTTAACTGTCATTAACCCTTTTGCCACTACTTATATATTTTTTTAATGAAACATTGTTATTAATGCGAATTTTTTTCAACTTGTACCATAACTCAACTTGTGTTTTTCCCCTTTCTATCTCAGACAAAACATATGCTTATGTTTTTCTCTTGTTATCGAACTTCTTTTCTTTACATATATAAAAAATGGTGCAAATCTTTTATCCTTAAGTTATATTCTCTTGTTGTTAAACTTCTTTTCTTTTCATATAGAAATAATGGTGCAAATCTAAAAATATCGTCTGAGTTGATTAAATTTTATGAAGGTTTTTTTCACGATATTTAATAACTTTGAAATGAACAACGAAAATGAATAACAGAAATCGGACACCGCTTTCTTATTATTTCTGTTTGCTAGTTTTTACTAAACACGTTAAAAATCGGTACCGTTTTTCGAGCTGCTGGGTTATTAATATATTCATTTTGTAATTTCAAGAAGAAAGTTTAGTCCAAAATGACATGAATCTTGTTCAACAGCTTTTGTCACAAGTTCTAAAAACCATTAAGTTAAGTTGAGACATGAATCTGAAACTTTCTTCTAATGTTTATATGTCACTAGTTCCAAAAATCATTAAACTATAAGTCTCGCCCCAAGCGAGTTTTCTCTTTCAATATTTCATCGTAAATACAAATGTAGTTCAAGTGTCCCCTTGAAAACTATCGGATATCCGTTGGGCCATCGAAGACTGCGGTACGGCCATTGCAGTATTTTTGAAGTATTTAACACTGGTGCCAGATATAGGAGCTGACCGGTGTACTTGTGTTATATTGAACTGATCAGGAACAACATCGGTAACAGTGGCCGCGCTAGAAAATGGTAAATATGAGAAATAGATCTTTACTAGTGGTAAGCTTTGAGGCATTGACAGGGGGCGTATGGGAAAGGGGAGATGGGCGTTGGAAACCGCAAAACCGCACTGAAACAAATCGACAAAAACCGCACATCACACAATCGCACAAAAAAATTGCCAAAAACCGCAAACGCAAGATTTGTAAAACCGTAGATATAAATGAAAAAAACTGCAAAACTGCAGCAAAAATAACACAAAACGGCCGCATCACCGCAAACCCTTTCACCCCACCCATCGGATATATGAAACACATTTGTCATCCACCATAATAACAATTCAACAGTTTTAAAAAGTAATGTTAAACTTGGTTTATCAACCCTTTGCAACCCTAAATTCATGTTGTAGCTCATATCACATTTTCCTGTTTTAACCTATATTCTTCCTATGCCTATATCATCTCCTTCCAATCAGCAATGGATACCGATTACCCATTTATCCACAAACAATTACCAACAATTCATAACCAAGAACTCATGTTGTAGCATATTTATGAGTGCATATCACATTTTCCTGTTTTAACCTATATTCATCCTATGCCTATATCAACTCCTTCCAATCAGCAATGGATACCGATTACCCATTTATCAACAAACAATTACCAACCCTTTATAACCAAGAATTCACGTTCTAGCTTATATATGAGCTCATTTCACATTTCCCTGTTTAACCTATATTCATCCTACGCCTATATCAACTCCTTTCAATCAGCAATGGATACCGGTTACCCATTTATCCACAAACAATTACCAACAATTCATAACCAAGAACTCATGTTGTAGCATATTTATGAGCGCATATCACATTTTCCTATTTTAACCTATATTCATCCTATGCCTATACCATCTTCTTCCAATCAGAAGACCGATTACCCATTTATCCACAAACAATTACCAACCCTTTATAACCAAGATAACCATGCAAGAATTCATGTTCAGTAGCATAGAGCGCAAACACTTATATAATTAATAAATAAAATCTATTTTTTTACTGTCTAATAGTTCTTATTTATAATTAATATTTTAGACAAGTAAAGCTGTAATGATGTATTGTCTCCTTTGTATTTGCTTTTTCTTAGACTGTTCTGCATGGTTGAGTGATAGCCACTAAATAAGTTAAGTGTTTGCGCTCTATATATATGAACTCATATCCATGCCTATTTTATATCCTCCCAATTGAGTCCGATTACCCATTTATCCACAAATAATTATAATAATGAGAAAAGAGATTGTTATGACCATGTTAAACCCCTAATAAAAAGATACCACACTCCATATAAGCAAATAGAAAAAGGCAAGGCCGTTTATAACGACAAAACTCGAAAAGCGATGGTTAGTTTTCCTTTTTCAATAACATAAAATACCAAGAAATGTCGAAAATTAAATTTTAGAACTAGAAGATACCAAATCGCTGACTTTTACCCCTAAGAGATAGAGCATACCCAAGATTTTTGCCCCTGGATGCTCTCCCAGGTTATAATGATAATTGCGATGTTGATGATAGTGTTGATGATGACAATGATATAATGTGTGGTGGTTGTGTTGACAATGGTAAAAATTAACAAAATACATTTAAAAATACAAAAAAAGTAACGATAATTTATGACTGATGAATGTGATTGTGATGACAATGGAAAATGTTTTCAAAATACATTAAAAACGATAATTAATGTAATAGTAATCGTAAATACAATGATTGTATTGGTGATAATATTGATGATGATATTTAATAATGATGGTAATGGCCGCTGTATTAATGATCGCAATGAAGTCGGAATATCGAGGATGACACTGAAAACAACAAAACTAATATCCAATATAGGGATCAATTTTCTATTTTACAACACTTGTGTGAATTCTCGCGCGCTGATTGGTTAATTTACCGTGATCAATAAGAGGACAGACACACTGTGCTCACGTCATCATGTCACACAACACTCGAGCAGGATTGAGGGAAAGTTTGTTAGCGACAAAGTTTTTTCATAAAAAAGGATTTTAAAAACAAGTTTATGGATAAAGTATCAATGGAAATTACTTTTCTGTAAGTAGAAAATGTTAATAAATGTAACTATGCTGTCATAGAGTTGTTGTCGTTTTAATTTTATGGCTTTTTCAGTCTTTTTGACAAATTTTCACTTACAATCAAATCGGTAGTCTTTTCAACAAAAACGTGCTCAAAATTACATTTTGGATGAACAATACCATTCTTTCAGGACTGATTTGAAAAGCTTAGAATGTTATACAAAGGTTAGACATATCGAGTGTTGTGTAATCTTCTATATGATCAGTTCTTATGCTTTTTTATGCAATTTATTTGAAAGGGTGAAACCTGAACCCAGCTAATCGGCCATGCTTGACGTTCTTGTACATTTTTAACTTCACTTAGCTCTCTAAAGACAAACAGTACACTGTATTTCTGTATAAAAATAGGCTTATTTCTTTTTTTCCGACTGAAAAAAGATCATTTTCGTAAATTGTGAGATTTTCCGTAGCTTCAAGAGAAACCTTTGAGTTCGATGCGTGACAAATTCGTCATTTTTCGTCCGTTAACTTACATTTTATTTTTTGTACATTTATTTTGGTTTGTGTTGTAAAAAACAAATTGCACATGGATTTTTCGTTGTCTGTCCTCTTATTGACACACTCTTGACGTCATAAAATGTTCAAAACTTTGCAGTGAAACCCCTCGCTACGCTCGTGGTTCCACTTGAGTTTTGAACATTTTATGACGTCAAGAGTGTGTCAATAAGAGGACAGACAACTCAAAACCATGTGCAATTTGTTAAATGCATGATGTGTATTAATTATGTATGATCCAAATAGAGACATGATAATTTATCCATTGTATATATAGGTGCAGAAAACTTCTCCCACGAAGTGCAAATCATACGGCGACAGCATGTATTGTTGTCACATTTGATCGTTCTGATGCCATTAGTACCTCTCGAATGTCAAAACGTCAACTATACACTGAAGGACGACGTAGAATTGAACTGATTATATGTAGGGAAATCTATTTCGATTACTATCATCATCATCATCATCATCATCATCCTCATCATCATCAGCAGCATTACCATTGTCACATCTACAACCATGCAGTATTAGTAGTATCATCAACAGCAGCAACATTGAGTTGAGTCAGCCTCTTTTGTTCACTGTGGGTCTTTTATCGTACATATTCACCCAACTAATTAAACAAAGGAACTGATCTTGATACCTAGTTATCAACCTTCAACCCTCGTTGACTGACATCCCATATCCGAGGTAAAGGATATAACTTCTATTTATCTGATCACCATCATCACCATCATCATCAGCAGCAGCAGCATTATCATCATCATCAGTAGCAGCATTATCATCATCATCATCAGCATTATCATCTTCATCAGCATTATCATCAGCATTATCATCATCAGCAGCAGCAGCATTATCATCATCAGCTGCATCAATATCATCAGCAGCAGTAACATTATCATCATCAGCATCAGCAATATCTTCAACAGCAATATCATCATCATCATCATTATTATCATCATCAGCAGCAGCATAATCATCATCAGCAATATCATCATCATCATCATCATCAGCAACATCATCATCATCATCATCAGCATTATTATCATCATCATCATTATTATCATCATCATCAGCAGCAGCATTGTTATCATCATCAGCAACATTATTATCATCATCAGCAGCAGCATTATTATCATCATCATCATCATCATCATCATCATCATCATCATTATTACTTAACCATTATCAAATATAAACATTATCATAAAATCCTCCTGTTTATCCGATCATTGTCGTTGATTAAATCATCATTGTTAACTGATATCATCACCATCATCATGTTTATATTCAATAAATGTTTTGTTTTAGTTTTTGTACCATTATCGATCGAAGATAAACAATGACAACTTTTCTAAAAGTTAGAACCATCGAGAGAGAAAAAGTTATTAAGAAAAAGTAATTGCAATTGCTCAGGAACAGGTGGCTTGAGTGATGCTCTTCAAATACCAATTTTGTACAAAACTAATATCATTTCTTCACTCACATTAATTACTTTCGACATCGGCAAAGAATAAATGAAATTATAACATTTACATTTTAAAATTGAAATATTCTTGCAAGGATAATTGACTCACTTGGTCGGTCATTGTTTTTAATTTTCCCTTGACTTCACACATACTCATATTCATTGAATTTGCTTAACAAAATTCGATGTTCAATAAACCAATTTAGAGAATAAATATTTCAAGAAAAAAAATAATCTGTACTTCGGGAGAAAAGATATTCTGATCAACAAATGCACCATGGGATTCAGAGAATCGTATGAATTTAGAAATAGCAACCTGTAATTTGGGAGTATCGAACAGGAAACATAAGATGCACTATTTGAAGAATGCGTATTTCAAAATTTGAAACATGATTTGAGAGAGTGATGTTTTGATCATACGTTACTAAAAATGCTCCTTATTAAAAACAAATACTGCAAGTTGGGAGAGTTTGATATCTTGGTCAGGAAAATTGGAAATGTTTATGCGTTTCTTCGAAGAAGCATTAAGGTCATAATCGCCTGTGTCTTCAAATTCTTTGTATAGTGGATGCGTTAGCGCTTTTAAAAACTGTAGTTTTTCCCTTACTGGGGCAATCTATTTATATCCTCCATGCAACGTATAAAATAAGCTCATTTTGACAAGATTCTGTGCCAACTGTCAAGCTGGTAAAGTTTACAGTTTAGACAAGCCAAAAAGCAAGAAAGAAAAAATGAAAAAAAAAAAAAACAGAAAAAAAAAAACAAATTAAGGAATGTAAGAAAGCAAATATAACAAAAAAAAGAGAGGAATAAAACCGATAAGAAGAAGAAGAAGAAGAAGACGAAGAAGAAGTAGAAGAAGACGAAGAAGAAGAAGACGAAGAAGAAGAAAAAGAAGACGAAGAAGATACTAGAAAAAGAAGAACAAGAAGAACAAGAACAAGAAGAAAAAGAACAAGAAAAAGAAGATGAAGAAGAAGAAGAACAAGCAGAAGAAGAAAGAGAAGAAGTCAGAATAATAATAAAAATGATAATTCATATAATGAATAGTCTAGAAAATGAAATTGTGCCAAAAGGTCCATGCATGTGGCTTAGTGGTATGACAATAAACCGGTTCTATTTCTAACACATGCAGTTCAAGTACTCATTAAACATAGTTATAGAATCTCTATAATGAGAAAACCCTCCGAGTTGATGAATATTCAAAGACAATAAATGTATAGAAACCAGGGACTGAATAAGACCTGAAGAATGGAATAAAGAGAGGAGTACTGTCAATAAGTAATTTACAGGTGAATGCGTCATGGATAAACTGTAAGGATGGATTAATGGATGAATAAACCGAATTCAAACAAATATAAATAAAAAGAAACCAGAGACTGAAAAATAAATACCTGAATAATTGAATAACGAGATGGGTATGTCAATAAGTTAATATGTATAGTTTAATAAACGAGCAGGAGTGTTTTATCAGGTTTAAAATCCCTTGGGCTTCGCGAAGCCCAAGGGATTTTAAACCTGATAAAACACGTTCTGCGAGTTTATTGAACGGCTTAAAAAACTCATTAGTAATTCATGACCATTTTGTCCAATATCGATGAAACAAAAGAAAACGGAAGGTTGTTTGCATTTGGGAATTGATCTACACTAATAATAGAGGAATGCTAACCAACTTGAATGCTAATGAACTTGATGACATTTCGTTGCATACTTTTTATCGATTGCCTCAGTGGCATAATGGCTTAAAGCTCGGATACAACCAAGCAGAAGATCTCGGTTCGAATCCTGGCATTGGCACTTATGATGATCAATGACTTTTTTTCGCCAAAAATCTAAAAGTAAATTATTTCTAAGTCTGATGTTCACTCGTCAGTAGAGATGGGGGGATGGGGGGAAGGGTAATATCTGAATTATGGACATGAAGCATTATATAATGACACATGTGCCATTATATAATGCTTCATGTTCATTTGCATTCCATTGTTCTTCTATTGTACATCATCATTCCCCTGGGCCGCATTCAAATGCCTCCGCGTTTCAGCCGTAGATTATGCGATATACGATGCTTTCCTCGTGACCAGAGAGGAGCATCGGATTGGACAAAATGGTCATGAATTATTAATGAGTTTTTTAAACATAGATAAACTGTATGGATGGATTAATAACCGAATTCAAAGAAATATAAATAGCTAAATAAATAAACAAATACAAAAAAATAAACGGATAAATGGATAGATTGATGTGAGAAAATGGATGAAAGATGTATGAATGGAGTGATGAATAGATGGATGTGAAGATATATATATATAGATTTCATTCTTTGTATTTAAAATGAGAAATCCCAAAACGTAAGAAATAGATTAACACCGATGCATTAATGGATAGAATAATGCCTTGTTTTTTGTTAGGGGGGGGGGGGGGGGGGGGGGAGCTATTGTTATTCAAATCAAACCAATTGTAATTCAAATCAAGCAAATGGCTCTTAAAATATCTACCCCCCCTCCCCAAATGGTTATGTTCGAAGATCTAGAATGGAGTAGAATAGGATACGAAAAAAGAATCAAGGAATTAATAAAGTAACTACTCAGTACTGAAACACACATAGTATACGCTTTACTTTCGCTAATGTTAAAAAATAAAAAGTTTCTTTGTATATTGCACTTCTATATCTATTGTTATCTTATGTTTTAATACTTTTGAATGACGTCAATACCGCCATTCAAGGACATTCGATCCAGCTGATGTTTTATAAAAATTGTAGGTTAGGGATAGCATATGGCTCTTGGAAAACTCAAAATAGATTATTGAACAACATAGTGACCTTGAAAGGTTTTTGCTTGCTTAGTGTGTTATTAAAAAGATACCAACAGCGCAGGTTATGTATCCAGGATCTTGAGATCGAAGAAAGCTAAATAAGTTGTTATAATCATGATAAAGGGAACTAGCGGGTAAACTAGTATAGGCTGTGTCGATGTTTGATATAAACGATAGGTAATATAATGAAATTTGCAAAACCGTAAAAAATGTTGACTTAATTAACTTTACTGACGTTTCGAGCTTTAGCCCTTCGTCGGAGTACGGTGTTATAATCATTATTATTATTATTATTATTATTATTATTATTATTATTATTATTATTATTATTATTATTATTATTATTATTATTATTATTATTATTATTATTATTATTATTATTATTATTATTATTAAAGGTGGGATGAAATTAAAAGACATGATTTTAGTAATTTAGTGACAAATAAACCAGTATCATGCAGGAGTAGCAAAAGAAAGCGTTCCTTTCCCACTAAATTACAAAAACCAGGGCAACGTTCATGCAGTATAATCACTATGTAATAAACTAAATATATAGCTGATATTGAAAACGGACATTTTAGTAATTTAGTAACCAAGAAATATCAGGAGTAGCAAAAGAAAGCGTTACTTTCCCACTAAATTACAAAAACCAGGGCAACGTTCATGCTGTATAATGACTATGTGATAAACTAAATATATAGCTGATATTGAAAACGGACATTTTAGTAATTTAGTAACCAACAAATATCAGGAGTAGCAAAAGAAAGCGTTCCTTTCCCATTAAATTCCTAATTTCCCACTAAATTACAAAAACCAGGGCAACGTCCATGCAATTAGGTGTATATTTATAATGACTATAATAAACTAAATATAGCTGGTCTCAACAAAGTTTGCTATTTGTCTTTTGCGAACATTCTGGAACTTTTATGTCTCCATCAATGATGCCAGTAGCTACTCGATTAATAATGATAACAATGGATAGATGATGAGAAGCTAGGAAGAAATTATTCAGCACCCGAAGAGCTATTGTCTACTGAATACGTTTTCTATCAATAATGATGATAATGCCGCACAATATATCTATATTTAAGAAATATAAAACGGCGCGCGTGTCTATGTACTGTGATATAAACACGCTGGGAGATGTAGAGCACGAGAGAAGCAAGCTTAGAAACACGAGCGCAGCGAGTGTTTCTCTTGCTTCTTGAGTGCTCTACATCTCCCAGCGTGTTTATATCACAGTACATAGACACAAGCGGCCGTTTCAAAATAATGATAATGCCGCACAATATATCTATACAAAAGTGAGAAAAGTGTATTTCAAAACCTCGAGCACTCTTGAGATGGTCTATAATGATGACGATGATAATGTTGATAACACTATAACTAAAATGTTTATGTTGCAGCCCTACGTAAAACTGTCTACATCACTAGATTCAATTGTCTGAATGACGTTTCTATCAACAATAATGATAATGCCGCACAATATATCTATACAAAAGTGAGAAAAGTGTATTTCAAAACCTCGAGCACTCTTGAGATGGTCTATAATGATGACGATGATAATGTTGATAACACTATAACTAAAATGTTTATGTTGTAGCTCTACGTAAAACTGTCTACATCACTAGATTCAATTGTCTGAATGACGTTTCTATCAACAATAATGATAATGCCGCACAATATATCTATACAAAAGTGAGAAAAGTGTATTTCAAAACCTCCAGCACTCTTGAGAATAATGATGACGATGATAATGCTGCATGATCTATGTTGATCTAATGTGTCTATATGTTGTAGCCCCACGCAAATGTCTACGTTATACAAGATTCAATTGTTACCAAGATGAAACAGCACCGACAAGATGACTTCTTAACAAGTCTTTAAAAAGCTAAACATAGCCCAGCCCTACATTTAACTCGTAAACACAATATATCAGTTAACCGCGGCTAGTCTTTGATCTCGCAAAAACTTTACTATTAAACGGAAGACATAGAACAAAACATTGAAAGATTGTGATATAAAACACTAGAGGGGATGGTTTAAAGTGAGACAGAAGGGGAGGAGAGGATAGGGGAGAGGATAGGGATTATAATGAGTAGGAAAAAAAGGGGAAGTACAGTAAGATCTATTAATATTCCGGGGGGGGAGCAGTGAAGCTATCGTACTCCAGTTGGTCGCCATATTATCATTTGAATTATATCCTTCTAGACAATAGTGAAGACGCTTATTCAAGATGGTCAACATCCAGCGTGGTCGTCCTTGTGGTGTAGAAACATAGAAAGCCGAAACCGCGGGGTTCAATTCCCGCCAAGGGCATATGATATTTTTCTCATGTATCTGTATTTCACTTATACACCGAACGCATTTCAATTCAAGATGGTCACCATATTATAATTTCAATTAAATCGCTATCAAAAATGATACTAACATACCTGGCTTGTAAATAGGTAATGTGAATGACTCTTTCTATGACTTTCAAAATTGATTCAGAACCTTTGGGATGCAATTGGGTTATTCTTGGTCACACGAACAAGCTGCAAAGCTCAGAGCTCTTAAACTCTAGTTGTTACATCTTAAATGCAGCCAGACCCATGCACTTCTAGCTTGCATGGCAATACGTTTTCAAGTCATTATAATTATCAATTGTTCGAGTGCTCTTTAAACTCATTCATTTGTAGCTTCCATGTACTGATTTGCAATAATTTTGCAATAAATCCTAATGTTGTTTTTGGCTTTTCAATGGATGCATAACCTCATGCAGTATTCCAAACAGTTTTGCATTTCTACGGCGAAGTTAGGCAATAAATATAGAACACAGTAACAAAAGGCTCGATCTATTGAAATACATTCGTCAATTGTTTCTTCTATGGTGTCATCTACAGAATAATTATATGAATATGTAAGTTATCCAAAGAATTCACAACTTTCCTTTCCTTCATTAGCACCCACATCCCCTCCCCCTTAGGTCCGTCTTTGCACGATAAAAAACCTGCATTGAAATAGCCTGCCTGGCTCGGAGGTCTGCGGATTTGCAAGCTATAAGTATAATTATAGGAAAGGATAAGACACGCTAGGATTGAAGAGCATGCACAGAATAAATATATATACCTATTTCAAAAATCGTTGTCGCAGCCAAAGCTACAGTCCACACTCTAAAGCCTGCAAAGGATGTCGGTTATATGGACTTAATTTGTGATTCATTGCATGTTTTTTAAATAAATATTTGTATTTTTATCTATACCACAACAACAACTTGTTATGGTCATATAACACAAACACGTACAATCAAAATCAGTGCTATCAATGAATTGATAACAAGAGAAGAAATACCGACATCCTTTGCAGGCTTCAGAGTGTGGACTGTGGCTTTGTTTGCGACAACGATTTTTGAAATAGGTGTATATATATATATATATATATATATATATATATATATATATATATATATATATATATATATATATATATATATATATATATATATATATATATATATATATATATATATATATATATATATATATATATATATATATATATATATCTATCTATAGTGTGGCTTTCAGAAACCATTTGTTTTCAAAGTCTATTTCCTTGTAAATATTACTTAGCAATGAAAATATCCGCGCTAAATATGCGGGCTATATTGTCTGGGAAAGCCCACTTCAGACTAATTGAATTCGAAAATGAATGTATTATTCTTAATTTGAAATTGTGATAGCCAGACAAGCAAAACATATAACAAAAGGATGCTTATGTGTAAGTTGGATTTTATCCTTAAAAAATGGATAGGGGTGCTCGACGGACGATTTTGAAAATGACCCTAAAAGGTACGCATACATTAACTCAGATACTGATTTCAGACCCTAAAAGGTACGACCGCATTTAAATATTGTTCAATATGTATAATCTTAAGTTCGAAAACTGACCCTAAAAGGTACGGTGCCAGTTCGAGACCATAAAAGGTACGCGAGGGTTTCATTTTCGACCCTAAAAGGTCCGTCGAGCACCCCTATCCATTTTCTAAGGTAGTCCCCCCTCCCCCACCCCGGGGTTGGAATCCAGCTAGCAACCAGGAAAAGAGAGAATCAACCATAAAATAATCAGTATAAATAATAATAACAATAATAATAATTACATTTGTATAGCGCAGGTTATCATATAAATGTTCAGCTACACTTTCTAAGTTAGATTCAATTTGCGAGAGCAATAAGAATAAGAATAAAAGCATACTTGTAAAAATGAGAGGGAAACAAATTAGAATTAAAATTAGCGGTACGCTGAATTGATAAACATAATACATCATATGCAAAAAGGCGATACCTTACTTATTAGTATTAGAAGACATCATTATTAGAAAGAGCAAAACGTAATTAGTGATATTCCTAAATTTCAATGTAGTAACATAAAATGATAAAAAGCTATAGCTTTTTTAAATTACAAAAATTTGGCTTAAAATTTGCACTTGGGCCTTTAGAGCTTCACTTTCGCGTTTTTGGTACATTTCAAATGCTGATAACTCTGCAGTGATTCAATATATGACACTATATAGCTACCAAATTACTAATTAGTCGGGCTAGAGGGACTCTAGGTTTACCTTTTACTCAATGTATCTATCTATCTATCTATCTATCTATCTATCTATCTATCTATCTATCTATCTATCTATCTATCTATCTATCTATCTATCTATCTATCTATCTATCTATCTATCTATCTATCTATCTATCTATCTATCTATCTATCTATCTATCTATCTATCTATCTATCTATCTATCTATCTATCTATCTATCTATCTATCTATCTATCTATCTATCTATCTATCTATCTATCTATCTATCTATCTATCTATCTATCTATCTATCTATCTATCTATCTATCTATCTATCTATCTATCTATCTATCTATCTATCTATCTATCTATCTATCTATCTATCTATCTATCTATCTATCTATCTATCTATCTATCAATCTATCTATCTATCTATCTGTCATGTCGCGTATAGGCCCCATGATGCTTTGCGAACGAACACAGGAAGCCCAAAGTAGAATTGTTTAGCCGGCCTGTGTTGATTCTATCACTAGCCCGACTTCACGCTCCTAGAGCGTCTAGTTTATACATGCTCTTTCTTGTAATGGAAAAATATTATTAACGGGGTTCCACTGTGACATAAGGATGCATACTAAAGTGCACGTGGGTTCAAATGTTTGCTTGTTCCCTGCTGATAAAAAAAACTATATCAAAACAACTGCTTTGAAAATGAAAGACACAACATCTTCCACATGGTGAAGTGAACCTTATGTTTTCAATGGGAAGGTGAATTAGCATAAAGAGTTGGTTTCAATGGGCCTTTTGCAACAAAAGGTCACGTGACCCTACCCCTTTTAAATCGAACAGCTGTGTCAAAATGAACATCAGAAATGAAAAGAGCACCTCCATATTAGTAAGATATCAGATTAATATCAGCTCATAAAATGTAACACGAGGGAAATGGCATTTAATTCAAAATTAAATATTATACTAGGATTTAAATGGAATATCTGTTCTGGATGGCAAGCTTTGCCATCCATGCAGTGCATATTTCCCCGTACAAATCCTTATAAAATATTGAATTTTATATTTAATGCTATTTCTCCTATGCTCAACATTATGAGCTAAAACTTTGGATTCTTACTAATATGGAGGTGCTCTTTTCATTTATGATGTTCATTTTGACACAGCTGTTCGATTTAAAAGGGATAGAGTCACGTGACCTGTTGTTGCAAAAGGCTTATTGGAATCAAAGTCAATAGTTATGACACACGATAGCAATAATAGTAATGACATGTGTATTTACATAGGAGAATTACTCAAAGTTTTATATTTTGCCTTCAAAATAATCAGTATAACATTAAACTGTCTTTTGTTGGTATCTCAATGGTATATCCCATATGACACATAAAGGCTTTCTGGTTATAATTAACCGATGTAATTGCAACCATTTAAAAATCGATTTTGTTTTGAAAAGCCCTAATTTGACATTGAAATGGCTTTAGAAATGACATTGATCACTGAATGGTTTCCCATATGGCATTTAAATGGTTTCCTGTAGCAATTAAATGGCTTCTTTATCAAAACAGTACTGACAGTGACGTCATTTAGTAAACAAATTGAAGTCTATATCATATGGTTAACCAGTTACATTCGAATAACTACAAAATCATTCAATATATCTGAGTTTACGTTTAAGATTCGAACTGATCAATCTATTTTCATGACCAGCTCTTTAATTTTGCCGCCAAATGTCCTAAATTGGACATATGGGCTATTTGAAACGTTCTATTTTAAATTGTATTGAATTAAATTAAAGGGTGTTGTTAATATTTAATTTGATCAGTGCGATCTATTCAAATAGATCTTTTTAATTCCTTGCAAAGCACGAGACATGAAAGGATGCGCTTTTCAAAGTATTTTTTAGATTTTCTGAGAGCTTTTGTGGTTTCAATATAGTAAAACTGAACCACATTTCACCTATAAATAAATCATAGACGGGTAATAAAGTAAAATTTGTAACACCGTAAAAAAAAATATTGACTTACTTTACTGACGTTTCGAGCATTAGCCCTTCGTCGGAGTAAAAGGATTATATATAAGTTAGACTTTAATGCCCTAAGCTTTTGGGTCTCAGTATACGCCCCTCATCAGGGAAGGATATGATGTACAGGATTCATTAATCATCTAAAAATAATGGCTATCATGTACAGAATTCATTAATCATCTAAAAATAATGGCTGAAGCAACGTGGCAGTAAAGTGCTGCGCGGGCGTAAATAGAAAAATCAATTTTCTATAAGAAATTATCTCTAAGAAATGTTTCAGTGTCATAATGGCCGTCACCTAATTATCAGAATATATCAAATTGCTGATGTAAGGAAAGCAAGCTATCATAGGATATACATTCTCTTTAACCGTGATAATTGTCAAAGTTTGAAAAAAAAAAAGAGTTCAAATTTATATAAGAAACTATAAGAATTTAATAGAGTACAAACACTAAAAGTGTGCAATACTTTGCACTATTTACCACTAAATAGTGTTGATTAAACAATAGAGAACAATAGAATTAGCATAATTTAGCAGTATTTAGTGGTATTTATGTTGCACACTTTTAATGTTTGTACTCTAATCAGATATAATAAACCAAAACGAGGCCACAAAGCACTCAACTGAATTTTACGTACAATTCCTTAAACATTTTTAATCATCATAACTTTTAAACATCATAAGAGCAGCGTAACTTTGCGTAAATGTCAGTGTATATGAAAGCTCTTCTATATGCAAGTGTTAAAATATGTGTTTACTTGCAAAAGGCATTTTCCGACATTTATGACAAAGGTACTGATTAAACAAGGAAGTCGAAGAAAAAATGAAAAACGTTTTTTAGCAAAAAATAAAAGGAAATAGAAAACGTGTTGTAATTACAAATTGATTGTTTTATATTTCTCAAGAAAAAACTTCCTTTGGTAATTGTTTTTATTACTCTTTTTACTTAAAGATTCTTGCGAGTGGAGTGGAGAATCCCATAGTGTTCTGGAATTCATTATAAACGATGCACTAGTCCGGCATATCCCTTCATCCGGGATACAGCTATTTCAAAAATGGTTGGTGGAGATTTAGTTGCATGTTTCCTATTGCATGCTGTATGGTGCTTACCAAGCTTGAAATATTTTATATTCACGTGTAAAATAGCCTCCTCCACAGGTAACTTACTTGGGCTTCCTTTGGAATAAAAACGAACGAGAAAGACTGGAGAAGAAGGGGAAAATGAGGGTGAGAGGAGGGGTAGAAAAATGGGGCCCATTCGTTGCTTACCAAGCTTGAAATACAGTCAATTCAAAAAACATTGTCGTCAATAGGCTTCAAGTCTACGGGACTAGACCGAAAGGTAGCATGGGTAGCCTCCTCTGCAGGCAACTCTCTTGGGCTTCCTTTGGAATAAAAACTAACGAGAAAGACTGTAGAAGAAGAGAAAAATTAGGGGGAGGTGGAGAGGTAGAGGAATGGGGCCCGTTCTTCCCCGGCCTTAATCCAAAGGAATCCCAAAAATCGAAAGGAATTCCAAACATGCTGCCTGCGGAGGAGGCTAATACGTCCACCTATACCTTAAAGGATATGTCCTAGATTTAATTTGGACCGCAACATTTCAACTCATACTCCAGGTCTTTGATATATAGCGTAAACTGGAATTGCTGCTGCCGGCGCTACTCTCAGTTTCATCAAGCGTTCGTGATGGTGTAGGCTCACATGTATAGCCATTGGGGTTTCACAACTGATGTTCCCGTAATCCAAAAAACTATTGTTTTACCATATTTTGTTCCATTGTTCCCTAAAAATAAGTTCTCTCTGCCAGGTTCTCTATTTGTTTTATTACGACCAACACACTTCATCAACACAAACCCAGAGTCTGCACACTGTTAGATAAAACCGCACAACCACAGGAACCCCAACAAATTGGTGTTGAATGAATGTTGTACATTCTGTGCGTACCAACAGATAACATGTGCGCAGCGTAGACGTTCCTTCAGCTGACTAAATGGCAGGAAGAAAGAAACTTTGTGCGTACCGAAATATTCCATGTGTCAGTGCAATTAAATTTATACGAGTTTGTGCTGTACGACCATAACAAGTTGTTGCAGTAATAGACAAAGAAATATTTCTTTAAAAAACTTGTAAAAATCATCCATTTGTGTTCACATTACCGACATTCTTTGCAGGCTTCAGAGTGTTGACCGTAGATTTCGCTGCGAAAACATTTTTGAAGCAGGTGTATACATTTATAGCACAGGGACCCCGATTCAAACAACAACTGCAAGGGAGACTTATGTTTATAAGATATATATATATTTCTTTAATAAAAAATATGTACAAACTTTTAACATATGATAGTAGAGTACAAAAACTAAAAGTGTGCAATACTTTGTACTATTTACCACTAAATAGTGTTGATTAAACAATAAAGAACAATAGAATTAGCATAATTTAGCAGTATTTAGTGGTAATTATGTTGCACACTTTTAGTGTTTACCGCACCAAGAAACAATTTATGTGCGCCTGCACGAATCCAACTTTGGTGGATGAAGGCGAACGGATCCAACATTGTTGCGATACTATATTATATATTATATTTATACATATCATTCTATATAATATTTTATTTATATATTTATATTTAATTCATTTAAATTCTTTTTTTTATTTTTTATCTTTTTTTAGATAAAGTCGTTATTAGTGTACGGTATGTTGAGCACGAGAACAATATAGAAATGTTGATTGATGTCATCAACATCATCTAACATCATCCAACATCGTCCCACAGGGAGTTCAAACTGTTCTGATTGTACCAACATTTTGTGTCCGTTTAAATAGGGCTTTACAAGACGCGTCTTATTGTTTCCAAATCTTCAAAATTTATAACAGATTTAGCTAGTTCACTGTCGTAAATCAAATTTGAAACTTTAAGCTCTATATTCAAGTTTGTATATCACCTGGAGCGTTTAATAAATACGAAGCGAGAGCTAAGTGAATTTCGCTTTGATTCCAATCACTCTCTTTGTCATGCTTTCAGTTCGCTACTTTGTCGATTTCTTTTTGTCTGATCTTTGTCGCCTAGACATGATTCAAAAACGAAAGCTTTTGGTGCAGCTGATCCGGTAGTTTTCATCATCATAATTGTCCCAGTATTCAACTCCATTCACCCGGTAGCATAACGCAAATTCAATGTCACACTTATCTTCAAACAACCAGGAGAATGTGGGGATACGAAAAGTGAATTTGTCGGCCGATTTGTCGGCAGAAGAAGACACATAGTCGGCCCAAATATCCCGATATGTTTCCCATCCATTCATTGTGTATCTGACAGTAACCTTCTTGTTGAAAGCGATGTTTTTGACGCGGATGAGTCCAAGTACAGCAAACTGCGAACATAGTATATTTTCAAGACAAACCATATTTTTGATGGCTCGTTTGACTATTGTCATTATATTCTTCTCCAGTGCAAACAGGCAGCGAGTATTGTTAAAGACCAATGGCTTGAGAGCCTTTGCTGTGTGAGTATACGGCACCAAAAATAAATTCTCTGCGCTGTTGTTCGGCGTAATAATTTTGATTGTCTTAAATTCGACCCCGCTTTTCGGATGTGTATCTGCGAACCGAACTTGCTTTCGTCTGAATTTTCTTCTCTCCAAATGAGGACTATAATGAATCACTGAAGCCATTTTAGTCCAGCACAATCACTGCTTTAGATAGCAAGCTAGAGAAGGTTGCCTGACAACTGTCACTGACCCAGCGAGATTATTATTTTATAAGACTATTACCCCGGCGTGCACTAAAGCACGTCTGTTGGAACAATGAACCAATCAGCATTGAGCGGTGTTGACTTGAAGATTGTCACGCTATTCAACTCGCACGAGACGTCACGTGAGTGAGTGATTAATTCAAAACCAGACAAAAAATCTCTTACTTGAAATGCAAACATGATAATTTCAGTGTTAATTTAAGTGCAGTTTTCCATGTCAGAGAGATAATATTTTCGTTATCGTTTGCACCGAAGGAGAAAAATATTGGAAAACTTGAGCAGAAAAAGAACTGGTATTAAACTTGCACGAGATTGAACTGGATGTTTCGTACTACATTCATGATATTTCGTGACATGAGGTGAAAGCTCACAATAGTACACATAATAGTTTCTTCTGTCAGGGGGGGGCTGAGCTACCAATACCCTTTTCTAAAAAAAGAATGCTCATGATTGGCTGATTTCTTTTAATGGTTCATGCACACAAAAACATCCGATAAAATAAAATTCGTCTTAGAGATAAGCATGAGTTTAAACATATCAAATTATGCCTCTATTATCTTGCACACAAAAAATGTTTTATATAAATGTCACAAAGCGAGGCAAAATTACAATATTCATATTTATAATTTAAATTTTTTAAATTTATATCGTTTATAATTAATATTTTAAAATCTATTAATAAAAAAATCCTATGATTTTTTATTTGTGACAGCTATGTTGCGTTACTTATAATTTTATTTTTTTTCTTATTTGTATTCTACAATCCAACCATTTATTGATTGTTCGTCGAGGTTATTGCAATAAAGCTACGCTTAATTCTAATTTCCATTTTGGAAACAAAATACCGGCACAAATCAAAATAGTTTTTTACTTGGTGCCAGAAAAACTCACAACTGACGTATGAATCAATTTGCCTTATTCTCGCCTCTATCTAGATCTATGCATCATTCAGAACTTACTAAAACCGAATAAATTCATCCTAGAAATAGAATAATAAGGGACTTAAAACTAGTGTTGTAGTGTTTTCTGTGAGGTTCACACACCACTAAAGAAGCGGCACCAAGTGTGTTTATATGTAAAAAAGCATTCTCCCCTTGAAGGGGTATCATACATTTTAGATATCTTCACACGTACTCTGTACTCGTCGTGTTACGTCGTAGTTTTCAACTCAATTCTATAATTCTTTTCAAAGTTATTATCCCAGAATTCCTCCCCAGCCGCTTGGTAACAAACAGCTAGCTCAACAGCAGAAAGTTCTTTTTTTTTTAGCAGGAAGATCGTAAACACAAAGACGTCTGTGCACTCGTCTGCTAACGAAAAGCCGAAATCAGCTTGTGTGTCTTTGTAGGTTTTCCATTCGTCTTGAGTGTAACGTATTGTCACAATTTTCTCGTACGATAGGTTCACCACTCTCACATAGCCTGAGATAATCGTCGAACTGCACCGAAGATTTTCCAGTTTCACGAACCCAGAGATTGAACGTTGGGAAGGAAGAATGACTTGATACGAAGTATTGAAGCCATTTTTAGCTTTATTGTGGGCATGATTTTGTTTTTTGATGTCTGTGCGCAAATCTTCGCTGCTGCTGTTTGGAGTGATGGTTTTGACAGCGACTAAAGAGTGTCCAATGCTGTCCGCAAAGTGTACGGATTTTCTACCAGCAGAAAGCGTGAACATGGCGCTGTACGAGACAGGAGCAGCATTAGTCCTTATAACACTTCGCAGTCATCGCAGTAAAGCTTTATACTAGAAGCTATTCCTTTAAGAACAAAATGACATGTTAACTGAGTTGCATGGATCAAAGTAATGCACGGTGCATGCTAGCTGGACTTCGACCGCGTGCTCGTTCAGGGGGAGGACACTTCGCAAAAAGTTAAATCAATGAAATTTTTTAGCAGAACAAAACGATATTTATTGTGTATTTGTTTGTGAGATATTTATTAGCCTTCTAGAACATTCCTCTCCAACCGCTTTTTGTTATTTTGCAATTTTGTATTTTCATCATTGTTTATAGAATCTTTTTTTGACATCACACACTGGCGGCTCGAGCTCGTCAAACTGGCCGTCGTGCACATGTTTTGATGAAAAAAAATACCTAAAACGACGATTTGCATGTTGCTCAAAAATCATACTCAAATGTAATAACAAAAGCATTATCTGTCACGCTCACGGAAAAAGAAAGAAAAATTTGTGAACACACCATCTTCGTGACAAGCGATTAGCAATGGAGGAAAAAAGCTTCGCAAATCACAACAAAATGTCATCAGATGTTTGCTGGACAACAAGATCAGTTAGGTCACATTCATAATCCAAATTCAAGAAGTTTGTATTGTGTGAAAAGTGCAGTGAATGGTTGCAAATTTACTCGAATGTGCCTTGTACGACTGAATTTCAATATGGCGATCAACATGACAAAAAGGACTGATGCAGCTTCGTGACTGACTTAATAACTGTGTAAAACTGCTTTTGACATTTGAGATATCAATAAATGTATTTGAAAATGAAGTGAAATACCTAAAACTTACTGTCTAGATGTTCAAAATTTAATTTAATACGAAAACGACGAAATAATCCGTTATTTTTTACACTGACTTTGCCGATAGTTTCATAAAAAGTTTGAAGGCTAGCTAAATCGGCCAGCTTGTCAGTTTACACGCCATCAAAATAGGTAAAAAAAAAAACAGTTTAGAAAAAACCCTTAAATTGGAAAATTTAAAATTACTAAATGGACCCTAAAAGGTACGCACAGGAAATATTTTAACCCTAAAAGGTACGCCGATCACCCCTACCACTTGGATAAAGGGAGACCCCCCCCCCCGGGCGCTTTTCACATTCATAACAAAATGTGCTCTCCCACAAACAACAAAATCGTGTTAATGAAAACTTTTTAAAAGCCTTCTATGCAAGTAAACCCTTCTTTGTTTTTGTTTTTAGTTGACAGATAAAATTTATGGAGAAAAAATGGTTTTTGTAGTGTAAAACAAAATGGCGTCCGGTACGGTTCCGTTCATGGGAGTATTACAACTATATATAGTAAATTCTAAGTTTAACAAAACAACAGCACTTGAAATAACGATACTATTACAAAATGAATTCATGTTTAGTTATATCTAAGTTATTAATTATTTCAAAATCAGTATTTTGCAACAAAGCAAAGTCTACAAGATCGAACGAGGGAGCGTGTCCACTTATTTCAGTGAATGACGACGTTCTACTCCATATCGTAGCTTTTAGGATAAAGTACAAATTTTCCATCAACAGAAAAGATTTAAAACATAAAAGTTTCTGTTTTTCACAGAAATATTGTTAAAATTGAACTGAGGTTAGTCAAGCTATATATATGTTTGCTTGGTAGATACAATGCTTTAGGGCATACACTGATATATAATCACTGCTAATGATGTGAAAGGACATGGCAATATTGACGTTATAAACAGTACGATGAAAGAAAAGTTCCAGCTTAAATTGATGATTACATTACTTAGAATATTTCATTAAAAAAGGCTGAATTCATTGTAAAACACAAGCAAAAGTCACAAGTTTGAGCGAGCAAAACATCCGACGCCATCTAGCAAGTTACGCCCAAAGAAACGAACTTTTCATTAAGTCAAAATCAAAGCAACAAAATGTGTTTCTGCTAATTCCTACAATCAAAATAATGATATTTATAACATAATCTGAATAATCTGAATGAAAACATAATGAAATACCTTTGTGTTCAAGACAAAGGGGCAAAATAGAAAATCAAGTCAAGCAAAGACACCAATATATGGATGCAAGGACAGAAGAGAGCAGACTACTGGTGGAAATATATATTATTAAGAAGATAAGAGTGATTTTCGCTCGGCTGTGCAACTGGTAAAAAACTACCAAATAGTCAATTTACTCAGCAAACTATTGTGTTACTTGTTGGTAGTAATGTTAGTAAGAAGACTAGTACAACATCAACACACTATTGTGTACTTGTTGGTAGTAATGTTAGTAAGAAGACTAGTATAACATGAACAAACTATTGTGTACTTGTTGGTAGTATTGTTAGTAAGAAGACTAGTACAACATTAACAAACTATTGTGTACTTGTTGGTGGTAATGTTAGTACTAAAGACTAGTACAACATTAACAAACTATTGTGTACTAATGTTGGTGGTAATGTTAGTACTAAAGACTAGTACAACATTAACAAACTATTGTGTACTTGTTGGTAGTAATGTTAGTATTAAAGAAGACTAGTACAACATTAACAAACTATTGTGTACTTGTTGGTGGTAATGTTAGTACTAAAGACTAGTACAACATTAACAAACTATTGTGTACAATTGTTGGTGGTAATGTTAGTACTAAAGACTAGTACAACATCAACACACTATTGTGTACTTGTTGGTAGTAATGTTAGTAAGAAGACTAGTATAACATGAACAAACTATTGTGTACTTGTTGGTAGTATTGTTAGTAAGAAGACTAGTACAACATTAACAAACTATTGTGTACTTGTTGGTGGTAATGTTAGTACTAAAGACTAGTACAACATTAACAAACTATTGTGTACTAATGTTGGTGGTAATGTTAGTACTAAAGACTAGTACAACATTAACAAACTATTGTGTACTTGTTGGTAGTAATGTTAGTATTAAAGAAGACTAGTACAACATTAACAAACTATTGTGTACTTGTTGGTGGTAATGTTAGTACTAAAGACTAGTACAACATTAACAAACTATTGTGTACTTGTTGGTAGTAATGTTAGTAAGAAGACTAGTACAACATCAACACACTATTGTGTACTTGTTGGTAGTAATGTTAGTAAGAAGACTAGTACAACATTAACAAACTATTGTGTACAATTGTTGGTGGTAATGTTAGTACTAAAGACTAGTACAACATTAACAAACTATTGTGTACTTGTTGGTGGTAATGTTAGTACTAAAGACTAGTACAACATTAACAAACTATTGTGTACTTGTTGGTAGTAATGTTAGTATTAAAGAAGACTAGTACAACATTAACAAACTATTGTGTACAATTGTTGGTGGTAATGTTAGTACTAAAGACTAGTACAACATCAACACACTATTGTGTACTTGTTGGTAGTAATGTTAGTAAGAAGACTAGTACAACATTAACAAACTATTGTGTACAATTGTTGGTGGTAATGTTAGTACTAAAGACTAGTACAACATTAACAAACTATTGTGTACTTGTTGGTAGTAATGTTAGTACTAAAGACTAGTACAACATTAACAAACTATTGTGTACTTGTTGGTAGTAATGTTAGTATTAAAGAAGACTAGTACAACATTAACAAACTATTGTGTACAATTGTTGGTGGTAATGTTAGTACTAAAGACTAGTACAACATTAACAAACTATTGTGTACTTGTTGGTTGTAATGTTAGTAAGAAGACTAGTATAACATGAACAAACTATTGTGTACTTGTTGGTAGTATTGTTAGTAAGAAGACTTGTACAACATCAATAAACTATTGTGTACTTGTTGGTAGTATTGTTAGTAAGAAGACTAGTACAACATGAACAAACTATTGTGTTCTTGTTGGTTGTAATGTTAGTAAGAAGACTTGTGTACTTGTTGGTTGTAATGTTAGTACTAAAGACTAGTACAACATTAACAAACTATTGTGTACTTGTTGGTAGTAATGTTAGTACTAAAGACTAGTACAACATTAACAAACTATTGTGTACTTGTTGGTGGTAATGTTAGTAAGAAGACTAGTACAACATTAACACACTATTGTGTACTTGTTGGTAGTAATGTTAGTAAGAAGACTAGTACAACATTAACAAACTATTGTGTACTTGTTGGTGGTAATGTTAGTAAGAAGACTAGTACAACATTAACAATCTATTGTGTACTTGTTGGTGGTAATGTTAGTAAGAAGACTAGTACAACATCAACAAACTATTGTGTACTTGTTGGTAGTAATGTTAGTAAGAAGACTGGTACAACATTAACAAACTATTGTGTACTTGTTGGTAGTAATGTTAGTAAGAAGACTAGTATTTAATAATAACATTAACAACTGACTATTGTGTACTTTTTGGTAGTAATGTTAGTGAGAAGACTTGTACAACATCAATAAACTATTGTGTACTTGTTGGTGGTAATGTTAGTAAGAAGACTAGTACAACATTAACAAACTATTGTGTACTTGTTGGTAGTAATGTTAGTGAGAAGACTATAGTACACCATTAACAAACTATTGTGTACTTGTTGGTAGTAATGTTAGTATTAAAGAAGACTAGTACAACATTAACAAACTATTGTGTACAATTCTTGGTGGTAAAGTTGGTAAGAACACATCCTCAAGATCATCAAACTTGTTTTAAAAATTATGGCAGTATAACATAAGGGAAGGACCAATTCTTTACTTTCACATTAACCATAATGCCCTCTGTTCTTTGGAGGGTACCTATTGTAATTCAAATCAAGTCAATTGCAAATTGATCCAATAGCTACCCCCAACATTGAAGGCATTATGGTTATGTGAAAGTAGAGAATAAAATTTGCTGTCCAATTTTGATCTTAATTTCAAAGTTTAGATTCAAATCTAATGTTGCTCTTCATAACAATAAAAGGTTTTCTCATTGTTCTTTTGGATCATTCTTTGTTGGTGTTTGGGATTAGCATTTTTTGTGCTCCTAGTACCTATTTAAATGGTACTACTTATTTCTTTATGACGGCCCACTGGAAAAACTGATACATTTACAAACTTTGTAAAATTCCTGTAAATAAAAATTTACATGGTATTTTCATAGTATGTAAATTAATTTACATTGTCTGTAAATTAATTTACAGGGTATTTTTATAGTCTTAGTTTTGTGTAACTTAGCCAGTCTGTAAATACTCTGCAATTAAAAACGACTAAACTATGTAAATTTATTCATACGATTTCCTCTTTCTGTAAATATCTGTGAAATGGTAAATCTGTAAATATACTGTAAATTTTGAAGCACCAAGTCTGTAAAAACTATGTAAATACTTAAAGGAAAGTTTGTAAAAAATATTGTAAATTGAAAAAGTAGAGCTTGAAGGGCCCGAAAAGTGTCTGTAAAAATCCTGTAAATTGACATGGCGAAGTCTGTAAAAACTCTGTAAATACTTAAAGAAAATTCTGTAAAAATCCTGTAAATGCAAAAAGTAGGGCCCGAAAAGTGTCTGTAAAAATCCTGTAAATTAACATGGCGAAGTCTTTAAAAACTCTGTAAATAATCAAAGAAAATTCTGTAAAAATCCTGTAAATGCAAAAAGGAGGGCCCGAAAAGTGTCTGTAAAAATCCTGTAAATTAACATGGCGAAGTCTTTAAAAACTCTGTAAATAATCAAAGAAAATTCTGTAAAAATCCTGTAAATGCAAAAAGGAGGGCCCGAAAAGTGTCTGTAAAAATCCTGTAAATTAACATGGCGAAGTCTTTAAAAACTCTGTAAACACACAAAGAAAATTCTGTAAAAATCCTGTAAATGCAAAAAGGAGGGCCCAAAAAGTGTATGTAAAAATCCTGTACATTAACAGGGCTAAGTCTGTAAAAACTCTGTAAACACTCAAAGAAAATTATGTAACTGTAAAAATCTTGTAAATGCAAAAATGTAAAAACTCTGGTGAAATACTTAAGGAGGCTCGAAATGGTTTCTGTATATATCTATATACCTACTTTATATTGCATATTATGCAGCATTATTGTGAAGCTATACAGTTAACCAATATATCATTTTAAAGCTTATGGATCTAGGATATCATTTTTGTTTTAATTATTGCGTTTGACGTTGTCATGACAACAGCAGGCCGCTGCAAAAAGGACCTGAAATTCCTTTATTAAAGCTGATATCTCCAAATCCTTTAGGTGAAAGTTTTTTTAAACTTGTACATGTCTAGTTCCCTACCTGGTCTTGCAACTGAGGAAAAATAAAAAAAATCTGTAATGCGAAACCTTTAAAATATTAAAAAAATGATTTTTTCTAGATATAAATGGTTTTTCATTACAGATTTTTCTTAAAAAAGACCTACTAAATCTAAACATTAATTGGAACAAAATGCCAAAAAATAAAACAAAATTACCATTTCATTGTGTTGTTATTAATAGAAATACATTTTGTACGCGTCAGAGGGGTCTTGTAAAATTGGCGATAGTGCGCGATAGTGCGAAAACTATGTGAATATCATGTAAATGCAAAAAGGAGGGCCCGAAAAGTATCCGTAGAAATCCTCTAAATTCAAAAAGGAAAACATCTGCAACTGTTTACAGGACGAATTTTGTGGAAGGAAGAAAATAAAAAAATTGTCCAAATTTCGTCTGCATGGTGTCGTTTGCCTTGCTTTAGCATATGGCACCATGCACAAGTTTACTACTATTCGTCACTATTCGCGACTATTCGGTCATTATTCGGGTTTTACATTATTCAGGATATACCAGATAATACTGTATACACATTTTTATCATCTTAAATAAATTCAACATTTTGTGTTTATTGAAAGGATCTGTCATTGGGGTGGTCGCTTACGAGAGAGGAAAAACAATGAAAAAGTCAAAAACTTGAACCCTAAAGGTGGTCGCGGTCGCTTACGAGAGTGGTCGCTTACGGGAGAGTTTTTTTACAGAGTTTATATTGGAAACAAAACGGGAAATTGAAAGAGTGGTCGCTTATGGGAGATCGTCGCTTACGAGTGGTCGTTAGGAGAGAGTCAACTGTACTTGAGTTAAGAAATCCATTTTAATTATCGGTGCGTGATTGGTTAATAGAAGCGCGTGCGATTTCTTTTCAAATGTAATCATTTAAACAACCTTTCATTTTTCTTCAAATCAAGACTGCGGAATTCGTAGAAAATCTCTACAGTTGTGCTCTTCATGTTTGTTTTTCTCTTAATTCTATAAAGTGCGTATCAAGACATTTTAATCACTAACCCTGAATCATAAATCGAGATTGGTTTTTCGTCGCTAGTGGTAACGAGGGAACCGCTGGCCCACAATACCGAATGTTCTGAGTTTGACATTGTCGCCATTTTATAATAATGAAGGCAAACAGGACAAATTATACGTTAAGAATTGGTAGAAGAAATGAAGCTATTCGAAGGTATATATATGTTTGATTCATTCAGCTAAAAATTAATCGCCACATTCAAGTACATTGGTTTTCGTTCTTGCATTCCAGGCTAAAGGAGAGGATAAAATCAACAAACAAATCGACAAGGATCAAAGTCAAAGAGTTGAGAGAGATTATTTTGACTGAAGACCGATCACTCTCAGTAACAGAATGTGGGCTAATTGTAAGGAAAGCCTTCCCAAGTGTTGAACGGAGAAAAGTACACTCTAATTGGTATTATTATGGGGTCGACTTCAGGGAAATTAAAGTCCCAAATGCCTCAAATGAAGATACACACAATCTAACAGTCAACAAAGCAGAAAAGAAGATCACACAATCAATCCAAGATGAAGGGAAACTACACCACATTCCTTGTCTGAATATTTGTTTGGAATCATTGACACCCATTGAGAAATGCTCGTCAATCGGCGAAGGGACATTTGGAATGTGTGTTGCTGGTACATATCAGAATATCCCAGTAGCAATAAAAGTGTTGAAAGGGAAAGTGACAGCTAACATAGTTCACAAGGAAGCCAATTTCCTTCTTAAAATCCCTAGCCACCCAAATATTCCAATATTGATAGGGGTACAGACATTGACACGCCCATACTTTCTGTTAACAAGGTTGTGTTTAAGCAATGGCAAACCTAAAACTTATTCAAGCTATCTACATAGCTTGAATACACAGAATGTCCAATTGAAGGAATGCATGCATCTTCTATATGAAATTGCTTCAGCAATTCATCATGTTCACCTTCAAAAAATTATTCACAATGACATAAAAGGAAATAATATTGTGATTGAGGACAATAAAGGAATTCACCATGCAATGCTTGTCGATTTTGGGAAAGCAAAATATATTCAAGATATTAAAAGTAAGTATAAATATATATAATAATAGTATTTAATATTTATATTGCGCATGTTCTATGAAATGATTAATGATTAATCACATGCGCATAACTTACAAATTAATCTAAATACAAGTAATTAATAATTATAATTTTAAGTATAGGGCTGATATGACAAAACATAGGTACTTGATAAATGAGTCTAGCACTAGCGTTCATTACTTGTTTCTTTACTTGACACTCAGAAATTCTATACAGCAATATGTTACAGTAGTCCAAACGATATTTTTGATATTTTTCAAAATAAGACAGACACTCTGAGATCTGTATGAGGATTTAAAACATCAAGCCGCAGGCAAGATGTTTTAAACCTCATACAGATAGCATGCGAACATTGTATATTAATTATGCAATTTCAATATTAACTGTACAGCATATTGTACTAAAAACTTCAAGGTAAAATGTTATTTTTTCAGAGAAAAAGTTAAAGTTGTATGCAAATCAGGACAAACCTCTTGCTCATATACAGATTTGGTCATGGCTATGATTTTCCTGAAACAAGAATTTGTAATCTAATATGTTCAGTTTAACCTTTTGTTTTCATTCATGACAATATGGCTTTAAGTCATAACCCCCAGGGGTTAAAAGTACCAGGGATGCTTGTCGGAAAGTTTGAAAAATACCCCTTAAACATACCGGAAGTCTTTGAAAAAGGGCGTGGTTGGATGAATTTTACCCCCTAAGAGATACCAGAAAATGCTAATTTTCAAACATTTTCTCCTATGTCGACACCCTAAGAGATACCAGAAAATGCTAATTTTCAAAATTTTGCATTTGACACCCTACAAAAGATAATGTGAATTGTGTTTCAGGATCTTTAATCATTTTTTTTTTTTTGAAGGTTCTCAATTGAAATATCTAACAGAAAAAGAAAAGGAAACATACAGAAGAACATACCCCCACATTGCTCCAGAAGTTGTCAATGGTGGACCTCAAAGTTACAAAAGCGACACTTACTCATATGGATATGTGTTCTGTAATACACTCAAATATTTAAGGCAGTATCTTCATAAACTCGGAGATAGCAAGGAAAAAGTCCTTGGCTTGGGGAAAAAGCTAACAAGACCACAGCAGATGAGTCGAATCTCTCTTCAATTCACTTTAAATACACTTAAATGTTTAAGATAGCTATTTAAAATAAATTATTTAAGAGTGGTTTCCATAAATTCGTGAAACAGATATTAGACTAGAGTGAAGTCCTAATACACCTTAGTAGTCTCTAATTCCATTGTTTTCTTTTGTGTCTATTTGACTATTACACCTTAACTATTAGATTTTATTTCATGGGTTTAATGTTTTCACTCTAACATTACCATAACAGTTTCTAAATCCATTGTTTCTATTACACCTTGACTATTAGATTTTGTTTCACAGGTTTAATGTTTTCATTATTTTGTATCTATAACTAAGACCTTATTCAGAATGAACGCCAAGATGGTTAAGTTTATATTGTAATGTAAATTAGCCATGCAGTCTTCTTGGTGGCAAGCATGAAAAGAAACAGCAAATTTATTATTATATATTATTTAAAAACTAACGGCCAAAACCACTTCATTTGAAGAGATTCATTCATTTGATAAGTATAGACTACTCAGCTTGGGCAATGTTTGTTTTATATATCTTCTCAAACGTTGATGTAAAACAAAGAATTTTATTCCCAAGGGGTCTGAAATGGGACAAACATTGCCCAAGCTGAGTAGGTCTATTGAATATGCACTTGTAAAGAAATTATAAATTTCTGTCAAAATCTGCTAAAATATCCAAATTTTAATTTGCTTGTCCCCTGGAAGACCCCATGGCTAATTTGCATTACAATATGAAAACCATCAAGGTAGTGATATTGAATAAGCCCTGCAGTTAATAGGGTTTGATGCTGGGATCATTGTGCCTTTTTTTTTGCTGAACAAGCATCACATTATAATGAATGATACTATCATTTCATTTTATTTATTTTTATTTTACAGATTTAGTACACACTATATATATAGCCGTACATGGCTAACAATAGGACACAAAGTCCCCTACAAGGTTAATCGGCCAAACCCAACCCCAATAAGAAGAATATCCAACCCCAATATAGTCCTATAAGAAAAACACTAATGATAATTATAATAGTAATTATGAATAGTAATTATAAGTAGTAATTAAATATTGAAAATTAAAGTATATTTATAAGATGTATGTACAAATTAGCACTGGCACTTAGTATAAGTGTTAGTCCTGCGACATTTAGGGCAGATAAGTTTATACGTTCTAATATTATCTTGGTCAAAAACATTATTTAACCTTAAAAAGAGAAAGGTCTTAAGTCTGTTTTTAAAAGTAGAAAGAGAATTGCTTAACTTAATATCGTTAGGTAAGGCATTCCACATATTAACGATGCAAATAAAGTATGAATCTCGAAAGCTAGATGTTTTCGGGATACAAGTTTGCTTAAAATAAAGCCCTGGGGAAGAACGTCTAGTCTTGCCTTCCAACTGACATGTATGTTCATGCATGTTCTATTACATAACCTTACCAAAAGACTGTATAACAAACTTCAGTAAAACCAGAATTAACAAAAAAACAGTTATGATTTATTGTTTTCCTATTAATTATTATTAATACGTACAATATGAATGTCGTAGCAAAAGTTTTATTTTCTAAAAACCACTGAATACAAGAGAACATACATCAGATTTCATGACTGCAACAGTACAGATCACAACAAAGATGTAAAACCTGTCCAGGTGGCAATGTCAAATAATTAAAATGCTGAGGGCAGAGTTCAGCCACAGCCAAAAAGTGCTGTTCATTTTGCAGCACATACAGAATCTACTTTAATGCTAGAAACAGTGTTTTTTTTGGTAAAAATTCCACAATTTGTATCAAATAGTGTTTGAAACACTATTACAACAACATCGATAATTTGATAATTGTTGTGATAAAATTTAGAAATGAACCTGCAGTTGTAGAGTACAAACACTAACATTACTGTATGCTTATTCTACTCAATTTATTGTTCAACTAACACCCATAGTTTTCTTTAGACCATACCTTTCATATTCACTTGGCTGATTTTTAGTCTTAACTTAAACCTATATACTTGGTTTTGGGACCAGTGATAATGCAAAGCAGGAAGTTTAGATAAATGTCAATGTCAGCTTGATTGGCGTTACCATGACAACGATAAACAAATATGGCCAAAAGTTTTTTTGTCGAATAACTCTAAAACAAGTTTTAGTAATTTGCAGAAATATTCTGAAGTCGTAATTTTCATGTTTTAGAGTTGTTTATTCGACAAAAAACAATTTTGGCCATATTTGTTTATCGTTGCCAAGGTAACGCCAATTAAGCTGAAATTGACATTTATCTAACATTTCATTTTAGCATTATCACTGGTCCAAAAACCAAGTATTTAGGTGTAAGTTAAGACTAAAAATCAGCCAAATGAATATGAAAGGTATGGTCTAAAGAAAACTACAGGGAGCCACCTTAACATTAAAAAGTGAAAGATGTTGCATGATTTTCAATCATTAATATTATAACGTCATTATTAAAGCATATATGTGTATGAAAAGCCAAAACGCCTAATAAACAGTTTCAAGCTTCAAGTTCAAGTCCTAATTTTCTTTGTCTTCTACTTTCTATTTGTTTTTGCCATTTTTTAAAAAAGTTTAGGTATATACATGTATACACCTGTTTTCAAAAATGTAGTCCTACATGTATTTGAAAATAGTAAAAAGAAATTGGTAAATAGTGAAATAGGAATTAATTAGCAAGCTTATTCTAAAGAATTGGTTCAGCAATTATCTGATTTGACTTGCAATTTCCTCATTTGCCCTCATGCAGAGAAGTTTCAGTCTAATATTATTCAATATTTAGTTTCACGTAGTAGAGCAGTTTATTCCTGACTGGAAATAAAAACATCACACGTCTGCTGAATAGTTCCTAATTCACTATTTGCAAAATGCTTTCTACTGAAGACAGGTGTAAATATTATATACATGTATAGAGTGTATGCTATATATCTGTGAAATAAAACTTGATATACATTGTCTAATGTCACTATTTTGTACAAATTAGTGGTGGAGTGGAACAGTGTAAGGAACAATAGTCACAAAATTAGCTGCCTTCATGTTTCTTTGTATGATTTCATGCCTGAGTAAAATCTTAGTAATACTTTTAGGTGATACATAGCTAGTAATTATTTCACGGATATATGGCATGTACTCTAATATACAATACCAATACAAAAAAAAGGTTTTTACAAATGCAAATGTATTGGTAACATGATGAGTACAATTACTTCAAACAATGGGATAAAACTAAATGTCAGTAATTCCAGTTCCTCCAAATACTCTCTGAGTAAGTGCTAACCCAACAACACATCTGAAGTGGATCTCATCTTCATTGTTCGTACATAGGGTCCAGACATTCCTTCTTCTAGTTTCTTGGTACCAATGGACTTTAACTTTCCTTTCAGGAAGATTAACCTCTGTTACTTTGCCATACCAAAATTGGTTTCTTATTCCTTTTACCTTTATTGTCTCATCGATAACAGGGTAAATTGGAACTTTCACATTATTTGTCAGGTCAGGCTTCTTGAAATCAATACAGAGGCAGTAATTTGGATTGTCATAGTTGCCTGGCTCTGGATACATCATGACCTTTCTACAAAATGCTGTTATAGGTTGTACACTCTGCCTTTGATATGACCGTTGAATATACTTGGGTGTGCCTGTCCATCGGTGAACAGCTACCTGACCATTTTCAAGAACAGGTATATAATAAGGGCCATTTAGAAAACTATAAAATAACCCATCAAATGGACCAGCTACAGCAATAACATCGATCTCCACAATCCATTCCTCGGTGTTGTTGGGACTTTTAACCTTTACTGTATCATTGAGTGATAGTTTCATAACTTCTCCAAATTGATTTAGAACAACAGCACTTTTCGAAGTTTTAAGAATAGGTTGTACTTCTACATCATTCAGTCCTGTACATGCTCTGACATACCTCCCAATATCTGCTAGTACTGGGTCTGGTAAGTTCTTTTCTGAAATGGAGCCCAGGAGAACACCATTCTTTATAGCATGTTCCATTCGCATATCTTGGCAGGCCTTGAAATCTTCTATCAGGTTACTTGCCGACTCTAGTGAACTTTCCTTTAAAAAGAAAGGCTGCCTTTGTTGAAGAATTTCCATTTTGAATTGGTATTTTAACTTCTTTTGATAAGTGGATATTTCACCATGTTTAAGCTTATACAAATTCAAAAAGTCCCTCAAACTTTCTCTTGAGACGTAGGTTTTCTCAATTCCCCTTGAGTTATGCTTCTGTTGCTTGTGACGCCTTATGACACGTTCATAAAGTTCGCAAGAATAGTTATCCAAGCTTGAATGTCGTTGTATTTGGGCTGCAGCATGTGTCGAATATTCTAGGTTTTCTGTGCAGTAGCCCAGTCCATAATAGTCTTCACACATAATAGCATGAGCCCATAGCAGGTTATTCAAGCACTTAATATTCTCCTCAGACCAACCAAATACTTTAAGCTCTTTTGAGTACAGCATCTTTACTGCTTGAGATAGGACCATGTAACAATCGTAGGCTTTAGATGGAATCTTCTCGGCAAGAACTTCTTTTGCAATTTCACTGAATCTAGGAACAGAATGATAATAATTAATATGTAATTAAAAATCCATTCAAATTTCCCGGAGTAAGTGGCCTGACTTGGACAGTGCACTGCGACTACATGTATTTGCTGTACTATATAAAATGCCATGATGATACTGATTATGGTATATTTTTTTCTAATTACTAGGTTAACTTTAGAATATGCTTCAGTCTGTAATTTTTGTTAGTTTACCACAATATCTATCTGATTCAATAATGGGAAATCAGAATTTTATGCTCTTGCAATATAATAAACATAGAATAGAATAGAATAGAATTTTATTACAATATTTACATGGCAGTGTACACTGAATCACGTAAATTTACAATACTAAAATTGACTAATTACAATTAAATGTAAAATATATATTTATATTAAATTTTATGATATAAATTGCATGTATATATTGCTAACGTGAATTAATATTATAAAAATTATGTGTATATGTATGTATACTTAATGGCTTAGGATAAAATTTAAAAAATTGTACTCATAGATGGTATAAAAGTTTTCTTAAATCTGTCAGAATGTACAACAGGCAATTTAAAGGTACGTTGGTTTCTTAGGTTGTATTTGCAACTGTGCTTCGGTGGCAGTAAATTCCTTAGCTTATGGCTAGAATCACATATTATATCATTGAATAATTTCGTGCAAACTCCTTGTGGTGTTGCTCAAGAGTATTGAGATTGGAAATGCTAAGGGCTAATTTATAGGCTAAGTTTGGATGGATAATCGACATTGCTCTTCTCTGTATTCTTTCTAGATCATTAATTAAGTATTTAGGTAGAGAGCAATGAAAGGCTTGTACTGCGTAATCAATAGCAGATCTAATACAAGTTGTGTAAAATAATACTAGGTCAGTTGTTGGTACCCTTGCCCTTTTTAGTTGGACAAGAATTAAAGTAAAGCTTTTTGGATGCTTTCTTGACAATTTCATCTACTTGCAAATTCCAACTAAGGTTACTACTTATAGTTAAACCTAGTAATTTGGCATTATCTACAACATTGATAGGGCTATTATTCACCATAACTGGATTGAGATCGTGTTGCTGTTTTGCGAAGGAAATCCTAAGTTCCTTGCATTTATCATTATTAATCTGAAACTTATTGCTAGATGACCAAGCAACTATTCGGTCAACAGTGGATTGTATACCACCCAGTTCACCTTTAGGAATGGTTTCTGAAACAGTTGTGTCATCGACAAACTTCCATATATATGCTTTGTCTACATTCAGGTCATTAATCATAATCAGAAATAACCAGGGACCTAATTTCGTACCCTGCGGGACGCCTGAAGGGACCAGACCCCATTCCGAAAGGCAACTGTTAGCTAGTTTGACCCTTTGATACCTATTTGACAAAAAATCTATAATCCAATTAATAGCACTAACTGCAAGATCTAATTTAAGGACTTAAGTTTACCTACTAGGATACTGTGATCTATCAAATCAAAGGCTTTACGTAGGTACTTGCATCAGCTAGAGTATATTAGGGCGAGGTTAACAGTGTACTTTGCATTTTACTATTGTATGTTACTATTGAATTATTGTGGACTATTATCTGAGAAAGAAATAAGGCCTAATGATATAAAATATAACTAGTACACAGCAAAATCTTCAATTAAAAAAAAAATCAAAATTCAATGTTGATCAGCTGCATCATTTGAAACATTACCTCTTAAACTCATTTGACTTCCAGGTTCCCAACTTGTCTGTTAAACTGCGAAGTTTAGCAACACCTTTTTCTCTTTCTTCCTTGGGCCATGATACATGGTTTAAGGCAATTCCAAAGTCGTTGTGATCAATGAGGCCACCAACATCAGGATCTCTGGCATTGACATCAGTTTGTGCATTGTTGTTCACATCAGCCCAGATTTTATCAATGAACTCCCTTTTCAGCATATTGAAAGTCAAGTGCATCCTGTCGACCACCAAATCATGAGCTGGATTGAACTCATACAAATAATACAGCTCAAACAGAATACTAATACCAGACACCCCACACTCTAATTGAAGTCGTTTTCGTTCGGTTTGAGTTCTAGCATTCTCTACCTCCTCACCATGAGCAAGATAGTATTCTGGCGATTTTTGTATGCATGGGTTCCTGTATCTTACTCCAAAATTACCATAGTAATAGTGGCGTTTAGCTGGGATATATGTTCCCTGGACTGAGCAAATTCGGCAACCAAATTTTCCTCCTGCAAATCAATCAAATATGCACAATTTATAAAATATTTTATAGCAGAATTATCAAACTAATTAATAATGCATGAGCTACATGTAGTAGTCCAATCATGATCGTCCATTGCAGTCACATGCATGGACTTTATAGCCCAATAAAGATACTCATGTATAAAAACATGAATTCTTTATCAGGCGCTTATACATAAAACATTAGTGTTCGTGCATAACACTAACAGTTTAGTTTATTCTATCAATTTTGTATTTGTTTTTCTTTCTATCGTTTCGGTTCGTTAATTTTGTTCTACATTCCTTGCTCTGTCATTGTTCATATGCAAATCCAGCTCAGTTTTTCAGTATATCTTAGTGTTGTAAGTTATTTTCGGTTAGTCGTCATTCTGTAGTTCCGAGTCACTTCTGGACAATTCACAGTTAGTTTGTAAGTATTTTTCTCGTTTTATCTATATTGCTGTAATCTATTTGCAGCATTAAGGTTACCGTCCACGTTCGCGGGGTGCTCTCAGTTAAAAATTGTTTAGCGCGTCACTTAACAATAAAGATAGACAAAGTATATATCATTTTAAAGCTTATATAACAGAGAATAAGACTATGTAAGTCTTTTTAAGAAAAATAATATCTTTAACCAATGTTTCACGTAAAACCTCAAAATCGAGCGCTTTCATTAAAAAAAGTATAAGTCCAAAAGTTCCTACTACTTCGCCGTCATTTCTGCATTATGTCAATCAGCACATACATGTGTTCAAAACCGTGTCCAGTTTTTTCGATAAAATGCTTCGTTCTTGAATAAATGTGTTTCAAAGTCGACTCATTGTTAAAACTTCAAGTTAAATGACAAAACGGGTCATAACTCTAAAACTAAGCATTTTATCAAAAAAACTGGACACGGTTTGGAAGACCAATATGTGTTGATTGATATAACGAAGAAATGACGGCAAAGCAGTATGAACTTTTTGACTTATACTTTTTTAAACAACTCGCACTGAAGGCGGTTAATTTTGAGGTTTTTCGAAGAGCATATCTTATAGAAAATTGTTGTATATAACAAAACATACACAGTCTTATTCTCTGTTATATAAGCTTTAAAATGATATATAATATGTCTATTATTATTGTAAAATGACGCGGTAAACAAACTTTTAACTGAGAGCATGTGAAAGCACACCGCGACCGTGGACCATAACCTTAATGTTAATTGTATATTGTATATTGTATATTACTTTTAGGAATCCTTTGATATTAAACAGTCCTGATGATGGCTCCATGAGCCGAAACCTTGACAAAATTCAATAAAATTGAAAGGCTGAAGTAACGTATAGTTATTATGAATCAAAAACCAGCCTACAAACAACTCTTTGATTTAAGTCAAATATGCTTCTTGAAGGTTTTATAATTTCATATTACTGTTGTATCACACTGTGATGACATAGGCGAAATTCAAGAATAGTCCTAATGTTGCAAAATTGACCCTAAAAGAAATGGTTCGTGGGTAGCGTGTATCCATCAGTTGTTTTTTTAGTTGTTTGGTTGTTATTATATAAATTTCATGATGCCAGTCCGGACAAATTCTTGCAGGAAAATTATGGCCTCTTGCGAAAGCCAATTAGCCGATCAGAGCACGCGAAGTTTTGATGCCCTACAAAAATATACAGTTATTAACCTCACAGCAAGGGCAATATCTGTTACAGTAGTAAGAGTGCAATAAGTAAAAGTGAGAAACACTAATTAATAATTTGTGCAAAATATTGCTAGTCAAATAAAAGAAAACGAAAGTATTACTAATGTTTCACACTTTTACTAAATGCTATCTACTAAGCTTGAATTCTCAATGACCAAGGATACAAAGCTCAATAAATATAAAAGAAAACTGCTTCAATAACATAAAAGCTTAATCATATTGTTGTATTGCTAACTACATGTACAGTATTTAAGAAAATGAGCTTCAGACTAACCTCCAGCATACAAAAGCATTTCCTGGTGTCCTTTTATATCAGCTGTTCCAACCAAGAGCAGCATTCGGATTTGGTACTTTCCAGGCTGAATGACATTGCCATTTCTTAAGACTATGTCATTTTTGATAGAAACTGTAATTCCATTGATGTACAACTCTTTCACTTCATCAACCAAAGGTTTAAGAAAGGGATCCATTTTGTGTTGGATACCTTCTGCTATGAATTCTGTCGGTACAAAGCTGTAGACTCGGAGGTACTTCCCACTTGTTCTTTGGTCTTTAGCAAGACATGCACTTGCAATGTGGATCGCAGAAATTCCTCGACTTTTTTTATCAAAGACATTGAAACCGTCTTCATGGAATACAAATGCCTGATTGAGCTCGCATCCTCTCATTGTCTTTGGTTTGTGTAAAAAGTCAAAACAACATTCTCTGCAGCTTAAGTATAATTCATTGTGACGAGTATTTCCAGGAGGAACATGTGCAGTAATTTCACGCACAGATACAACACTATTACAGTTAGGACACAGTGCAGGGAGAAGAGACTCCACATTTTTATCCCAAAAATAGGATAACTTCCTAAAATGCTGTCCATGCCAGGTCTCTTTGTACTCTCAGGTCATCTAAGGCATGGCTCAAACTTAAAATCCTCATATTTTTCATAAAAAAAATTCTAGCTCGGCATTACTTTGACGGATTTTGTTCAAACTTGGCAGGCATACTAAAGAACAATAGAGCTTTACTTTGAATAATTGTGTTGCCATGGAGACAGTCACGTGACCACATAATTTAAAAGAGGAAAGAGAAAAATGTCTATGTTTTTTAAGAAGGCTGGAGGCATGCTTTTAGTAACTAAACTACCATAAAAAATACAATTCTGAAATCTACATATCCAATATATTTTGAAACTAACTGGAAAACTTAAATTTGGAGAAGAAATAGGACAAAGGAAAATTAAACCGTCAGTCGTTGCGTTAAAAAGTATATATTATGTGTTTTACACAACATATGCAAGTCTATGATGCTAAATAATCCAGTTTTCCAGTTAGAAACACAAAGTGCAGGCATAAATCTCTTTGAAAAAGTGAAAAGTGCCTAAATTATCGATAATTTTTCATGTCTCCAGCCTCGATATACAAATTTTGTAAATCGCTGCGAAACTTAGACAACGCGGGCTCATTAACAGAGTCAGCAGTTTACTTAGAAGGGGTGAGTAGACTGGACGCTAGAGAATGTAAACAATCAAAATGGCGGACAACGAGAAGACATTGGAAGGAAACTGGATGACTTTTGGTATATTTTTGGCCATAATATAGATACAATGAGCTATTTCAGAACTTTTGAATCAAAACGGTTGTCTTAAGAACCTTCAGGGCAAACAATAGTGAACATTAAGGCTTTTTAAAGCTAAAACTATGATGAACATGGTACCCAAGTTCGAAAATTGTAAGCTATAAATGTTGTATTTCTTGTTGTATTTCTTTTCTTTTTGATTTTACATTAAATAATTCACTTAACCAATCAATGTTGTTCAATTTATGCGCATGCTCGAGAGCTATGTTCATTTGAGCGGGGATTTCAAAATGATCTAGATACGGAATTAATGAGCCGGCGTTTTTAATCAACATTTTAATATCTATTTTCAACAAGTTTATAAGTGTAAATCGTAGAACTAAGAGAGGCAAGGGATTGTGGAAAACTTCAAACTATGGCAGGGACATTTCTCTGTCAAAATACTTGTGGATTTGCCAAAGTTGGAGCCATTGAAATATCTCGTTCGTGTAGAAATTCCCTTTCAAAGATAGAAGGTGAAAGTCAATATAAGTACCAAGCCAGGCTTAAGCAAGAGATATATCAACAATTTAAAGCAGAATTTTCTGGTGATACTGAGGGTAGAAGCTCTAGTGATGACAGATTTGCAATAAATCCAATGGAATTTCAGAAGAAAATCCCAATCCTGAAAGAGAAGTTCAGGAAGTGGCCTGGTAGGAGACTTCATGAAAAAACTAAATATCTCGAGACATTTACGTTAAAAAAATGGCAGCAATTTAGTGAATCAAGGAAAAGAGAGCACAGCTTTTCAAATTGTAAAGGTTGTTTAGTACAATACCCCAAAGTCCAGGCTTATTTCCCCATAAAATCTAACAATTTGAAGGGAAAAGCATTAAAAAACCCTGTATTTGCTGCATCATCTGAGGCAAAACAAATGAAATACACCAGGGTGAAGCCTCTCAAAAGGGACATTAAGAATGCTGCAAAATCAATCTACCAAAACATCAACAGTGCTTTCCAGCAAAACTATTCCACGACTTTTGCTGAGGCTCTGTCGAATGTTTCAGAGCTTGATTTGCACTATAAAACCCCAAATCAACTGCGCAAGGAAAGACGGGAACATTATAAAAAGTCAAAGGAAAATGTTGAACAACAAATGAAGGAAACTGCATTTTTGAGGTATGTACACAATTATTTTGGATAAGAATAAAAAAGCTAGTTATCCTTTTTTTTTTTTAAAAAAGTTCTAAGACAGTCTGTTGAGTCTACATCCAGAAACATTAAACTCTCTTATCATACACTTAATTTAGAACTTATTGGCAAAATATCCTGACAGGGGTTAGGTGCACTTTAAAACAGAAGTCATTAATGAATAAATTGATGTTTTTAATCGAAAATCTGATTGCACATAGTAATTAAGGTACATATTTTGTTATAATATTTTTACAGTGCAACTTCTTCAACCAAGGCCACTTAGATAAATTGACCATTAACCAATCATATTCCAGCTTTCAGCGTAAGATTATAATAAGTGTGAGAACACTATAATTTGATTGGCTAATGCTGCTATCAGTTCTATCTCTGTCTGGTTTCAATGCTTTCTGATTGGCCAGTTTCTTTCAAGTGGCCTCGGTTGAAGTACTCAAGCATGTTAAGGCATGGTATTTTGTCAGATTGTTGAAAAATACATTTTCTGTGATAACTTAAACCTATCAAATTGTGTTTTGAATATTTAGTAATATTTAGGTTTCTTGAAATTTTAAGCATTGTCATGTTGACTTCATATGGTCACGTGACAAACAGGAATTTCCAAATGGGGTGGCGGGTTTAATGTGAATCGAAAATATTTTGGTGTGGAATAGTTACTTACAAGGAGTCTAATAAGAACCAGTTTGGAATGGTTGTCATTCTTTTCTACTTAAAGGGATAATCAACAAAATAGGTCACGTGACCAAGTCAACATTCTGAATATTTCTAGTTTCTGCTTTAACAAAGATCAATATTCAACCATTCCAGACAGGATCTTGTTAAGGCCATTTTACTTAACAATTCCACATCAAAGGATTTTCTTTTCACATAAAAACCGCCACCCCATTTTAAAATTCCTGTTTTTCTCGCCTTTAGGTCATGTGACCACCGGAAGTCAACATAACCATGCTTAAAATCTTAAGGAACCTAAATATCACTTAAGGCCTAAAACTCAATTTCATAGGTTTAAGGTTAAAAACGTTATTACAGAAACTTTGTTTTTAAGCAACACAGTAAAAAACCATGCCTTAACATGCTTGAGAAGTTGCACTGTAAGTAAGAAAATAATAATTCACAGCCAATGATATTTGATTCATGTTGAAATTGTAATTAATCAATTTTGATCATGTGGTTTTCATAAAAAAAACTAGATGCTATGGCAGTGGCCAATCATTAAGTGCCTGGGATCGTGGACGAAGAGCCTTGTGTTTTGAAACAAAGGAAGCTGCAAAAGAGAGGAGAGAGAAATTAGAATTGTTGCCATCGAAGAAGAAGAAGAAAGACCATACTGGAGACATTAAATCAATAGATTTTGATAAGGAAGCCTTAAAGACTGAGGTGGAAAGTAAAGGTGATAATGACAAGATCAATTGGACTGAATTAGCACAACGACATAATGTTAAAACAAGGTAATAATAATTATACTGTAAGTCCTGTAAGTCAGAACAAATTTGATAATAACTCCTTCAAAATATTGTTTAACCTTTTTTTTTAATTATAAAGGAATTATATATACAACTACTTGCAGTAAGGTTGTCATACAAACATATACATTTGTTATAAAGAAAATAGAACTTTGTTATTTAGTACGATAGGAATTGATTAAAAGACAAAAGAAGATCACTGAAGCTGAACTCTCTCTTTTGTCTTTTAATTAATTCCTTTCCCACTAAATCACAAATGTTTTATTTTCTTTGTGACAAATGTTCTATTTTGTATGACAACCTTACCGCAAGTAGGTGTATATATATCCATATGCATATAGATAATTATCAATCAATTATTGCCAATATTGTAATTTTTCTCTTTCGCTCAGGTCGGGAGAACAAGCAAATAATGGAGGCCAAATCATAAAAGAGTGGCTTTCTTCTCAGAATGTTGATGTTGAGAGGTTCACAATTAAGAGAAAAAGATCAGATTCCCCAATAATCAGACGAAAAAAGAGAAAAGGGCATGGTGGCGAAATTAGTGTTCCTTCAGAAATTGATCAGAAGCACCTAAGAGGAATTTTGAAAGAGAAAATAGTGAACAAAGAGTACACCATTGGTCAGATAATTGTTCCACGGAAGGTGAGAATCAACTAGTTGCATATATATGCAGATGTACGTATATATTCAATATAGTAATGCTATATAAGGATGATCTTTGTCATGCTGGATAGGACATACTGTGTTTTAAGTAATGTTTCTGAATATGTATCAAAAAAAATCAATTTGCATTTTCGAAATCTAAAAAAGAGACTGAGGTTGAGTGTAATTATTATTTAAATTATGTATTCAGGTCATGTAATCAAACTAACCCATCACCAGATAGACATATATAATAATATCATTAATAATAAAGGAATCCATATTTCTGTACTTAGTTCCTAGCCCCTTTTTGAATCAGAATGGGCAATTAGTTATATAATTATAAACTTATTGCCCATTCCGAATCATATAATTATTTTATATCATTAGCTTCAATTCTTCATTGTCATTTCTAAATTCTAATTCTTCATTGTCATTTCTAAATTTTATTCATAATGACTATTTGAGATTCAAATTACATGTACTGTACATGCATGACATATAGCATATATACTATATATCACACATGTACATTTACATGTAATTGGAATCTCAGATAGTCATTCTGAAAAAAATTTACAAATGCCAATAACAAATTGAAGCTGATAAATATATAATTTGTAATTAAATTTAGATAATTTTATTGTTTAATTACAGTATGAAAAGCTTGTACTTACCAAAGACCTCAAGATAGAGAAGGTGGAGTTCTGGGCTGAAGGCAGGAAAAATCCCCTAAAAGAAATCAGAGAAAAAATGTTAAACAAACAAAGCAAATACCTTAGAGCAACAACAGATGACAACTTGAATAGTATGACAAGAGAACAACTTATTGCTGAGTTAGAAAGAGTTGGTGAGACAGATAAGATTGACACAAATGATGAAGAAGCTATGAAGAAAAAGCTAAAAAACATTGAGAGAACAAGAAATCTTATGGTCTGGCTTGACAATTCAACCGTAGCAAATGCTGGATACCTTGTTTGCCTCATCACTTGCCTATATGACCCTGCTGTGTTTTACACAGACGAAGAATACATTGCAGCATTTGGTGAGAAAGTCAACATTCAGCAAATCATAGAAGAACCGGAACTGCACTTTATAGCAAGGTGTGGGAGTTCAGATAAAGAGCAATTGCTGTATAGCGAAACACGTCTGGAATGTATCCTTGAGATGAGAACCAGCCACACAACAAATCAGAAGCAAATTAAGTTTTGTGACAAGCTCCGATTCTGTCATGGGGATATGCCTCTTAGAGCTTTTGAGGCAGGACAGCAGAAAGGAGGAAACTTCTTCTGCGCAAGCTGTGGGTTACACTGTGACTTTACATTTTCTTTAGAGCACGCCCTTAACTGCCAAGTTTTATCCCTACAAGACAGGATCGACACCATGATGCAAGGGGCAGTTACACGCAAAAACACCCTACTAAAGAAAGCGAAACCACTGGAAGGCCTCACAAAACAAGAACTGGAGCAAGAACTAGCTTCAAGGTCAATCTATGAAGGGAAAAACAAACATGAACTACAAGATCTCTTGGTTGAGAAAATGGCTGGTCAAAAGCGTATTCCAGCGCTTGTAGTTAACAACCCAACAAGCTCACTTCAAGAACTTGGCCTGGCACATTATGAGATTTTGCCTTGTGAGCCACTTCATGACCTGGGACATCACATTGAGAATTTTTTTGCGGAGTTCCCTAAGCATCTACCTTCCCCTGAAGCCAAATTGCTTGAAGACACCATCAACCTCAGCCTTGCTGGAAAAGATAGCAAGAGATGTGTGGACTATAGAATCACTCTTATTAAAACAACTTCTGTAGCACACCAGTCTCCTTTAATATCAGAGAAAACACTCCTAGCACTAGACACTCTTGTTGAGATGCAAAGAATTCTGTACTCAGATGACAAAACTCGTTGCCCTTCACAGATCTTAAGGTATTACAACCAAGCATGGTATCATTCTATTCTACTTTATGACCTGATTGTCAACAACCCCAAGAAACTCACTCTTAGAAAGATGTTTGGTGTCTACTTTCATAATCTTAGCGCACATGCAGGAGATATGCTGAGATTGATCTCTGGCCAGTCCACTAATGCTGAAAGACAGGAGAGAATCTTTAATAGTGTCAAGCGTATCACAAAGCTAACAAGCAACTACCACCCTGGGCACATAATCCCAAACCTTTTTGTTCGTCTACAAGCAGAGAAAGAAATGGGACTGCAAGGAAATGATGCCCGCTCTCAGCAAGCCCATGTAAGCGACCTAAGCAAGAGTCTGCCACCTGGAAAAAACACCTATATACCATACACAGTCATCAGAAAACATCCACGGGCATGGCAAGCCCACCTACAACACATAAGCGACTTCTTGTTAGAGGGTGAAGGTGTCTGGTTCACACTATTAGATGAAGGAGTTGAACTACATGACTGTACAGGTTACCCAGAACTATTACTCAGAGGTCCACAACTTCACCATTTCCGCTCAAGCAGTCTTAAACAAGAAGAGGAATATCTAAATAGCTGCTGGAAGAAACTTCTAGATGGTAAATGTACTATCCCTCTGCACACAATCAGGATAGTTGGGCCTGGTGGAAAAAGGAAAGTTTTACAAACAAACTTTCTTAAAGATGACAACAACACCCCTTCAGCTCCTGATCAATCATTTGATAAAGACCATGAGCCTGAACATGTACTACACATGCCTGTAGAACCTCCTTGCTCTCAAGATGATAACCTCCCTGGTGAGCTAAATCGAGTGAGCAGTCCTGCCAAACAAGATCATGTGAGCAGTCTTTATGAAAGAGACCATGTAAGCAGTCCTGATGAACAAGAGCATGTGGGCAGTCATGATGAAAGAGACCACGTGATCAGTCCTGATGAACAAGATCAATTGAGTCCTGATGAGCCAAATGAGACAGTTGTAGAAGTATCCCTTTCATCAGAGGAAATCATTGAGCTGGAAGAAAATGCTGAAAATGAAGTCACTATTGACATTAATCAAAGCGCATCTAGTCTGCAATACATCATTCAAAGCCGCCTTTGCAAAGTTATTGAAATAGTCATAGGAACCACCAATGAAGTTATTGCCCTTGATCAAAGCCACCTCTACCTGAAGAAGCTAAAGAGAGAGAACAAAAGAAGCAAGGAACACGAGAAAGCCTACTTTACACAGCTAGCCCAACTTCAGACAAGAGTCTTGGCAGAAAAAAGAAAAGCAAAGGAGAGACTGGTAAATTGGGAAAAGGACTTTGTCTTGAAGAATGGGTTACAATCCCCTTCTGTGCAAATGATGAGCTCTGACAGAACTGCTTCAGAACTTTTAAAGAAGATAAAGAATGCAACAGCTTTATTAGGACAATGGAACATTTCCTTTTGAACACAGTGAGCTTCAAAATAAAATGCACACTTTGTAATCATGATATACATGTAACTATAATTAATCCACATTTGACTCGGTTTTCTTTGTTATTCACAGGGATGTATCTAGGATAATAACCGGCTCATTTCAAATTGAAGTGCTTTATCTAGATAAAGCACTCGCATTAATAATTACTTGCATCTCCTTGTCTCTACTAGTAAACATCAGTTGACTTATAAATAATTTACTTGACAGCGATTTTTGTCGAAAAAAAGTATTTGAGTACCAACGCCAGGATTCGAACCGAGATCTCCTGTATTGCTGTATCCGCGCTTTAAGCTATTATGCTACCAAGTCAATCGACGATAATTTTGCAACAAAAACATGTTTAATGCATCAAGTCGTTAGCATTCAAGTTTGTTAGTATTCCTCTGAATAGAATTGAAAAGCGATTGTTTAACATTTCCTCGTGGGAATTCATTGACAATGAACAATAAATTATGTACAGATTGTTGATATATTTTGGGAATGTTTTTATTTCTTGAATACAATCAAATTCATTGTTCTTTTCAGAAAACCTTATTAAGTGTGGATTAAGTCAGTTAAATACCTCGAATACGGCCCTCGGGCTTTATATGGCTTATTACCTCCATTCTCGGTATCTAACTCTTACATACGGTTGTATGTCTTGAGCAAAACTAAAAAGTCAGAGTGGATTTAATATGTCTGTGAAGAAAATCTAATTGTAGTTTCTAAAAATCAGCTATAAGTAGTACCTACCTATTTAGATCTAGAATATATTTCACAGACATATGAAATGCACTCTAATCAAACAACAGTAAACAAAGGTTTTTGGACCTAATTTGCACAGCAGTTGTTAGTAAACTGGTTCACGGATAGTGAACTCAATCTAAACCAGAAGCACTAAATGTTTTTTGCACTTTTAGTATTTGTTTTGTGGAAGTTATTTTATAGATACACACAGTCTTTTTAAGATGTAAGTTATAAGATGTGCAGTTTACTTTTATACTGCTTAACATATGTGATAAAAAGGACAGTGTTTTGAGCTTATAATACAGTATGAAGTATGAACAAGCTACGAATCATGTAAATAAACCTAGCCGAACTGCGTAACGGTCGCATGTATATATGTAAATACTATATAAGAAACAAGAAAATGTACTTAAAGTGTAGATATTTAACAACCATATTTAAGCTTATAAGTTGAGAACAAAGTTCGCGTCCAGAATATCGATACAACAAAACTCAATAGTCAAGAAAACATCGAAAATGATGATATCAAATGCCAATAAATTACAACTTAACTAGAAAACTGTATTGTTATTTCTCTAAAGCTTTATCGCGAGCGGCCGCGTGTAAATTAAAACTGAACAATGCATAAAATTGCTTACCTTAAAAGCACTTGTACATCTCCACAGTCCTACAAAAGCTACTTCCATTATTGGGAATCGATAAACTGTACACTTTTTCCTCACAACCGAAC